>OZ014519.1:7239249-7658054 GCA_963966055.1 Lathyrus aphaca
GGATTGCTGGATGAACTTGCACCATTGTCGGAAATTTTGCCCATTTTTAAGAGGCTTTCAATCCTTTCACCATCTATAACCACATCTGCAAAACTGGTAGAGGAGAAGGAAACCAATCTATCAATATAGGTCCCTTTGCGAAGTATTCATGAACATGTCAGCCATTTCTCTTTCTGACATGGGTGGTTGGATAGCAGCAGCAAGCTGTCTCCACCTCTGGGCGTATTCCCTAAAGCTTTCTCTGGAAGACTGGGACATTCCCATTAGGAGGGTTCTATTGGGAGCCATGTCCAGGTTGTACTGATATTGTCTGATGAAAGCTTCAGCCAAATCTTTCCAGCATCTTATGGTGGCCCTAGACAAATGTGAATACCACTCTCTCGAAGCCCCAATCAGACTGTCCTCAAAGTAGAACATCCATAACTTTTCATCCATGGTATAAGCTTTGAGTCTTCCCAAGAAAGACTGTAGGTGAGTGCGAGGATAGGAGGTACCATTGTACTTTTCAAAGCATGGGGGTTTGAATTTGTGGGGAATTCTCACCCCATCCACTAGCCCCATGTCCATCACATCGAAGCCCAAAGAATTCTGAGACTCCAAAGATCTTAACTTTTCAGCAATTTCGTCCAATCTCCTGTCATATACTTCATCTCCAACCCCCATAACAGTAAACTGTTCTTCTTGGGGATCCTATTGCAAGATTCTCCCCCCAGCAGTATTACCTTGCACATTTCTCGGGATGTTAACTTCTGGATCCATATGAGGTCCAAATACTGGTGGGTCAATACGAGGCTGGCCCCGTTCATTGTTACTAGTTCCTCCTGTTCCAAGATGAGGCTCCTCAGGAGTTTGTCTTTCCACCAGCTCTCTTAACCTTTCTTGACTCTGGGCTAAGCCAGTCATCACTGCCATGAACTGAGACATCTGATTTCTCATCTCTACTCTCTCATTAGCCATCTGATTTCTGACCTCAGTTAGATCCTGTTGTACTTGTTCCATTTGAATATCGGGAAGGTTGTTACGAGAAGGGTACCGGTGCGTGCGGTTGATAGGGAACACTCGGCGACGAGCAATGTTTCCTGAGATGGCAACAAAGTTAGAAACAAAGATAATAACAAAACCTACAAAACAAAACAAAAGGTTAGCATGCAATGCAGTATGCTTATTTGTTTTCCAAGGTATCCGGTTTGGTTCTTGGTTTTGACCTTTCCAGACCTCGAGGAAGAAGCTTCATGTTGAGAGAAAAGCCCAAATGGAAACAAACTGAAATATATTACAAATGATGATTAATACACAGTCTGCTTTACAACATATGCCCATGGAGGGTCAAAATACAACAAAAAGAAAAGTACATCAAATGGAAATAAACAACAAGCAAAGGATCAGACATCCAGTCCAAACTCATCCTCTCTGACCTCCTTCAGGAGTTCCTCAGTCACTGGACCTGCTGGGTGCTCTGTAATGGTCCTAATGAGGAGGTTCCTGGTGGCAATGGCAGTGGTCAGCTTCTTATGCCTGTCCTGGTCCTTTGATATTTTCAATCCTGCTCTGAGCTTCAACTCTGAAATCTCCTTCTGGGCTGCCAGCAAAGCTTCCAGCTGCTTTTTCTCATTAGCCTCTAGCTGTTCAGTCTTGGCTTGAGTCTTCTGATCTTCTTGAGTACGGGCTTCAGTGATCCTGACCCACCTAGCCTGACTCTCTTGCAGATAGAGCTCAGTCCTAGCCTTCTGAATCTTGGCTTCCTTGCAGGCATTCTTCAATATTTGTTCCCCAACTCTTGCTTTCCTGATGTAGTCCTCTGTCTTCTCAATTTTGGCAAGATGCTCAACCCTAAGCTTCTCCAATCTCTCAATGTCCAGACGACCATCACTCCTTTCCCAAAGAGTCTTCTTTAAAGCTTGAGATAAGTTCTCATTTATTTCCTTCAGCTTCTCAAATTCTTCTAGGCTGACAGTTGCTGCAGGTTGTACTGTAGATGGTCCGGGTATGTCCTCCAAGATAAAAGGCATTCCAGTAATTTGAGCTCTAGTACGGGACCAGTCATAGTACTGAGCTGAAGCAACATTGTTACATCTTCCAAGAATAGCCATCCCTTTTGTCTGGATGTTGTCCCAAGCCCAGGATGCTTGTCTGACAGCATCTGAATTAGGTTTTACTTCACAATACAGGGTCTAAGCCAAATCTTGCCCCATGGGAGGGTGAACCAAAGCATAGCCCGGTTGTCTCTTAAACAGCAAAGGGTTGTAGTTGATGCAACCCTTTACTCCTATTAGAGGCACATTTGGGTATTGTCCATAGCTGGTGATAATGTCTTTGCCTTTGGTGCTCTGGGAATATACAGAGACTTTTGTTCGATAACTGTTAAGTTATGCCTACGTATCCTCTCGTGCAATGAGGAAGTCAGAACACCGTAGTTCGACTCAAAGAGACTGAAAGGTAAATTGACTTGTGAACTGCTTGCTTGTCTATGCTCAAGTGTATGACCTGTCTGGCTCAGGTGCAAACTGTCTTGCATTAGACGGAAGAAGCAAGTTCTCGTTTGTGAGTGAATGAGATGAGAAAAGAATCCTGGAGGAGACGATTATTGTTTGTTTTTGTGTTTTCAATCTTTTATTGCTTTTGGAAACTTGTCATAAGAAAATGAGCTTAAGCCTAAACCAATGGATTAGTAAACTCATCACATCCTCCCTCTGATTAGGGGTAATGAGAATACCTTAAGTGTGAAGTCAACATCTCACACTTAATTACCATGATGTAGGATTAAGATCATTAACCTACTTGTGATTATTTAGATGTTTTTGGTTGTTTTTGTTTAGTGTTAAGTAATGAGATTAAGCCATAATCAGGGATTTAATGAACTCATTACACCATCCTAATAGAAGGATAATAGATGAAAACATTTAAGCTGAGAAAGACTTCTCAACTTAATCCATGATTAGGGATTAACCTCATGACAAAACAAAACCTTTATTAGAGTGGATTTTAGTTAATGATAAGATTAAGAAGTGGATTTTATGGTTTGTAAGACAACTTGAGGGGGACTTGTCCATTAACACTAGGGTTAGTCCTTCTTAACCAATTAAGGAAGAATTAGAACCCTAATGCAAGGCCCAAGTTACAAGCTTGATGTCTTGGTGATTATTAGATGAATTTATTAAAGGATTTAAACACATTAAGGGTTTAACACTTAGGATTAAAGTTATACACTCCATCCTAATAGAAGGATGCATGCATAAGCTTAATCACAAAGCCTTAAAGCCTTTAGGGTTTAGTCCCTGATTATGAGATGAGAAGAGAAGACTCAAAGATGACACAAAGGTAAAAGCTAAATGGGGGACTAATCAAAACCTAATCATTATCATGCTTGGTTGTTCCTAGGGTTAATGAGGTTTGCAAGAAGATCTTCAGAGAAACCACCAGGAAGAAAGCAGATGAAAGGAGGAAGAAACAAAGAGAAGCAAAACAACTTGCTTCACTTAAGAAGACAAGTTGCTTGAAGGAAGAAAGTAAGATGAACAAGAATGAGCAGGCTCAATCCAATACACAAGATAAAATGCAGCAAATATGCAAGAGAGAGATGAAAATAGATTGTGAGAAGTGAAGGCAAATTCACTTCTCAGACAACTTACCACCTGAAATGTTAGCATAAGAAAATGAAATGCAATGCAAATGAGGTACAAGGCCATGATGCAAATCAAAACCAGAAGCAAGAACATGATTTCAATGATGCTAAGAGATGATACAAACATGAGGCAAGATAAGAGAATGATCAAGCAAGCATAAGGATGCAAATGAGGCATGCATTGAACCAAGAAAGTTCATGAAAAGTTTATGAAATGCAATGAACATACAACATGACAAATGAAAGATGCAATGATCAAACATGATCCTAATATGTCCTAAGATGTATTATGAATCATGTGGATGCACAAAGTGACATGGAAAGTCAATGGATGCAAGCAAATAAAATATGGATGCAAGGGAAGGCACAAATTAGGGTTACATGCATCATGCAAAGCAAAAATTCATAACCAGAAGCAAATGACATGATAAAAATTTGAAAATGCAATCAAAGATACCCTAAACCTATACAAACTCACTGCTCAAAGGAGAGGATCCAATGAAAATGATCAAAAGGTATCAAAAGCAAAAAAAAAATTTGGTTTGAGAGTTGGACAATGTTTCTAAATGTTTTTAAATGCTATGTGAATTTTTTGGTGATTTTTAAATACCTAAATGTATTTTTAATTAATTAATTTCTATTAATTAATTAAAAATAAACATTTAAATGATTTAAAAATAATTTTCAGTGCAAAAAATAAAAATAAAAATATTTTTGTGTTTTAAAAATTAATGAAACTCTTGACAAAAATTTTCATAATTTTTTAATGATTTTAGCTATTTTAAAATAAATATGCAAAACAAATAAGAAAAATATGAAAATAAATGAATTTAATGGAAAAGTAAGCAAGATCTAAGGCTGAGATTCAAACTAAACACGCGGGAGTTGACTGGCGCGCGTTTGAGTGGCTGGGATTGCTTCTAGGAAATTCAAAATTAAACCTAATTAATTAACCTAATTAATTTGAATTAGGGCTTAATGAGAAATCCAGGCCCTCCATTCGCGCGGGAGTCAACCAAAGTCAGCCAGATCAAGGGCCCAAATTCAAACTTTGCCCTAAACGCGTTTAACACACTAATGACTCTCAGGTGGCCGGAAATGACCTCCGGTCATCTTCTCCGGCCACCTCTCCCCTGAGATTTCTCTAAAAAACTCCCTAAGCCAAATCAAACCCCCCAAATCTCTAGAAATGATCCCCAAACCCCATAGAGCAAGAATCCAGCACCAAATTTCATTTATTTTTCATCAACAACAAGATTCGAACAAAAACCTAAAACTGAACAAAATTTCAGAACATGCATACACACTCAAAACTCAACCATTTTTCACCATTCAAGGTTCATTGTGATCAGTGGAACACACTCTACCATTCTATAACTAAAGAAACAAGTTCTGGAAAAATGTTTCAAGAAGGTACCTAAGCTTGAGCTTTCTCAGTTCTGGACTTTCAGGCCTCCTCTCTTTGTGTAAACCACTCCCCTTGAACTCCTGATGAAGTTTTGATGCTTGGAAGGAATTTCTTTTGGCTGATTTGAGAGTTTGCAAGCCAACTGGTCAAAAATCGTGTTTGGTTTATGGGAGGTTCTTGGCTGTTTTGATGGATGGTTTTGGGTCAGTGAATGATTTTGAGATCAATGGTGAAGTTGGTTTGAAGAATGGTTGAGTGAGCTGAGAGATTCGAAAGGTTTTGCAAGTTGGAGGATTTTTGATAACTATGGCAATCTCTGGTTTCAGCTTGTGTTGTGTGTTGTGTTATGTGGCATTTGGTCCACTTATCACAACTAGAGAGGTCAGAGGAGTTGGTGTGTCACTGTGGGATTGGCATGGGTCTTTATGCAAAAAGTCAAGATATTGTGTACCCTAGGCATGGCTCGGGTCAGAGGCAATCTAGAGGCTTGTCCTGCCTCAGCTTGAGTCAAGGATGGCCCTTGGATGATTCATAAAGGACTGCAGCATTTGGATAATGAGTTGGAAGGGTTTTTGCAACTTGACAACTTGTTTCATCTCATGATTTTGGGCTATGTTTATGTGAGAACTCTTGCTGAATTTTTGGTGTGGCATGCTTCATTAGGTCATGGAAAAGTTTTGAAACCAGCTAGAGGCCAAACAGATCCTTTGAGAATCAATTTGAAAGAAATCCCTATTTGCACTTTAATGAAGAATGACTTATGGTTACTTGAAAAACAAGGCATGGAAATGGGAAATTCTTTGGGCCAAACTGATTTTTAGACATTGTTTTATGTTTGTACAAAGATTAGAAGTCACTTTGACGTTTCATTTTGCCTTGGCAAGGGATTTTGCAACTTTGCCTCTTTGGTACATAACTTGAAATTATGTGATTTTTCCCAACTTTGACAAACCATAACTTTTGATCCAAAATGAATTAGAATGAGTTCTTGTACTTTTTGAAAAGGGAATGATCCATTCTACAACTTTCATGACCAAAGTTTTCTCATTTGAAGCATTTTTGAATCAAAAAGCAAGGGTTGAAAAAGTTTCCCAAAATGGCAAGTTTCCATTACAAGTCATTTTACCAAAAAGGCAACTTTGCAAATGGCTTGAGATTCTTCAATTTTGTGAACTTCCAACATCTTCTATGATCAAATAAAGATTATACACAATCAAAATGACGGAGAACACCCTTTGGTTGGGTCATTGGGGGCCTCAGATGCCCTGATTTCACACTGACTTGGTCAAGAAGTCAACTTTTGATCAGATGCCTTCTTCAAGGAATTTCTTCATGAAACTTGATATGCATGATCCTTATAACATGTAGAGACCAATAGAAACAAGAATGACCAAAAAAATTGGAGTTATGGCCTCTGAAACCAAAACCCTAATTCTAGGTCATCTGTGCAGTTAAACCTGGCTCTGCTTCCATGCCATTCTCAATTCTTGTGATTTTTTGGCGTTTTTGACCTTGTGAGGATACAATATGATGCTTGAACATACATGGACCCCTTTGAAGTGATTGAAGACCTTTGGAGTGGCTCAAATAGCCCTTGGATAGCTCAGATCACAAACCCTAGATGCAGATGACTTAGAAGCAATGTAGTGAATAAAAAAAAATGTGGTATGAGATGCTATGGTTGAACTTATGCAATGAAGAGATCACAAGCCATGGTGTGAATGGGTGAGGGAAAATTTGGGGTGTTTACAGCTGCCCCTATTCAAACAGGAGTTAGCTGTGCAGGATGTAAGCAACGGCTTAACAGGTGAACAAGATAACTTGTGGTTGAATACCAAAGACAGTCCAAAATTTGCACTCACAGAATGAAGAAGAAAAGGGATATAGATTGTAAAGGAAAAAATAAAGTATAATCATAAAGTGCGGGCGACGGAAGACGACCGTCGAGCAGAGGACGACTGCTGGGGATAAAGCAATGACGGGGACGACCGACATGCTAGGGAAAATGCGGGAAATAAAGTAATGACGGGGACGACCGATAAGCTGGGGATATAAGAGATTATGATGGGGACGGCCATCAGGTAAAGCTATAAGACTCTCTGGGGATTAGAGGTAAAAATAAGTGATGAGGTACGGTCATCAAAGGTGAAGGACGATCACCTAGCAGGGGACGGCTGCTCTGATGGGGATAAGATGAGGGACGACCATCTAAGGTGAAGGACGATCATTGGGCAAGGTACGGTTTCCAAAAGTATCGTGACATAGGACGAATGCCGGATAAAAAAGTCGACGATGGGGACGGCCATCGGATAAGCATGATGAAGGACGATCATCAAGAGGTGAAGGACGATCACCTAGCAGGGTACGACTGCTCTCAGGGTTTATAATGACATAGGACGAATGTCAGATAACAAGATCACCGATGGGGACGGCCATCGGATAAAATGATGAAGGACGATCATCAAAGGGTGAAGGACGATCACCTAGCAGGGGACGACTGCTCTGTATCACGACATAGGACGAATGCCGGATAGAAAAGGGTTCCAATAATGGAGACTCCGCTGGGGAAAGGATGAGGGACGGTCATCAAAAGGTGAAGGATGATCACCTGGCAGGGTACGGCTGCCAAACGGGTATCATGACATAGGACGAATGTCAGATAGAAAAGAAATAGTTCACTGGGATCTGCTGGAGAAAAGTAAACACAGAAGAGTGTCTACATCCAAGAAAAGAGAAGTATAAGTGTTTGGGTACTGTGTATAGACTAAATATGCGGACGAGCATCCTTAAGACTATGATACGGACTAGCATCAGGTAGAAACAAATGCTGACACATGTTCCGGGATGATGGTACGGACGAGTACCAACTGGTTAACAAAAAACACGGACGAGTATTGATTCTGCGGGGACTCTTCTAGGGAATAGTAGACACGAACGAGTGTCTAAATTCAAGAAGACATAAGTGTTTGACACGGTGTATAGATTAAAGGTGCGGAGGAGCATCCTTAAGACTTCGATACGGACAAGTATCGGTAGAAACAAACGCTGACGCATGTTCGAAGATGATGATACAGACGAGTACCAACTGGTTAACAACGAACACGGACGAGTGTCAAATCTGAGGACATATAAGTGGTGTATACAAGATACGAACGAGTATCTGTATGAGTGAAACAGGAGTAATAAGTATGAGTGGTGTACATGAGTGTTTAACTTGTTGAGGAGGGTGACACGGGCGAGTGTCAAAAGAGAAAGGTGTAGTATAAACAAGTGTATGGTTTTCAAAGTGTTTAGGTGACTATGCTGGGGAAGGTGACACGGACGGGTGTCAGGGAATCACATATATATATGTATCTGTGAGTGCAAAGGGGACGCTTTGGCTTTCTACTGGGATATGACACGGACGGGTGTCAAGAAGTATCTGTATCTTTAAGGGAAATGTGCCTTGGCTCTCTGCCGTGGAATCTGGGGAGTTTTCTGTATATCGCTGATGGATTGCCAGTATATACAAGTGTTCGATTCAGGTCATGGCTTATGATTATACAATGTGTTTGATTTTTGCCGTAATGCTCCGTTTTATACGGAATGCTACGCTCTGTGGGGAAAACATGATGCGAATGCTATGATCATGCAAAGATAATGACCCGGGATTCGGATCCCGTTGCTGCGAAGATCTCTGGCTGATCTGCTTGAAGTGGACATCCCAGCTGGGGATGAGATCATTGGTAGATCTAGCATATATGACTCTGCTTGGGGAAATAGGCCACTGATAGACCTATCTTGGTAATGAGGGACCCAGCTGGGGTTTGTAGAAGCCTTCTTCACTCTGTTGTGAGATCTTCAGGCGTTGCTCTTCTAGATAGAGGCTGAAACTCTGTGGGGAGATGGTTCCCTGGCTTTTGCACTTGGCTGAGGAGGAAAAATAAATGGCAACTCAGCTGGGGAGAAAGCACCTACGGTGCTAAGACTGAGTAGATAATGATTTGCTAGCTTGCTGGGATGAAGCTTTCATGCCCTATGTTATGCTTTGAATACCTGCAATCCTGAAAAGACGGAGAAACGCACAAGTAATCCCGAGGTATCCCTTACTGGATTCCGTCCTAAAATTTTAGACACTCCCGGGAGTAAGTATATTTCCTGCAAGCGCGTATTTTTTAGAAGAGGAGCATCTGTATTCATGCAATCAGTATTTTAAAGACATCGGACATTCTTGCAAATGAAAATAAAGTGTACGAGACGAAACATGACTGAAAATCTGATTTTATTAATTCGTGTGCCCTGAATTGGCAAGATACAGCCAAAGAAACAAATCCCCTAAAATGAGGAGATTGTTACAAATTGAGAAACAAAAGATATTGGCAATGTTGATGACGCTTCAAGGAGCCTCCCTTTGCTATGACTCGTATGACATTTGACATTCTTCTCGTCTTGCTTTCTGAAGATGGCTGATTCTGAAAGAAGCTTGACCCTTTCAAAGCTTACCAAGTTGCAAGTGATACAGACGAATTCAGAATGCAGTTGTTCGCTTATTCCCTTGTTTTGCATGAATCGCCTTTCCGGGTTTTCGATCCATCGGGATACCCATTTTTGCCTGAGTTGTCCAATGCGGCTTTTCAACTCAGTGGGTGTACATTTTTTATTCATTTTCCCTTATTTTTGCCCGAGTCTTTTATTCTGTTTTTGACTCGTCGGGATGCCCTATTTTTGCCTGGACTTACATTCTGTTTTTATGTCCAGCGGGTCATTTTATGCGAAGTATTTTTTAACTGCATCTGAATTCACAGGGGATGGAAGTCTGCACCATCCATAGTACTGAGCATGAGTACTCCACCGGAGAAAACTTTCTTTACTACGAATGGCCCTTCATAGTTCGGAGTCCATTTGCCCCTGTGGTCTGTATGAGGAGGGAGGAGTCTTTTCAACACAAGATCTCCTACTTGGTATTCTCGGAGCCTGACTTTCTGATCGAAGGATTTCTTCATCCTTTTCTGATACAACTGCCCATGACAGATTGCATCCAATCTTTTTTCTTCAATCAGACTCAGTTGCTCATATCGGGACCGGACCCATTCTGCTTCATTCAACTTAACATCCATCAGTACCCGCAGGGAGGGTAATTCAACTTCGACAGGTAGGACCGCTTCCATACCATACACAAGCTGATACGGCGTTGCCCCAGTAGATGTCCTGATTGACGTACGGTACCCATGCAAGGCAAATGGCAGCATTTCATGCCACTCTTTGTAGGTAACTACCATCTTTTGCACAATCTTCTTGATATTCTTATTAGCTGCCTCAACAGCGCCATTCATCTTTGGCCTGTAAGGAGAAGAATTGTGGTGTTGGATCTTGAAGTCCCGGCACAGTTCTGCCATCATTTTGTTGTTTAAATTGGAACCATTATCCGTGATGATTCGCTCGGGCACTCCATACCTACAAATGATGTCCCTCTTAAGAAATCGGGCTACCACCTGCCTTGTAACATTTGCATAGGAAGCTGCTTTGACCCACTTGGTGAAATAGTCAATAACAACCAGGATGAATCTGTGGCCATTTGAAGCAGTCGGCTCAATCTTGCCAATCATATCAATGCCCCACATGGCAAAGGGCCAGGGTGAAGACATCACATTCAAAGGATTGGGAGGCACATGCACTTTATCCGCATAAATCTGGCATTTATGGCATTTTCTGGCATAGGCACAACAGTCTATCCATTGTGATCCAGTAATAGCCTAATCTCAATAACTTTTTAGCCATAGCATGCCCTCCAGCATGGGTACCAAAAGATCCTTCGTGCATCTCGTGCATCAACAAGTTTGCTTCTGTTCTATCAACGCACCTGAGAAGCACCATATCAAAGTTTCTCTTATACAGGGAAACGTCAGTATTCAGGAAGAAACTACCAGCTAGCCTTCTTAGTGTCTTCTTATCATTGGAAGATGCCCCAGGTGGGTATGTTTGATCCTCTAAGAAGCACTTAATGTCATGGAACCAAGGCTTATCATCTTTAACAACGTCTGCTGCAAATACATATGCCGATCTGTCAAATCTGGACACTGAAATCCGAGGTACAAAGTTGGCAGCTTGAACTTTGATCATGGATGAAATGATGGCAAAAGCATCTGCAAATTGATTCTCGTCCCGAGGGATATACTCAAGTTTGACCATTGTAAAGAAAGTCAATAACCTCCTTGTATAATCCCTGTAAGGTATCAGATGATCCTGGTGCGTGTACCATTTGCCGTTGGTTTGATTGATTACCAAAGCTGAATCTCCGAACACAGTCAAAGTCTTGATCCTGAGGTCAATGGCTTCCTCAAGACCCATAATACAAGCTTCGTATTCAGCTTCGTTGTTAGTGCAGTTAAAGGTGATCTTTGCCGAGAAAGGCATGTGAACTCCTTTAGGTGTAATGAGTACTGCACCAACACCACGACCATTCATATTAACAGCCCCATCAAACATCATAGTCCATTCTTCTTCTGGGTCAGGCCCTTCGGTGGGAATAGGCTCTTCGTGATCTTTTTCCTTTATGAACATGATGTCCTCATCAGGGAAGTCAAATCTCATAGGCTGGTAATCATCAATGGGTTGTTCAGCAAGGTAATCAGACAATACACTGCCCTTGATGGCTTTTTGAGATGTGTACTGAATGTCATATTCCGTGAGGATCATTTGCCATCTCGCAACCCGTCCGGTAAGTGCTGGCTTCTCAAAAATGTACTTAACTGGATCCATCTTTGAGATCAATAAAGTAGTGTGGGTCAACATATACTGTCTCAGTCGGCGAGCAGCCCACACTAAAGCGCAGCAAGTTTTCTCGAGCAGTGAATAACGTTGTTCACAGTCGGTAAACTTTTTGCTTAGGTAGTATATTGCATACTCTTTTCGACCAGACTCGTCATGCTGGACCAACACACACCCCATTGACTCTTCTAATACTGTCAAGTACATTATCAGAGGTCTTCCTTCAACTGGAGGCATAAGGATTGGAGGCTCTTGCAGGTATTCCTTGATTTTGTCAAAAGCCCTTTGACAGTCTTCATTCCACCTGACCATTTGTTCCTTTCTTAATAGCTTGAACAAAGGTTCACAGGTTGCAGTAAGGTGAGATATGAACCGTGAAATGTAGTTCAATCTTCCTAGAAACCCCCGAACTTCTTTTTCGGACTTTGGTGCAGGCATTTCTTGAATGGCTTTAACTTTATCAGGGTCAACTTCAATCCCTTTCTCACTTACAATAAATCCCAGCAGCTTACCGGATCGCACCCCGAATGTGCACTTGTTGGGATTCAACTTCAGTTGGTACTTCCTCAGACGCTTGAATAACTTCAACAGATTTACCAGGTGGTCTTCTTCTGTGAGGGACTTGGCAATCATGTCATCCACATAACATTCAATTTCTTTATGGATCATGTCATGGAATAATGTTACCATAGCCCGTTGATATGTTGCACCAGCATTCTTCAGTCCGAACGGCATCACCTTATAACAGAACGTGCCCCAGGGTGTGATGAAAGTTGTCTTCTCCATGTCTTCAGGTGACATCTTGATCTGATTGTATCCTGAAAATCCATCCATGAAGGAGAACACCGAGAACTGAGCCGTATTATCAACCAATACATCAATGTGAGGTAAAGGGAAGTCATCTTTCGGGCTGGCTCTGTTCAGATCCCGGTAGTCCACACACATCCTCACCTTGCCGTCTTTCTTAGGCACAGGTGCAATATTAGCAACCCACGGCGGATAGCTAGTCACAGCAAGGAAACCGGCGTCCCACTGCTTTTGTACCTCTTCTTTTATCTTCATTGCCATATCTGGGCGAGTACGGCGCAACTTCTGCTTTACTGGTGGGCAGTCTTCTTTTAAAGGCAGCTTGTGCATGACAATGTCGGTGTCCAACCCTGGTATATCCTGATAAGACCAAGCAAACACATCCACATATTCACGAAGCATGTCAATCAGTTTCTCTTTCACTGAGTCTTGTAGGCAGGCCCCGATTTTAACCTCTTTCACGTCTTCTTCCGTACCAAGATTAACCGTTTCAACCTCCTCCTGATGAGGAGTGATAACCTTCTCCTCTTGCCTTAACAACCTGGCTAGCTCTTCAGGAAGCTCATAATCTTCTTCAACCCCTTCATCAGCTTGATTGATTGGATTGTCAAAGTCATACGAAGCCATAGCAGTGTTGTTGTCGGTGCAATCTGAAAGGCACTCTCTGCAAGGGATTAGATTGTTCATTTTAGTGATCGATTTTAATCTTGTTTAGAAAAAAGTGAAAAGAAGTTATCATTTTGGAAAACATTGCCATTTTATTTTTGTACAAAAAGAAAAATGAAAAACAGTGAGCGGAAAAGAAAAAGACTCATTTGCAAAAGATGTCCGATATTCATTGATTAATCTGTTTGCACAAAATTACAAGATGGCCCGATTACAAAATGAGTCTTGTCATCTTGGGCAAGATGCAAGACTTGATGCATGCTTAAAAATACAGGAAATAATAATTACTCTGCAGGAGTAACCCTTATAATTTCCTGGGAAGACCAGTTAAGGACTTGGCTCCCCGGGGTCCTTGGACGTATCCAGCTCTCCAGGTTACGGTCGCTTTCCTCCTCGTCTTCCAAGTTGTTCACTGCATCCGGGGTGTGCATTCCCCCGCTGACAAAACTGGGCTCCTTGGCAGCCTCTGATTGATCCTGTTGAGTTGGTTTGTAACCCAACCCAAATTTGTCTTCCTTCTTTTCCACGGGCAGCAGCTTGCCCCAGCCTTGGGCAGTACCCTCTTTAACAACCTTCCTGGCTTGCTGATAAGACGTCATGGAAGTTCCCAGTACAGCAGATGCTTCATTAATGTTTAGGGCCTCAAACCCCTGGCTCATGGTTTCATCGATCTCTCCGTCCATCTCAATGTACTTGTACGTAGCCAGATGGCTAACAAAGATATCTTCTTCACCACAGATGGTGATGATCTGGCCTTCCCACTCGAATTTCAGCTTCTGGTGAAGGGTAGACGTAACAGCGCCGGCGACATGGATCCAAGGTCTACCCAACAAACAACTGTAGGCCGGTTGAATGTCCATCACATAGAAGGTAATTTTAAAAGTCTGCGGGCCAATCATCACAGGCAGATCAATCTCCCTAAGCACTGATCTTTTAGAGCCATCAAATGATTTCACCACCAAATTACTCGGACGCAATGCCAAGCCATCATACTCCAGCTTCACCAAGGCTTTCTTTGGCAGGACATTGAGTGAAGACCCAGTGTCCACCAGTACATGGGATAGAACAACACCCTTGCATCCCAAGGTGATATGTAAAGCCTTGTTGTGGTTACGTCCCTCAGTTGTTAAGTCAGCATTGGTAAAACCCAGTCCATGACTGGTATTGACATTTGCCACCACAGTTTCTAGCTGATTAACAGTGATCTCCTCTGGCACGTATGCTGCGTGCAAGACTTTCAGTAATGCATTCCTGTGAGCTTCAGAGCACATTAACAGGGATAATATGGAGATCTTTGAGGGAGTTTGGTGAAGCTGATCCACCACCTTGTAATCACTTCTCTTTATAATCCTCATAAACTCGTCTACATCTTGTTCAAAAGATGTCTTCTGAGTTTCTTTGATGATTGGTTCTTCAGATATCACACTCTTCCCTTTTGCTTTTGCAGCAGCCTCTGCTTCGGCATTAGGTCTTTGCAATTGTGAGGCAAAAAGGCGTCCGCTTCTGGTGAAGCCTCCGCCTCCCCCAACATTATCAATATGTGGAGAAGAAGTTGAAGAGTCCAAGGTGATTTTCTCCCTGTTGCAGTAGAGGTCAGAGCCATAATGCCAAGGTATGGCATTACTGCTTTCATACGGAACGGGTCCAGGCACCATGATGGTAACTGGACTGACTGCTGCAGAGGAGGGTACTGAGATGGTGTGCGGATCGTAGTAAATGGTGACTGGTGACCTGGCAGGAGGTGCCACTGTTTGTTGCTGAAAGTTGTTGTTTGGAGGAACTCTTGACGGATCATAGTAGATGGTGACTGCTGAGATATCTTCGTTAATTTCTGTTGGTGTTATAGAAGATTCGGCTGAATAAATGGATGTTGATGTTGTAGAAGAAATGGTTGTTGACATTTGATTTTTTGAGGTGATGGATGGAGCCATTGCTGATGATATTGATGAATTGGTCAGAATGATTGTTGTTGCAGTTGTAGAAGAATCAGGAATTATTGTTAAAGGAATTGTTGGATTTGTAGGTGTCGTTGTTGTGATCTGGAGTATGCCACTTTTGATAAGACCATCTGTGCCGCTTCTCAAGTTGTCACACCCATTAACCGAAATGTTGCAGTACCCACAACCGAGCTCACACCCGGGGAACATTTGGCACTCTAAGAGCTGAGCTTTAATTTCGACCAGAGGTGTCTGAATCTGTCCAGCACTGGTGATTAAGAAAGATGGCTTGTCTTCCTCAATGGCATTAATTTTTGGTCCTCCATGATTGGGCATGGGATTCTTGGTGACACTTGGAGGGGGTGCAAAGTTGAGGGCTTTAGAATCCACCAGGTCTTGTACCTTCATTTGCAAAGCCCTGCATTTCTCAGTATTGTGGCCAGGTGCATTGGAATGGAAAGCACATCTGGCGTTGACATCATAATTTCTTGGGAGATTAGAGGGATCTGGTGGTGCCAATGTCCTTAATTCACCCTATTTGCCTATGATGGTCTTTGCTGAAAAGGTCTTTGTTGCTGATTGTTGTTGTTGTTGTAGGTTCTCGGTGGCGGATACTGAACTTGCTGTTGATAATGTGGTTGTTGTTGTGGTTGGTATGTTGGTTGCTGAGGAATCGGAGCTGGAATAGTGACAGCTACCACTGATCTATGAACATACTGAGGTCTGCCCCTGTTGGCGTGAATGGCATTTGTCTCACCGGTCCTTCTAGGTCCCACAAAAGGCTTCCTGGGATTACTTGACGAACTTGCACCATTATCAGAAATCTTACCCATCTTCAGAAGGCTTTCAATTCTTTCTCCAGCTATGACTACGTCAGCGAAGCTGGTGGAAGAAAAGGCAGCTAGCCTATCAATATATGTTCCTTGCAGAGTGTTCATAAACATGTCGGCCATTTCTCTTTCCGACATGGGTGGCTGGACAACAGCAGCCAGCTGTCTCCACCTCTGGGCATATTCCCTGAAGCTTTCTCTAGAGGATTGAGACATTCCCATCAAAAGGGTCCTGTTAGGAGCCATGTCCAGATTGTATTGGTACTGCCTGATGAAGGCCTCAGCTAGGTCCTTCCAGCATCTGATAGTAGCTCTGGTTAAGTGTGAGTACCACTCCCTTGAAGCCCCAGTCAAACTGTCTTCAAAGTAGAACATCCACAGTTTTTCATCCATGGTGTATGCCTTAAGTCTCCCCAGAAAGGACTGTAAGTGAGTTCGTGGACAGGAAGTGCCATTGTACTTCTCGAAGCACGGGGGTTTAAACTTGTGGGGAATCCTTACCCCGTCCACTAACCCCATACCCAAGGAATTTTGAGACTCCAGAGATCTCAACTTCTCAGCAATTTCATCAAACCTCCTATCATAAGCTTCATCCCCAGCCCCCATTACAGTAAACTGCTCTTCTTGGGGGTCTTCCTGTAAGATCCTTCCTCCAGTAGTATTTCCTTGCACATTACCCGGGATGTCGACTTCCGGATGTAGATGAGGCCCATATACTGGTGGGTTAACATGAGGCTAACCCCTTTCATTGTTACTTGTTCCCCCAGTTCCCAGATGGGGTTCTTCCGGGGTCTGTCTTTCTACCAATGCCCTCAACCTTTCTTGACTTTGGGTCAAGCCATTCATTACTTCCATGAATTGGGTCATTTGGTTTCTCATCTCCAGCCTTTCATTAGCCATCTGGGTTCTGACCTCTGTCAGATCTTGCTGTACTTGGTCCATTTGGATACCAGGAAGATTGTTGCGAGTAGGATACCGGTGCGGACGGTTGAGAGGGAACACCCGACGGCGAGCAATAATTCCTGAACCACAACAGAGTTAGTAACAATCAAAACAAAAACCTACAAAACAAAACAAGAGTTAGCATGCAATGCAGTATGCTTATTTATTTTCCAAGGTATTCGGTTTGGCTCTTGGTTTTGACCTTTCCAGACCCCTGAGGAAGATCCTTTGATGTTGCTTGAGAAAGAAACTCAAATGAAACAAACTGACAAATACATTACAAATGGTGGATCATACATGGTTTGTTTTTACAACACATGCCCCTGAGGGGTCAAAGTACAACAAAAAAAAGAAAAGTACATGAAATGGAAATAACAACAAGCAAAGAAGTCAAACATCTAATCCAAACTCATCCTCCTTAACCTCCTTCAGAAGTGCTTCAGTTACAGGACCAGCTGGATGCTTTGTAATGTTTCTGATAAGAAGGTTTCTGGTGGTAATAGCAGTGGTCAGCTTCTTGTGCCTGTCTTGGTCCTTTGACCTCTTCACACCAGCCATAATCTTCAATTCTGAAATCTCCTTCTGGGCTGCTAGCAGAGCCTCCTGTTGCTTCCTTTCATTGGCCTCCAACTGCTCAATCCTGGCTTGAGTTCTCTTATCTTCTTGAGTGCGAGCTTCAGTGATCCTGACCCACCTAGCTTGACTTTCTTTCAGATAGAGATCAGTCCTAGCCTTCTGAAACTGGGCCTCTTTACAGGCATTCTTCAATATTTGCTCTCTAGCCCTTGATTTCTTGATGTAGTCCTCTGCTTTCCCAATTTTGGCCAGATGCTCCACTTTAAGCTTCTCCAACCTCTCAATGTCTAGACGACCATCACTCCTCTCCCAGAGGGTCTTCTTCAGAGCTTGAGACAGATTCTCATTCCTCTCCTTCAGTTTCTCAAATTCTTCCATGCTGACAGTGGCTGGAGGTAGTACTGTGGATGGTCCAGGTGCATCCTCAATGGTGAAAGGCATCCCAGAAATCTGAGCCCTAGCATGAGACCATTCATAATACTGAGCTGAAGCCACATTATTGCATCTCCCAAGAATGGCCATCCCTTTGGTCTGGATGTTGTCCCAAGCCCAGGATGCTTGTCTGACAACAGCTAGATTAGGTTTTATCTTACAATACAGGGTTTCAGCCAAGTCTTGCACTCTTGGAGGGTGGACCAAAGCATAGCCCAATTGTCTCTTAAACAGCAAAGGATTGTAGTTGATGCAACCCTTCACTCCTACCAGAGGTACATTGGGGTACTGCCCACAACTAGTGATTATGTCTCTGCCCTTGGTGCTTTGGGTACACCATCTGATGTCATCTGAAGTCAAAGCCATAAGTCTCTTAGCCCAATTCTTCTGTTGGTGAGGGTTCAGGAAGGCATCAGTCTTGGGTAAGTGTTTAAGCAACCAAGTGTGAAATAGAGGAGCACAACATCTCACCAACCTTCCTCTCTGCTTCTCATTTCTTTGGTGAACAGAATAATAGAAATCTCCTAGCAATGTGGGCGCTGGGTTCCTCAGAAGGAAAAGATGAATGGCATTCTTGCTGATAAACTTGGGCTCATCTGCAAATAGTATAACCCCATATATACTGAGGGCTAACAATGCACAAACTGCCCTCCATTCTCCCAAGGAGGCCTTCAGGATGGCCTGAGAAGTCAAAAAGTCTAAGTGTAGGCCAGGGATCCCAGCCTTTGTTGTCATGTTCTGCTCAATCAAAATAGGTTCCAGGTACAGTGCCTTTGCCACTTCTCCATTGCTGGGAGAAATCATCTCAGGGTTGAAGGGGACACCACCCCTGACAGGTACTCCAATCAATGATGAGAACTCCTCCAACAGAGGTCCTAATTGAAAGTTCTGGAAAGTGAAGCATCTCAAAGGAGGGTCATAAAACTGTAGGCAGGTGTGGATCAAACTCCTCTGAGAAGGATCTAGGTCCATAACCATATCAAGGATGCCTCCATAATGTTCTCTGAATAATGGGATGTGGTCTGGAGTGATAAGTGCCTGGACCTGTCTGATGCCAGTCAGCACAGGCTCAAAGAAATGGTATGAAATGTTGCTCTTCTTGGATGCCTTGACTGCTGAACAGATGCTGATGATGAAGGCTGATACTGGAGATGAGCCACTGATAGGCTGAGGCTGGTGATAAAAGTAGCTGAAGCAGGTAACTGATGAAGATAGCTGAAGCAGATAGCTGATGAACAGGGGTCTATGCAGATGAAGGGGTCAAAACCAAGCCAAATACAATATGGATACCCTGAAAAACAAATAAACAAATGTTAAATGATGCAATGATGAGTATGCAAATGATATGCAAGGGTTTGTGATCAAGCTGGATCTGATTATCTGTCTTGATATAAAAGGCCCATGTATGTTTAAGAAGTCCAGATGGAGGTTCAGAAATCCAATAACCAAGGTAGGGGACTCAAATAAAGAGTCACATTTCCAGGGTTAAATCACAAGAACTGTCCAAAGTGAAGCATTCTTAAACAAACAAGTATCAGGGTATGATGTGGCCAATGGTACCTGCAAACCTGTAAACAGCCCAATCCCCTCACAGGTGGTGTTCTAAAACAAGGATCCTCAGACTTGGATCAGTTATGAGAAGTGTAAACACTTCTAACCCGGAGGTACAGTGTTTACAATAACCATAAAAGATCCTCCTCTAATTCACCTCAGTTTCTGAAGGTCATAATAAAGGTCATCCAGACTTAGAAGGCTTCCCAGATAGCCCTAGCACTACAGGAAATCTGTAGCACAGAGTTCTCAAGAAGAAACCCACATCTGAACCGTGTTTCATATTCCCGCACCAGACCGAAATGGAATGGGAAAGAACATGAACCACTCTAGCCTAGGTATCACTCAGGTCCCAGGTATAGGACCTTAAACTCTCAGTAGAACCCCACCCACCAAAACAGGAAACAGATCCAGCCAGATGACAATATGACAGTATGATATATAAAGTTGTAAAGGAAGCAATAAATAACTGTACATAAAGCAAAAAAATAAATACAAATATACAAACACAATTAGCACATAACACCCCAGTAAAAACAAATCAAACAAGCGCTAGGAGGAACCCATAAAAAGAACCAGAAGCCCTGGTTACAGTATAAGGTTCCCCAGCAGAGTCGCCAAGCTGTCGCTCCCACCAAATGAGGCTAGGTCAAATGGGGTACAGACGCGAACGGTCGGCGAAGGAGAAGGAATGAATAGAGTCGCCAGCTAGGCATTTTTATCCCGAAGGAAAGGTAATGCTGCATAAACCTAGGAAAAGATATGGATAAGACGGTTGCGAACCAGAGAGACTGAGAAAGGGGGTTGGTTACAACCTGGGAAGGTATTAGCACCCAGATTGTCCGTCGTACTCGACGGGATCTACGCTTGAAAGATTTGTGTTTTTAAAGGGGTAGTGTCAGTGCAATTTGTGTATCTAAGCTGGAAAGAATGCAAGTGTCAGTATAGAATAACTATGAAGTGTATAAGTAAAGTGTCAGTGTAAGAACGAGAATGAATTGCTCAAGACTGTGAGGCTTAAAGAATAAGGCTGGAAAGAGGGGGAATATACAAAGACTTTTGTTCGATAACTGTTAAGTTATGCCTACGTATCCTCTCGTGCAATGAGGAAGTCAGAACACCGTAGTTCAACTCAAAGAGACTGAAAGGTAAATTGACTTGTGAACTGCTTGCTTTTCTATGCTCAAGTGTATAACCTGTCTGGCTCAGGTGCAAACTGTCTTGCATTAGACGGAAGAAGCAAGTTCTCGTTTGTGAGTGAATGAGATGAGAAAAGAATCCCGGAGGAGACGATTATTGTTTGTTTTTGTGTTTTCAATCTTTTATTGCTTTTGGAAACTTGTCATAAGAAAATGAGCTTAAGCCTAAACCAATGGATTAGTAAACTCATCACATCCTCCCTCTGATTAGGGGTAATGAGAATACCTTAAGTGTGAAGTCAACATCTCACACTTAATTACCATGATGTAGGATTAAGATCATTAACCTACTTGTGATTATTTAGATTTTTTTGGTTGTTTTTGTTTAGTGTTAAGTAATGAGATTAAGCCATAATCAGGGATTTAATGAACTCATTACACCATCCTAATAGAAGGATAATAGATGAGAACATTTAAGCTGAGAAAGACTTCTCAACTTAATCCATGATTAGGGATTAACCTCATGACAAAATAAAACCTTTATTAGAGTGGATTTTAGTTAATGATAAGATTAAGAAGTGGATTTTATGGTTTGTAAGACAACTTGTGGGGGACTTGTCCATTAACACTAGGGTTAGTCCTTCTTAACCAATTAAGGAAGAATTAGAACCCTAATGCAAGGCCCAAGTTACAAGCTTGATGTCTTGGTGATTATTAGATGAATTTATTAAAGGATTTAAACACATTAAGGGTTTAACACTTAGGATTAAAGTTATACACTCCATCCTAATAGAAGGATGCAGGCATAAGCTTAATCACAAAGCCTTAAAGCCTTTAGGGTTTAGTCCCTGATTATGAGATGAGAAGAGAAGACTCAAAGATGACACTAAGTTAAAAGCTAAATGGGGGACTAATCAAAACCTAATCATTATCATGCTTGGTTGTTCCTAGGGTTAATGAGGTTTGCAAGAAGATCTTCAGAGAAACCACCAGGAAGAAAGCAGATGAAAGGAGGAAGAAACAAAGAGAAGCAAAATAACTTGCTTCACTTAAGAAGACAAGTTGCTTGAAGAAAGAAAGTAAGATGAATAAGAATGAGCAGGCTCAATCCAATACACAAGATAAAATGCAGCAAATATGCAAGAGAGAGAGATGAAAAGAGATTGTGAGAAGTGAAGGCAAATTCACTTCTCAGACAACTTACCACCTGAAATGTTAGCATAAGAAAAAGAAATGCAATGCAAATGAGGTACAAGGCCATGATGCAAATCAAAACCAGAAGCAAGAACATGATTTCAATGATGCTAAGAGATGATACAAACATGAGGCAAGATAAGAGAATGATCAAGCAAGCATAAGGATGCAAATGAGGCATGCATTGAACCAAGAAAGTTCATGAAAAGTTTATGAAATGCAATGAACATACAACATGACAAATTAAAGATGCAATGATCAAACATGATCCTAATATGTCCTAAGATGTATTATGAATCATGTGGATGCACAAAGTGGCATGGCAAGTCAATGGATGCAAGCAAATAAAATATGGATGCAAGGGAAGGCACAAATTAGGGTTACATGCATCATGCAAAGCAAAAATTCAAAACTAGAAGCAAATGACATGATAAAAATTTGAAAATGCAATCAAAGATACCCTAAACCTATACAAACTCACTGCCCAAAGAAGAGGATCCAACTCTTAACCTAATGAAAGTTATGAATTTCCTAAGATTGCTAGGGTTTTAAGGTACCTTGTCAAGAAAAAAAAAGCCAAACAAAATGAAAATGCAAGATCAAATCAAACCAAATTTATCCTATAAACTACATGCTATGCAAGATGCAATGCCAAAAGAATCATCATCCAACTCTCAATGGTTAGGCAGTAATGAATGTTTGAAGTTTGAAACAAAATATTGCCTAAAAATGGAATTAAATCCAATGAAAATGATCAAAAGGTATCAAAAGCAAAAAAGAAATTTGGTTTGAGAGTTGGACAATGTTTCTAAATGTTTTTAAATGCTATGTGAATTTTTTGGTGATTTTTAAATACCTAAATGTATTTTTAATTAATTAATTTCTATTAATTAATTAAAAATAAACATTTAAATGATTTAAAAATAATTTTCAGTGCAAAAAATAAAAATAAAAATAATTTTGTGTTTTAAAAATTAATGAAACTCTTGACAAAAATTTTCATAATTTTTTAATGATTTTAGCTATTTTAAAATAAATATGCAAAACAAATAAGAAAAATATGAAAATAAATGAATTTAATGGAAAAGTAAGCAAGATCTAAGGCTGAGATTCAAACTAAACACGCGGGAGTTGACTGGCACGCGTTTGAGTGGCTGGGATTGCTTCTGGGAAATTCAAAATTAAACCTAATTAATTAACCTAATTAATTTGAATTAGGGCTTAATGAGAAATCCAGGCCCTCCATTCGCGCGGGAGTCAACCAAAGTCAGCCAGATCAAGGGCCCAAATTCAAACTTTGCCCTAAACGTGTTTAACACACTAATGACTCTCAGGTGGCCGGAAATGACCTCCGGTCATCTTCTCCGGCCACCTCTCCCCTGAGATTTCTCTAAAACACTCCCTAAGCCAAATCAAACCCCCCAAATCTCCAGAAATGATCCCCAAACCCCACAGAGCAAGAATCCAACACCAAACTTCATTTATTTTTCATCAACAACAAGATTCGAACAAAAACCTAAAACTGAACAAAATTTCAGAACATGCATACACACTCAAAACTCAACCATTTTTCACCATTCAAGGTTCATTGTGATCAGTGGAACACACTCTACCATTCTATAACTAAAGAAACAAGTTCTGGAAAAATGTTTCAAGAAGGTACCTGAGCTTGAGCTTTCTCAGTTCTGGACTTTCAGGCTTCCTCTCTTTGTGTAAACCACTCCCCTTGAACTCCTGATGAAGTTTTGATGCTTGGAAGGAATTTCTTTTGGCTGATTTGAGAGTTTGCAAGCCAACTGGTCAGAAATCGTGTTTGGTTTATGGGAGGTTCTTGGCTGTTTTGATGGATGGTTTTGGGTCAGTGAATGATTTTGAGATCAATGGTGAAGTTGGTTTGAAGAATGGTTGAGTGAGCTGAGAGATTCAAAAGGTTTTGCAAGTTGGAGGATTTTTGATAACTATGGCAATCTCTAGTTTCAGCTTGTGTTGTGTGTTGTGTTATGTGGCATTTGGTCCACTTATCACAACTAGAGAGGTCAGAGGAGTTGGTGTGTCACTGTGGGATTGGCATGGGTCTTTATGCAAAAAGTCAAGATATTGTGTACCCTAGGCATGGCTCGGGTCAGAGGCAATCTAGAGGCTTGTCCTGCCTCAGCTTGAGTCAAGGATGGCCCTTGGATGATTCATAAAGGACTGCAACATTTGGATCATGAGTTGGAAGGGTTTTTGCAACTTGACAACTTGTTTCATCTCATGATTTTTGGCTATGTTTATGTGAGAACTCTTTCTGAATTTTTGGTGTGGCATGCTTCATTAGGTCATGGCAAAGTTTTGAAACCAGCTAGAGGCCAAACAAATCCTTTGAGAATCAATTTGCAAGAAATCCCTCTTTGCACTTTAATGAAGAATGACTTATGGTTACTTGAAAAACAAGGCATGGAAATGGGAAATTCTTTGGGCCAAACTGATTTTTAGACATTGGTTTATGTTTGTACAAAGATTATAAGTCACTTTGAGGTTTCATTTTGCCTTGGCAAGGGATTTTGCAACTTTGCCTCTTTGGTACATAACTTGAAATTATGTGATTTTTCCCAACTTTGACAAACCATAACTTTTGATCCAAAATGAATTAGAATGAGTTCTTGTACTTTTTGAAAAGGGAATGATCCATTCTACAACTTTCATGACCAAAGTTTTCTCATTTGAAGCATTTTTGAATCAAAAAGCAAGGGTTGAAAAAGTTTCCCAAAATGGCAAGTTTCCATTACAAGTCATTTTCCCAAAAAGGCAACTTTGCAAATGACTTGAGATTCTTCAATTTTGTGAACTTCCAACATCTTCTATGATCAAATAAAGATCATACACAATCAAAATGATGGAGAACACCCTTTGGTTGGGTCATTAGGGGCCTCAGATGCCCTGATTTCACAAGAAGTCAACTTTTGATCAGATGCCTTCCTCAAGGAATTTCTTCATGAAACTTGATATGCATGATCCTTATAACATGTAGAGACCAATAGAAACAAGAATGACCAAAAAATTTGGAGTTATGGCCTCTGAAACCAAAACCCTAATTCTAGGTCATCTGTGCAGTTAAACCTGGCTCTGCTTCCATGCCATTCTCAATTCTTGTGATTTTTTTTGGCTTTTTTGACCTTGTGAGGATACAATATGATGCTTGAACATACATGGACCCCTTTAAAGTGATTGAAGACCTTTGGAGTGGCTCAAATAGCCCTTGGATAGCTCAGATCACAAACCCTAGATGCAGATGACTTAGAAGCAATGCAGTGAATCAAAAAAAATATGGTATGAGATGCTATGGTTGAACTTATGCATATGAAGAGATCACAAGCCATGGTGTGAACGGGTGAAGGAAAATTTGGGGTGTTTATAGAGGGCACTCTCTGCAAGGGTTTAGATTGGTTCATTTTAGTGATCAATTTTATCTTATTTAGAAAAAGTGAAAATGAAGTTATTTATTTTGAAAAACATTGCCATTTTATTTTTGTACAAAAAGTGAAAAATGAAAAACAGTGAGCGAAAAAGAAAAGACTCATTTGCAAAAGATGTCCTGATATTCATTAATTGATCTTTGCACAAAATACAAGATGGCCCGATTACAAAATGAGTCTTGACATCTTGGGCAAGATGCAAGACTTGATGCATGCTTTAAAATACAGGAAATAATAATTACTCTGCAGGAGTAACTCTTATAATTTCCTGGGAAGACCAGTTTGAGACATGGTTCCCCGGGATCCTTGGACGTATCCAGCTTTCCAGGTTGCGCTCGCCTTCTGACTCATCTTCCAAGCTATTCACAGCATCCGGGGTGAGCATCCCCCCACTAATAAACTTGGGCTTCGTTGTAGCCTCTGATTGATCTTGTTGAGTTGGTATGTAACCCAACCGAAATCGGTCTTCTTTCTTCTCCACGGGCAGCAGCTTGCCCCAGCCTTGGGCGGTACCTTCCTCAACAACCTTCCGGGCTTGCTGATATGATGTGATGGAAGTTCCCAGTACAGCAGATGCTTCATTAATGTTGAGGGCCTCAAACCCTTGGCTCATAGTTTCATGGATCTCCCCATCCATTTCTATGTATTTATATGTAGCCAGCTGGCTAACAAAGATGTCCTCCTCCCCACAGATGGTGATGATTTGGCCGTCCCACTCGAATTTTAACTTCTGGTGAAGGGTAGACGTAACAGCGCCGGCGGCGTGGATCCAGGGTCTACCCAACAGACAGCTGTAGGCCGGCTGTATGTCCATCACATAGAAGGTAGTTTTGAAGGTCTGCGGGCCAATTAACACATGCAGATCAATCTCCCTAAGCACTGATCTTTTAGAGCCATCAAATGCTCTCACCACCAAATTACTTGGACGCAATGCCAAGCCATCATACTCCAGCTTCACTAAGGCTTTCTTTGGTAGAACATTGAGTGATGACCCAGTTTCCACCAATACATGAGACAGAACAACACCCTTGCATTCCAAGGTGATATGCAAAGCCTTGTTATGGTTGCGTCCTTCTGTTGTTAAGTCAGCATTGGTAAAGCCCAGTCCATGACTGGTGTTGACATTTGCAACCACAGTTTCTAGCTGATTAACAGTAATCTCCTCCGGCACATATGCTGCATGCAGGACTTTCAACAATGCGTTCCTGTGAGCTTCGGAACACATCAACAATGATAATATGGAGATTTTGGAGGGTGTTTAGTGAAGTTGGTCTACCACCTTGTAATCACTCCTTTTTATGATTCTCATGAACTCGTCTACATCTTGTTCAAAAGATGTCCTCTGAGTCTCTTTGGCAGTTGGCTCTTCAGATACCACACTCTTTCCTTTTGCCTTGGCAACAGCTTCTGCTTCAACATTAGGTCTTTGTGTTTGTGAGGCAAAAAGGCGTCCGCTTCTGGTGAAGCCTCCGCCTCCCCCAACATTATCAACTTGTGGTGAAGAGGTTGATGAATCCAGAGTGATTTTCTCCCTGTTGCAGTAGAGATCAGAGCCATAATGCTAAGGTATGGCATTACTGCTTTCATAAGGAACCGGTCCAGGCACCGTTATAGTGACCGGACTGATTGTTGCAGAGGAGGGTCTGTAATGGTGTGCGGATCATAGTAAATTGTGATTGGTGATTTGGCAGGAGGTGCCACGGTTTGTTGTTGGAAATTGTTGTTGGGAGGAACATTTGACGGGTCATAGTAGATTGTAACTGTTGAAACATCTTCATTAATTTTTGCTGGCGTTGTAGAAGATTCAATTGACTGGATGAGTGTTGAAGTTGTAGCAGGAATGGTGACTGAACTTGTATTCGCTGAAGTGATTGACTGAGCAGTTGTTGGAGTTGTAGTAGAATCCGTTGGAACAATGGTTGCTGACGTTGTAGGAGTATCTAGGATTGTCGTTGGAGGAATTGCTGGATTTGTAGGCGCCGTTGTTGTAATCTGAAGGATACCATCCTTAATAAGACCATCTATGCCACTTCTCAATCTTTCGCATCCATTGACTGTAATGTTGCAATACCCACAGCCGAGCTCACACCCGGGGAACACTTGGCATTCTAAAAGCTGAGCTTTAATTTCAACCAAAGGTGTTCGAATTTGTTCAACACTGGTGATTAAGATGGATGGTTTGCCTTCCTCAATGGCATTAATCCTAGGCCCGTTGTGACTAGGAATTGGATTCCTTGTGACATTCGGAGGGGGTGCAAAGTTGAGAGATTTTGAGTCCACCAGGTCTTGGACTTTCATTTGTAGGGCCCTGCATTTTTCAGTGTTATGCCCCGGTGCGTTTGAGTGGAATGCACACCTGGCATTGGCGTCATAGTTCTTTGGCATGTTGGAAGGATCTGGAGGTGCCAATGTCCTTAACTCAACCAGGTTGAGCTTCAGGAGCTGTGGCAAAAGTGCAGCATACGGCATTGGGATTGGGTCAATCACCCTGTTTTCCTATGATGGTCTTTGTTGGAAAGGACGCTGTTGTTGGTTGTTGTTGTTGTAGGTTCTCTGTTGCGGATACTGAACTTGTTGTTGATATTGTGGTTGTTGCTGTTGAGGATACACTGGTTGTTGAGGAATTGGAGCTGGGATGGTGATAGCTGCTATTGACCGGTGAGCATACTGAGGTCTGCCCCTGCTTGCATGAAAGGAATTGGTCTCACCGGCTCTTCGGGGTCCCACAAAAGGCTTTCTGGGATTGCTGGATGAACTTGCACCACTATCGGAAATTTTGCCCATTTTTAAGAGGCTTTCAATCCTTTCACCAGCTATAACCACATCTGCAAAACTGGTAGAGGAGAAGGCAACCAATCTATCAATATAGGTCCCTTGAAAAGTATTCATGAACATGTCAGCCATTTCTCTTTCTGACATGGGTGGTTGGACAGCAGCAGCAAGTTGTCTCCACCTCTGGGCGTATTCCCTAAAGCTTTCTCTGGAAGACTGGGACATTCCCATTAGGAGGGTTCTATTGGGAGCCATGTCCAGGTTGTACTGATATTGTCTGATGAAAGCTTCAGCCAAATCTTTCCAGCATCTTATGGTGGCCCTAGACAAATGTGAATACCACTCTCTCGAAGCCCCAGTCAGACTGTCCTCAAAGTAGAACATCCATAACTTTTCATCCATGGTATAAGCTTTGAGTCTTCCCAAGAAAGACTGTAGGTGAGTGCGAGGATAGGAGGTACCATTGTACTTTTCAAAGCATGGAGGTTTGAATTTGTGGGGAATTCTCACCCCATCCACTAGCCCCATGTCCATCACATCGAAGCCCAGAGAATTCTGAGACTCCAAAGATCTTAACTTTTCAGCAATTTCGTCCAATCTCCTGTCATATACTTCATCTCCAACCCCCATAACAGTAAACTGTTCTTCTTGGGGATCCTATTGCAAGATTCTCCCCCCAGCAGTATTACCTTGCACATTTCTCGGGATGTTAACTTATGGATCCATATGAGGTCCAAATACTGGTGGGTCAATACGAGGTTGGCCCCGTTCATTGTTACTAGTTCCTCCTGTTCCAAGATGAGGCTCCTCAGGAGTTTGTCTTTTCACCAGCTCTCTTAACCTTTCTTGACTCTGGGCTAAGCCAGTCATCACTGCCATGAACTGAGACATCTGATTTCTCATCTCTACTCTCTCATTAGCCATCTTATTTATGACCTCAGTTAGATCCTGCTGTACTTGTTCCATTTGAATATCGGGAAGGTTGTTACGAGTCGGGTACCGGTGCGTGCGGTTGATAGGGAACACTCGGTGACGAGCAATGTTTCCTGAGATGGCAACAAAGTTAGAAACAAAGATAATAACAAAACCTACAAAACAAAACAAAAGGTTAGCATGCAATGCAGTATGCTTATTTGTTTTCCAAGGTATCCGGTTTGGTTCTTGGTTTTGACCTTTCCCGACCTCGAGGAAGAAGCTTGATGTTGAGAGAAAAGCCCAAATGGAAACAAACTGAAATATATTACAAATGATGATTAATACACTGTCTGCTTTACAACATATGCCCATGGAGGGTCAAAATACAACAAAAAGAAAAGTACATCAAATGGAAATAAACAACAAGCAAAGGATCAGACATCCAGTCCAAACTCATCCTCTCTGACCTCCTTCATGAGTGCCTCAGTCACTGGACCTGCTGGGTGCTCTGTAATGGTCCTAATGAGGAGGTTCCTGGTGGCAATGGCAGTGGTCAGCTTCTTATGCCTGTCCTGGTCCTTTGATCTTTTCAATCCTGCTCTGAGCTTCAACTCTGAAATCTCCTTCTGGGCTGCCAACAAAGCTTCCTGCTGCTTTTTCTCATTAGCCTCTAGCTGTTCAATCTTGGCTTGAGTCTTTTGATCTACTTGAGTACGGGCTTCAGTGATCCTGACCCACCTAGCCTGACTCTCTTGCAGATAGAGCTCAGTACTAGCCTTCTGAATCTTGGCTTCCTTGCAGGCATTCTTCAATATTTGTTCCCCAACTCTTGCTTTCCTGATGTAGTCCTCTGTCTTCTCAATTTTGGCAAGATGCTCAACCCTAAGCTTCTCCAATCTCTCAATGTCCAGACGACCATCACTCCTTTCCCAAAGAGTCTTCTTTAAAGCTTGAGATAAGTTCTCATTTCTTTCCTTCATCTTCTCAAATTCTTCTAGGCTGACAGTTGCTGCAGGTTGTATTGTAGATGGTCCGGGTATGTCCTCCAAGATAAAAGGAATTCCAGTAATTTGAGCTCTAGTACGGGACCAGTCATAGTACTGAGCTGAAGGAACATTATTACATCTTCCAAGAATAGCCATCCCTTTTGTCTGGATGTTGTCCCAAGCCCAGGATGCTTGTTTGACAGCAGCTGAATTAGGTTTTACTTCACAATACAGGGTCTCAGCCAAATCTTGCCCTCTGGGAGGGTGAACCAAAGCATAGCCCAGTTGTCTCTTAAACAGCAAAGGGTTGTAGTTGATGCAACCCTTTACTCCTATTAGAGGCACATTTGGGTATTGTCCATAGCTGGTGATAATGTCTTTGCCTTTGGTGTTCTGGGTGCACCATCTAATATCATCTGAAGTCAAAGCAATGAGCCTCTAGGCCCAATTCTTCTGTTGATGAGGATTCAGGAAGGTATCTGACTTAGGCAGGTGTCTGAGCAGCCAGGTGTAAAACAAAGGAGCACAACATCTAACCAACTTCCCCCTTTGTTTCTCATTCCTCTGATGGATGGAATAATAAAAGTCCCCCATCAGTGTGGGTACTGGGTTCTTCAGGAGAAACAGATGGATGGCATTCTTGTTGACAAATTTGGGCTCATCTGCAAACAGTATAGCCCCATATATGCTGAGGGCTAACAGTGCACAGACTGCCCTCCATTCTCCCAATGAGGCCTTCAGGATGGCCTGGGAAATTAGGAAGTCCAAGTGCAAACCAGGGATCCCAGCTTTGGTTGTCATACTTTGCTCAATCAAGGCAGGTTCCAGGTGCAGTGCTTTTGCTACTTCTCCATTACTGGGAGCTGGCATTTCTGGATTGAAGGGGATTCCCCCTCTGATAGGTACTCCAATCAACAAAGAAAACTCTTCCAACAGAGGCCCTAGCTGGAAGTCTGGAAAGGTGAAGCATCTCAAAGGAGGATCATAAAACTGCAAGCATGTGTGGATCATGCTCCTCTGAGAAGGGTCAAGATCCATAACCATGTCCAGGATACCTCCATAATGCTCTCTAAATAATGGGATGTGGTCAGGTGTGATAAGTGACTGGACCTGCCTGATACCAGTCAACACAGGCTCAAAGAAATGGTAGGATATGTTGCTTTTCTTGGGAGTAGTCATGAAAGTTGCTGAAGAAACTGAAGATTGGTACTGATGAAGATCACAGACTGATGCTGGAAATGAGCCACTGACAGGCTGATGCTGGTGATGATGAAAATAACTGAAGCAAATAACTGATGAAGCAAAGGTCTATGCAGAAGAAGGGGTCAAAACCAAACCAGATATGATGTGGATACCCTGAAAAACAAATAAACAAATGTCAAATGATGCAATGATGATGTATGCAAATGATATGCAAGGGTTTGTGATCAAGCTGGATCTGATTATCTGTCTTGATATAAGGTGGGGGGGCTCAAATAAAGAGTCACATGTCAAGGGTTAATCACAAGAACTGTCCAAAGTGGAATACTCTTAAACAAAACAAAGACAAGGTATGATGTGGCCCAGGGTACCTGCAAACCTGTAAACAACCCAACCCCCTCACAGGTAGTGTTCTAGAACAAGGATCCTCAGACTTGGATCAGTTATGGGAAGTGTAAACACTTCTAACACGGAGGTACAATGTTTACAATAACCATAAAAGATCCTCCTCTAATTCACCTAAATTTCTGGAGGTCATAATAAAGGTCATCCAGACTTAGCAGGCTTCCCAGATAGCCCTAGCACTACAGGAAATCTGTAGCACAGAGTTCTCAAGAAGAAACCCACATCTGAACCGTGTTTCATATTCCCGCACCAGACCGAAATGGAATGGGAAAGAACATGAACCACTCTAGCCTAGGTGTCACTCAGGTCCCGGTATAGGACCTTAAACTCTCAATGAAACCCCACCCACCAAAGCAGGAACCAGATCCAGCAATGATAATGACAGTATGAAATATGAAAAACTGTAAAGGAAAGCGATAAATAAAGTTGTACATAAAGCAGTAAATAAAGCAAATAAATAAACACAATTAGCACATAACACCCCAATAAACACAAATCAAACAAACGCTAGGAGGAACCCACAAAAAGAACCAGAAGCCCTGTTTACAATATAAGGGTCCCCAGCAGAGTCGCCAAGTTGTCGCTCCCACCAAATGACACCTATGCCAAGAGGGGTACAGACGCAAATGGTCGGCGAAAGAGAGAGAACACACAAGGGTGAACTGAGAAGAAAAGAGTCGCCAGCTAGGCATTTTTATCCCGAAGGAAAGGTAATGCTGCATAAACCTAGAAAAGAATGGATAAGACGGTCGCGAACCAGAGAAACTGAGAAAGGGGGTTGGTTACAACCCGGGAAGGTATTAGAACCCAGATTGTCCGTCATACTCGACGGGATCCACGCCTAAAAGATTTGTGTTTTAAAGGGGTAGTGTTAGTGCTATCTATGTATCAAAGCTGGAAAGAATGCAAGTGTCAGTGCAAAAGAGATGTGAAGTGAAATAAAAAGGTGTGTCAGTGTAAGGAAAGAATGCAAAGCTCAAGATAATGAGGCTTTAAGAATAATGTTGGAAGAGGGGGAATTTACAGAGACTTTTGTTCGATAACTGTTAAGTTATGCCTACGTATCCTCTCGTGCAATGAGGAAGTCAGAACACCGTAGTTCGACTCAAAGAAACTGAAAGATAAATTGACTAATGAACTGCTTACTTGTCTATGCTCAAGTGTGAAATTCTGGTATGACAGACTCAGATGTCGAATATGATGTTGAGACATCTTATCTGTTACTTATAAACATGGTAAGGCATACATATCAGTACTTAAATAATTCTGATATATCAGAGTCAAACATGCTTCAGGATGTTGGGACATCTGATAGGACATTCAATTCAGGTACTGCATAAAACATAAAAGATATAAAGAACACAACAGAATTGTTAACCCAGTTCAGTGTATCTCCACACTTACATCTGGGGGCTACCAAGCCAGGAGGAAATCCACTATAAGTAATATTAATTCTAGACTTAAACCACCCTGTTTAATCTTTCACTTAATAACTACCCAATGCAATTTCTACCTAAGACACAACTTAGATATGAGTACCCTACTCACTCCCCCTCAATCACACAGTGATCTTGTTTACAAGTTTAATAAAATTGAAGTCATACTTCAAACAACACAGCTTGATCTTACTTCACAGTTTCAATCAAGTCACAAAACTTCTCTTGCTTACAAGCTTCGAGAATCACAAGTGAAACAACCACAATAGAGTTACTTGTTATGCACGGCTGACACAAGGACACAACCCTAATAATGTTTACATTTTCGGTTGATTGGGTTAGTTCTAAACTAGGTTACAGGGTTTCTTTTATAACCTATTCCCAACTGGATTTGGGCCTAAACAATCACAACAATAGCTGCTACAAATATGCAGAAATATCTGCTACAAATATGCAGAAATATCTGCTACAAATATTCCAAAAGATCTTCAACTCCTAAAATATCTCTAAATATAGAAACCTATATTTTTCAATATTTGTCTTCAATTTAAATTGAGTCTTTAAGATCTTCTAGATCAGCACCACATATGATTGCATAATATCTCCAGAATATTCTGCATAATTCAGATCTGATAAATCCAATGTCATCACCTTGAATTAGGGTTTGTTACTTCCTAGATTCTAGGTGATTTAGTTCATCTGATTATGCTGAAGTTTCATAACAACTCTCCCTACAGATGCGCCTTGTTCTGTTTTTGTCCATCCATAATTAATTCCTGATAGATTCCCCTGAATTTACTCAGTTCTGTTATGCATTAATTAATTCTGGTAACAGGTCTGAGATGTCTCAACATCTGTTGGGACATCCTGAAAAACTGAACTTACTTCATTTACTGATACAATGTCACAACATCTGATGTGACATCCTGTAAACTGAACTTATTCCATCAACTGATACAATGTCCTAACATCTGGTGTGACATCCTGATATCTTGATTTAAGTTCATTAACTGTTACTCTGTTTGACAGTGTCACAACATCTGGTGTGACATCCTGAACTAAGTTCAACACTTCTTGTTTGATATCTATATGTAACATATGACAGTAATGTTGTCATGCCAGTTGCAGATGTTTCAACATTTTCTTTGACATCTGTCATGACATTTGCAGATGTTTCAACATCTTCTTTGACATCTGTCTGTAACATATGACAGTAATTCTGTCATGACATTTGCAGATGTTTCAATATCTTCTTTGACATCTGTCTGTAACATATGACAGTAATTCTGTCATGACATTTGCAGATGTTTCAACATCTTCTTTGACATCTGACTGTAACATATGACAACATCTGTTGGGACATCCTGAATTAAGTTCTTATACTCTGTTTGATAATGTCCCAACATCTGATAGGACATTCTGAACTGAATTCAACATCTTCTTTGACAACTTCCTTAATCATGTCTTGACTTGTTCTTCCAGAGTCTATACCATGTTAATTTAATATATGGAACTTTTTATTCAACATTTTCCAGCCATATTAGTTTTACCAAACATAATGCCAATCATAAAATAATAGCATTAACAATCTCCCCCTTTGGCTTATTTTGGCTAAAACTAATTTACATACAGGTGTAGAAGTACCTTATGTAGAATTTCCTTAACATCACATCTTCATATCAGACCTCACACTATTACTTCTCCCCCTTTTTAGCCATAAAAAGACAAAGGTACCATAATAAAAATAGAGGTATATAATCTCCATAAGCTTGAAACACACACAATTCCTCAAGAATCAAACATAAACTGCAGAGAGAAGCTTTATGTAATATAGCCTTCTAGACTCTTAGGATTCTCCTTATCTGGTTAAGGTATTACTCCCTCTTAACACCACAAAATCAAGTGCACATACTTGTAACACACTCCCCCTGTCTAGGATACTCCATGCTTCTCTGTACATTGATGAAAGGAAAACATAAGACGCATCTTCATGTCTTCAAGAGCTCACTCTCTGTTCAATTCCCAATTGAACACATTCTCTTCTTGTACCAAAGCATACCTGATTCCTTTCTGGGTTTGTAGTTACCACAGACTACACAAGATGAACATCTTCTAGCACACAGGTTCTTGACACTAAGCCTTTACACACCAAAGGCCATACAATCCAGATAAAACACATCCAAACTAATTATGAAATTAGAATGAATGTCCACAAACAAACTTCCAAGCAATCAATACCTGATATACTTCTGGTGGATCAACAGAGATGTGCTCTTCAGTTGAGGCCTTGTGCTGGTCCTCAGATGCTTCTTCATCACAATTATTGAAGGCCTTTTTCTGGTCCTCAGATGTTTCAACAGCAGCATCAGATGAGGCCTTTTGTTGGTCCTCAGATGTTTCAACATCTATTGGGACATTCTGTTGAGCAGGAGTGTCCTTTGCAGCCTGAGTTTGTTGATCTTCTTGTGGGGCTGGCATAGTGTTCAGAGAGATAGATATGCCACTTACCACTCTTTGCTCAGATAGGATCTTGGTTACCAACTCCTTTATGGAATCATCCACATATTCAGAAGCTTTTGAAGTGTTGTACAATGGTGAAGGTATGCCTTTGGTCTTGCTGAAAACTTGATCTTTTTGGAGTTCTTGGCTTTTTAGTATGAGGAACACTTCCAGTCTCTTTTACATGTTTCTTCCAATATAGATCATCTACTTCATCATTCTCCCATATGATTAGGTAGTCTAATAATAGAAACCATGTAGATAAACACCCCAGATAATGTACTAACAGTTAGTTAGAACATTTTTCATACACCAAGACCTTATCACCATGATCCTAGATGTGCTCCACCAACTGGACTTACTATAGCATAGTAATCCAAGAACTGAAAATCTTCAACTACACTGTGCCACCAGTTAGAATCAGAAATCCAGAAAGAGTGATAAACTCTCATCCACCTTCAAGAAGAATAAATCCTCTTGAGTCTTCAACTCATCACTCCTCTGCCCAAGAGCAATTTGTTCCAAGACAATCTTCAAGAACAACCAGCTGCCACACTCTGATTATCTTGATTCTTCGAATCCACTTTACAGATCAACCAATTACCACATTTTGATAACCTCCTTTATAAATCCTCATATGAAAAAGCCAATTGCCACTTTTGTCTTCTTCACGTTTATAATAAATCTTCCAAGGATATCCTGATCAATAAAGTTGATCTTCACCAAGCTGTCAAGATAAAAGGCCTTATGAAGCATTCAATCCCTATAGATCATTTTATCTTGATTTATGTGTCACTTCACCAATTAGACTCTGATGTTGAACTAGATGTTTAAACATTATTAGCCCACATCCATCTGTTAAATTTAGGTCCTTCTTCTGCCACTTGAAAGAACCTTTTTTTTTTTTATAGAACAAGAGTTCCATGCTCTCATAGACTTGATTTATCCATCAAGTTTGAGTAAACAACCTCCATTCTATTGATTTTGCAGAAATTCCTACCTATAACACATATTGATGAGAAACTTCAATGTTTCTCCAAAGTCTTCAAACCTGCCACTGTCTGATTATTCAGAAGAAATAGTTAAGAACTACACCTCATAACTATACCAAGGATGCCACCTTTCCTTGAGTAAGGCAGTCTTAACAAATTTATGATATCCCCACCTATCTTAATTCCATGATGAGCATTCTGGACTACACCTAGATCAGAAATAAACCAATCCAAGTAGTCATCAAGATTATGATATGTTCATGGTCTTTCATCTCCATCTTCAGAATCAATAATATCCAGACCAGTTCTTGCCAAGAAACTTTCCAGAAATACATAACTCCTGTCACACAAGACTGAAGCCAGTGCTACAACTTATGCAATACCTCTCCCATGATTCTGCACAAACTCTGATGATAAGATGTTCCAACATCTTTTTGAACATCACCAATCTTGAATCACAAGGATAATCAATCAAATATTTGTGAACTCCACAAACAACAATTGATCTTAATACCTTATCAGATAGTTCTACACAATCTGATCTTTTAATTTTGTAGGATTTTAAGGTTAGCTCCAGATAAGATTAGCAAGATCTCCTCATGTCATGGATAAACAATACTCCAGCTGAGCATAAACTCCACTAATTCTCAATTTCACACCCCTGATGAACATACAAAGAGCACAACTGATAAATATCCACACTTGATTTTATATTCCAAAATAGATGCTCTTAGTTTGCTTGCTACAAAGGGTTCATACTGCCACTATCCATGACTAATAGTGGAAGAGACTACCAGTTCAACAACCATTCTGATCAGACTTCTCAATCTGACATTCTTCCCTTGCTTCTAGCAATTGTTGGTCACATTGCTAGCTTTAATCATGACCAAAGTCATGCATTTATCATCCACATTTGTAAATACATTTAGAAGCTTCTTCATCTTCAGATTCATCATCAGATTCATCAGTATTCTGAGCAACCTCTTCCACTCCAGCCTTTGAATTACTTCCTCAAGCTTTTTCTTCCTGGCATTCAGCTTTTTGCAAGTGTTTTTCAGATCTGCAATCAAGGCAGATTTGGATATGGGATTCTTTGCTTTTGAAGGTCCAGCAGATGTCCTAGTGGAAGCTTCAACATCAGCAGCATGATGGCTCAAGAAAAGTTTGTAATGGAAGGCCAGAGGACTTTTTCTTTTGCATACTGAATCCTTCTTAGTGAGGATACCTGGATACTGGCTTAGTATGATTCCACATAGCAGAGAGGAAAAAGCAATGGGAAGATTTGTTGCTGATGTTCCTTCATGCTTTAGGGTTTGATCAAAGGTATAAGCCCCAAAGTCCAGCTTTGTTTGGGTGCCCACAACATATATGAATCTGCCCAATCCAGTTGCTATTGAAGAAGTATGGTTGGTAGGGACCCTGTTTACAGTGCCAATTCTATGCAGCATTGCATACTTCCTTGTTAGCAATCTAACATAAAGTTTGCCCTTGACTGGCCAAGCTTTGACTTGATTGGCAGTAATGACCTTGCACACCTGGTTATCTGTCTTACCCAGCTCATTAGGTCCATCAGATTCTTTCCCTAGATAATGGTTGATAACCCTAGGAGAGAATTCCACACATCTCCCTCTTACATAGACTTTTCTGAATTCATCTGATTTACCTTCAGCACAGTCCTCTTGTAGGTTGACACTGAATTCCTTGACTAGCAGCTCATAGCAAGGTGAAAAAGTTTGATACTGTTTTGAATAAACCAGCAGAAGAAATTAGGTCAATTACCTCAGTGTACTCAAGTGCATTGCTGCCCAGCTCTCTTTCAAGTGCTACCCTTCTTTGGTATACAAATTTCCATCTGCTCACACTTGACATATGATGGAATGAAACATTGTCCAGAGGAGCTTCTGGAACAGCAGAGGTGGACCTTGAGGGTGCTGGTTTCTTCTTTGGTTGGGATGTTGGAACATCCTCTTCAACATCTGAATCTGGTGGAGTTACAGCTTTCCTCTTTTGGGTATTCACCTTGCTCCATTGTTTAGTAGGACTAAATACCACTTTGGCCTTGTCTTTCTTTGGAGTAGGCTGCTTCTTTTCAGGAGTTGAATGTCCTGCAGTCTTCTTTTCCTTTCTAGCCCTAAGCCTTTTGGCTATGCTAGGGTCCACAGAAGCAATGATCTCTGTGTTAGAGTCATTATCTAAGTCTTCAACATGTAGCATAGATGCCTCCTCTTCCAGGTTAGGAGTAGGTTCCAAACATATGTGATCATCACACATTTGTCTAGCACCCAGAGCATCCATCATGTTAGCAGGATATCACACCAGTTTCCTTCTTCTGGAACACAAAACTAAGCTTGGTTCTGAAACATTATTGCTTTCAAGATTACTATCTTTTCTTCAATCAGCTCCAACTGAAGTGCTATAACATTATGAAAGATACTTTGCACACATACAATAGACAGTAGCATCTCAAGGAGTATTCAGCTTCATAGCTACATAAATCCCAAAAAAACAATCTTTTAGGTCTTTGATTCAATATTTACCAAAAACTGTTGATGTGTAGTGTGGTGTCAAGCCATTAGGATTGACATATCAATTCAGCTTCTTTCTTGATGAAACTTCCTTCAGTTCATGATTTAGACAATCATAAACATGTATCTTCACAAGAGAGATGTTCTCCAGCTCTCACAGAAAACAAAATACAAGCCTCCTTCAAATATAGAATTCTCTGAACCAAGATGTCAGGACATTTTGTCTGACATCATAGCTACACAACACTTCACCAGCAATTTTCCAGCCCTGATAACACCAGACTGGTCCAATATACACCATATGATGAATAGTCCATCCTCCACTTCTAGGGACCATTCAAATTCCAATATGAACCTTTCAAGTTCCAGCAGCTTTTCATTATATCATCCTTCTTCCTTTACCATGAACCAGAAAGTATCCCCCTTAGATCTCATCCAGAAACAGACCAGGATGCCTGCTCTGATACCAATTGAAATTCTGGTATGACAGACTCAGATGTCGAATATGATGTTGAGACATCTTATCTGTTACTTATAAACATGGTAAGGCATACATATCAGTACTTAAATAATTCTGATATATCAGAGTCAAACATGCTTCAGGATGTTGGGACATCTGATAGGACATTCAGTTCAGGTACTGCATAAAACATAAAAGATATAAAGAACACAGCAGAATTGTTAACCCAGTTCAGTGTATCTCCACACTTACATCTGGGGGCTACCAAGCCAGGAGGAAATCCACTATAAGTAATATTAATTCTAGACTTAAACCACCCTGTTTAATCTTTCACTTAATAACTACCCAATGCAATTTCTACCTAAGACACAACTTAGATATGAGTACCCTACTCACTCCCCCTCAATCACACAGTGATCTTGTTTACAAGTTTAATAAAATTGAAGTCATACTTCAAACAACACAGCTTGATCTTACTTCACAGTTTCAATCAAGTCACAAAACTTCTCTTGCTTACAAGCTTCGAGAATCACAAGTGAAACAGCCACAATAGAGTTACTTGTTATGCACGGCTGACACAAGGACACAACCCTAATAATGTTTACATTTTCGGTTGATTGGGTTAGTTCTAAACTAGGTTACAGGGTTTCTTTTATAACCTATTCCCAACTGGATTTGGGCCTAAACAATCACAACAATAGCTGCTACAAATATGCAGAAATATCTGCTACAAATATGCAGAAATATCTGCTACAAATATTCCAAAAGATCTTCAACTCCTAAAATATCTCTAAATATAGAAACCTATATTTTTCAATATTTGTCTTCAATTTAAATTGAGTCTTTAAGATCTTCTAGATCAGCACCACATATGATTGCATAATATCTCCAGAATATTCTGCATAATTCAGATCTGATAAATCCAATGTCATCACCTTGAATTAGGGTTTGTTACTTCCTAGATTCTAGGTGATTTAGTTCATCTGATTATGCTGAAGTTTCATAACAACTCTCCCTACAGATGCGCCTTGTTCTGTTTTTGTCCATCCATAATTAATTCCTGATAGATTCCCCTGAATTTACTCAGTTCTGTTATGCATTAATTAATTCTGGTAACAGGTCTGAGATGTCTCAACATCTGTTGGGACATCCTGAAAAACTGAACTTACTTCATTTACTGATACAATGTCACAACATCTGATGTGACATCCTGTAAACTGAACTTATTCCATCAACTGATACAATGTCCTAACATCTGGTGTGACATCCTGATATCTTGATTTAAGTTCATTAACTGTTACTCTGTTTGACAGTGTCACAACATCTGGTGTGACATCCTGAACTAAGTTCAACACTTCTTGTTTGATATCTATATGTAACATATGACAGTAATGTTGTCATGCCAGTTGCAGATGTTTCAACATTTACTTTGACATCTGTCATGACATTTGCAGATGTTTCAACATCTTCTTTGACATCTGTCTGTAACATATGACAGTAATTCTGTCATGACATTTGCAGATGTTTCAACATCTTCTTTGACATTTGTCTGTAACATATGACAGTAATTTTGTCATGACATTTGCAGATGTTTCAACATCTTCTTTGACATCTGTCTGTAACATATGACAGTAATTCTGTCATGACATTTGCAGATGTTTCAACATCTTCTTTGACATCTGACTGTAACATATGACAACATCTGTTGGGACATCCTGAATTAAGTTCTTATACTCTGTTTGATAATGTCCCAACATCTGATAGGACATTCTGAACTGAATTCAACATCTTCTTTGACAACTTCCTTAATCATGTCTTGACTTGTTCTTCCAGAGTCTATACCATGTTAATTTAATATATGGAACTTTTTATTCAACATTTTCCAGCCATAATAGTTTTACCAAACATAATGCCAATCATAAAATAATAGCATTAACAAAGTGTATGACCTGTCTGGCTCAGGTGCAAACTGTCTTGCATTAGACGAAAGAAGCAAGTTCTCGTTTGTGAATGAGTGTGATGAGAAAAGAATCCCGGAGGAGACGATTATTGTTTGTTTTTGTGTATTTTCAATCTTTTATTGCTTTTTGAGTTTGTCATAAGAGAATGAGCTTAAGCCTAAACCAAGGGTTAGTAAACTCATCACATCCTCCCTCTGATTAGGGGTAATGAGAATACCTTAAGTATGAAGTAAACACCTCACACTTAATCACCATGATGTAGGATTAAGATCACTAACCTACTTGCAATTATTTAGATGCTTTTGGAGTTTTTGTTTAGTGTTAAGTAATGAGTTTAAGCCATAATCAAGGATTTAATGGACCCATTACACCATCCTAATAGAAGGATAATAGATGAGAACATTTAAGCTGAGAAAGGCTCCTCAACTTAATTCATAATTAGGGATTAACCTCATGACCAAACAAAGCCTTTATTAAGTGGATTTTAGTTAATGGTAAGGTTAAGAAGTGATTCTTATGATTTGTAAGACAACTTGAGGGGGACTTGTCCATTAACACTAGGGTTAGTCCTTCTTAACCAATTAAGGAAGAGTTAGAACCCTAATGCAAGGCCCAAGTTACAAGTTTGATGTCTTGATGATTATTAAGTGGATTGATTAAAGGATGTAAACACATCGAGGGTTTAACACTTAGGATTAAAGTTATACACTCCATCCTAATAGAAGGATACAGGCATAACCTTAATCACAAAGCCTTAAAACCTTAAAGGTTTAGTCCTTGATTAAGAGATGAGAAGAGAAGACACAAAGATGACACAAAGGTAAAACTAATGGGAGTCTAATCAAACCCTAATTATTGTCATGCTTGGATGTTCCTAGGGTTTATGAGGATTGCAAAAGATCTTCAGAGAAGCCACCAAGGGAGAAACAAGATGAAAGGAGGAGAAGCAAAAAGAAGCAAACCAACTTACTTCACTTAAGAAGATAAGTTGCTTGAAGAAAGAAGGAGAGGAGGAGCATGAATGATCAAGCTCACTCTAATACAAAAGTAAAAATGCAGCCATGAATGCATAAGAGAGATGAGAAGAGATTTTGAGAAGTGAAGGCAAATTCACTTCTCAATGACTTACCACCTGAAAAGTTAGTAACAAGAAATGAAATGCAATGAAAATGAGATGGAATGCAATGATGCAAACCAAAGTCAGAAGTATATACATGATGTAAATGATGCTAAGAGGTCAAGCAAACACATAACAAGAGTTGTGGATGATCATACAAGGATGAGGATGCAAATGAAGCATGTTTTGAACTATGAAAGCTCATGAAAGCCTATGAGATACAATGGAAGTATAACATGGCAAATGGATAAAGAAATGACTTATCATGATTCTAATGTGTCCTAACATGTCTTAGGAGTCATGTGAATGTACAAAATATCATGGTAAGTTCATGTATGCAAGCAAATGAGTGATGAATGCAAATGAAGGCAAGAAATTAGGGTTTATGCACAAGACACAAAGCAAAATTCAAAATCAGAAGCAAATGACAAGATAAAAAAATTGAAAATGGGATCAAAGGAACCCTAACCCTACATAAGTTCACTGCCCAAAGGAGGGGATCTAACTCTTAACCTAATGGGAGCTATGATTTTCTCAAGTTGGCTAGGGTTTTAAGGCACTTCAAAAGGAAAAATACACATCAAATTGAAAATGAAAGATAAATTCAAACCAATTTTACCCTAGAAACTAAATGATATGAAGAATGCAATGCAAAAAGAATTAACATCAAACTCTTCATGGTTAGGCAGAATGAATTTTTCTAAGTTAGAACAAAAATATTGCCTTTTAAGAACTTTAATTCCAAAGAAAAATGCCAAAATATGTCAAGAACCAAAAAGAAATTTGTTTGAAGAGTTTGATAATGTTTCTAAATGTTTTAAAATGCAATGTGAATTGTTTGGTGATTTTTAGATACCTAAATGCATTTTTAATTAATTAATCCTCATTAACTAATTAAAAATAATCATTTAAATGATTTAAAAATAATTTTTAAAGCAAAAAATAAAAATAAAAATATTTTTGGGTTCTGAAAATTATTAAAATATTTGATAAAAATTTTCAGAATTTTTTGATGCATTTTACTATTTTGAAAAATTCGTACAAATAAAATAGAAATAAATGAAATAAATATTAAATAAATGGAAAAGTATGCAAAAGGGAAGGATAGGATTTGATCTGGGCTTAAAGCTGTTGACTGGCGGCACATCCAATGGCCCAAATTTAAACCTGACTAAACTTAATTAATTAATCCATTAAACCCTAATTAAAACTAATGATAGGATCCCAGCCATCCAACGCACGCGGGAAAGAACAATCGCACGACCCACATTCAAAAATCCACTAATTACTCAGCTAACCCTAATTAGGGCAAACTAACCTCAGACGGCCGGAACAGTGGTTCCGGTCGTCTTCTCCGGCCAACCCCCAAGAACAAAATCTTCCCTAGGTCATTTTAAGAGCTGTAAAGCTCCAGATCAAACCCCCAAAGCTTCCTAAACACGAATCTACCCCCAAAACCAATTTATGTTGCCTCAAGAACAAGATACGAATCAAAGTTCAAAACTGGCCAAACTTTCAGAGAGACGATACAGGCTCAATAGTCAATCATTTTCAAAAATAAAAAGTTCAGAATGTTCAGTGGAGCAAGCAGATCATCTCTATAACTTAAAAGAAGGTTTCTGGAAAAAAGTTTGAGAGAGCTACCTGAGATGGAGCTTTCAACCCTGGAGCTTTCAGGCTGCTTCCTTGCTTCCAAATGCCTCCAATGAACTCCCAGAAGAAGCTTTGAGGCTTAGTTGGAGTGTTTTGTGGCTAGTTTGTGAGATTGATGCAGTTCAGTTCAAAGGAAGTGAAAAATCGTATTTCTGTTTGGGGTGGTTTCAGGCTGCTTTGATGGGTGAGAAATGATCAGTGAAGTATTTTGAGATGAATGGTGGAAGAAGTTTTGAGAATAAATGGCTGAGTTATGGAATTCGATAAAAAATGCAAAAGAGGGAGTTTTTGTGAACTATGGTGATGTTGTGGTTTCAGGCTCCAAGATTGTGTGAAATGTGATCCTTGAGGCATGTATGTGAAGATGTGATTGGTCAGAGTAGTTGGTGTGGCTCAGTTTGATTGGTATGGCTCAAGTTGCATAAAGTCAACATTTGTGTAAGTGAAGGCATGGGCTGGTTCAGTCATGGTACAAGGGTATGGTTCGAATCAGCTTGCTTCAAGGAGGTCCATGGAAGTCATATTTGGTAGCTGGCACAAGTGGATGAAGAGTTATGGAGCATTTTGCAATTTTGTCCAACTTTGGCCCCTTTTGAGATTCTTGAAGTTTAAGGCATGGAACTTAAGAAATTTTTGAGCCAATCTGAAGTTTAGGTCATATATGATGTTTATGTAATGCTTAGACAACAATTAGAGGTCACATTTTGCCTTGGTACAAGAATTTGCAGGTTTCCCTCTTTGGCACATAAGTGAATTTTTGTGATTTTGTCCAACTTTGCAAGGCCATAACTTTTGTTCTATAATGAATTAGAATGAGTTCTTGTACTTTTTAAAAATGGGAGGATCCAATCTACAACTTTCATGACCAAGAATTTTTCATTTGAAGCATTTTTGGATCAAAAAGAGGAGGTTGAAAAACTTTCCCAAAATGGCAAGTTTACATTACAAGTCACTTTCCCAAAATGGAAACTTTGCAAATGGCTTGAAATTCTTCAATTTTGTGAACTTCTAACTTCTTCTAAGATCAAATAAAGATCATATACATCCAAAATGATGGAGAAACCCCTTTTGTTGGATGATTGGGGGCCTTAGATGCCCTGATTTTGCACTGACTTGCTCAAGAAGTCATCTTGTGATCAGATGCCTTCCCCATTGAATTTCTTCATGAAAATTGGTATGCATGATCCTCATATCATATAGAGACCATTAGAAACAAGAATGACCAAAAAATTTGGAGTTATGGCCTCTGAAACCAAAACCCTAATTTCAGGTCATCTGTGCAGTCAAGCTTGGCTCTGCTTCCATGCCTTTCCTCAGTTCTTGTGATTTTTGACTTTCTTGATCTTGGGAGGATAAAATATGATGCTTGAATATACATGGACCCTCTTGAGAAGATTTGAGGCCTTTGGAGTGGCTCAAATGGCTCAGATCACAAACCCTAGATGCAGATGACTTAGAATCAATGCAGTGAAGCAAAAATGTAATATGAGATGGTATGATTGAAATTATGTAAATGAAAAGAATCACAAGCCATGGTGAAATGAGTGAGGGCAAATTTGGGGTGTTTACACTCAGCTCGTTTCATTACGATCCTTGGGCTGGACCCGATGGATATGCTGTTTTCAGGTTGTTCGGGATTGACTACTTCTTCTCTCACAAAGAGTTTGGTGATTTACTAGGTTTTCAGACTACTCCTGATGCTATTCCAGAGACACCGATGGGGTATTTTATGAGCAAAGAAGTGGAAACGTTTTGGTCTAACATTTCAGGTGGAGGGAGCCAAGATCCTTCCACCCAGTTTTCTCAGGTAATCCACAACCCTGCGTTAAGGTACTTCCAGATGATTCTAGAACATTCTTTCCTCGGTTTGCCAGATACAGAGACTCTGCTGAGTGAAGAGGAGATTTTCCTACTGTTTTGTGCGACTCAGTCTCGCCCAGTTGCTTATGGCAACTTTCTGTTAAAGGGCCTTGCTAGTGTTGCCAGATCATCTGTAGGCATTATACATGTCGGTGGGATTGTTACACAGATAGCTACTGCATTGGGTTTGTCTCGCAAATTATTGCACCTCAGGACCTTCTGCTGCTACACCACCCTGGATGTTGACTTTTGTCTTGACAGAGGACTGATGAGGAGGGCCTCTTTTGAGCCCAACACGTTTAGATTACTGATCGACGGTGAAGTGATACATTACTTTACATTACCATACCCACTAATGACCAGTGTCCGTGATCCTGCTAATTGGATTTATGCTCTAGAGGGTTATGGAGAGACTGTCGAAGAGCCGAAATCACCTCCCGCCGTGGAGTACACTCCTACACCTCTTTCTCCTCGAATCATTGTTATGTCTAATAATATGTCTTTGCAGCCGCCTGATCTACAAACTCAGATTTATGAGCTCCGCAAGGCAACTACCCTGCTCAAGCAGGAAGTAGCAGATTTGGAATTACAGATTCAGGTATCTGATCTCGCTCATGCCTCAGAGGCCGATGCTCTATATCAGGAGATTGAAGAGCTTCAGAGAGAGATAGCTGAGATTCGTGGATCAAACCAGGAAGAGAAGCCTACCACGTGATTCGTTTTACACTGACGCTATTACCCTAGTATTTAATTTCTTTTTTTCATGCTTTATTTTATTTCTCGCATCTCCAGACATATTTTATATTATTGCATCTATTACATTTTCTTTTCATGTACTTTGAGTTTATCTTATATATTATTTTATGCACTAATGTCATTTTTTCTCTTTTCTTTTTATTTTATTTTATTTTTGTCGAGTAAAGAAAAATATATATATATAAAGATAAAAATATTTTCATTTTTGTCTTCATAAAAAAATATGCAAGCTTCATGCCTTAGAAGAGAGAAGAAAACGCTATCCAGACCCCCCCCCCCCCCCCCCCCGAAGACCGAAGGTGCAAGAGGGCCCAAAAGAGGATTTGAAAATCCAAGGCCCAGCAGGATTTTGCCTTGTGGCGGGCGCCACACCGTCCTTCCTCAAAAACGGGGCTGATTCCCCATTTCCTCCATTTTTACACCTTCCAACTTCAAAAACCCATTTTTACAACTTCCAAAAACCCCATTGAACCCCATTAAAGCTCCCCCATTTCCAAAATATTCACCATCTATAAAACCTATCCAAAATCCATTTTCATTTTCATGCACCACAAACCATAAAAATCAAACCTTTATCATTTCCCTCATAAACCATTTTTACCACTTTTTCACTTCTCAAGGAGAAACAACAATGGAGTTTAATGGATTTCTTCTTCGCAATGGAAGACCGGGTGATAGGAAAAGGAAAATTATTCAAAGGCTTCAGAGTCGAGAAATTCTCTCGACTAGGTACGTCGATGATAACTGTCTTTATGCTTTGGGTTTGTATCATAGTGTTTTTCATTTATTAGATTTTTTAGGCTTGCATAATATTTTTGTTAACCAGGAACCTACCTATGAGAGGCTGACAGTTGAGTTTTTAAGTTCATTGATATACACTGTCAGTCCTAACACTGCTAGCACAGTCGGTACTGTTAATTTTAGACTATTTGGAATTGAATACGAATACAATACCGACAAACTAACAGGCTTGTTAAGAATCCCTCATAGGGAAGGTGTGATTTGTGAGGCACCTTTGGATGCGGAATGGTCGGCCGAGGTATTTTCCTTCTGGAAGAGGCTGTCAAGTACTTCAATAAATTCTTTTGAAGGAATACTTGCGTCGACCATCCATAACCTGGCCATAAGAGTTTTCAGATATCTTTTGGCATGTACTATTTTGGCCGGGAGAGTCCAAATAAGGTAAACGCTAGAGAACTCCTATTTTTTCAAGGATGCCTCACTAGTACCCATATCAATCTGGTCCCGTTTATGCTTGTAGACATGGCTTTACTTACTAATAAAATAGGACCGATTGTTTTTGGAGGACTTGTTACGTCTATTGCTCGGGCTCTTGACCTGAACAATAAGATAGCTACACTTGAACCACTACCTCCTCGCACAATTAATTTAAAATTTCTAAATGACATGAAATTATGCCGAACAAGGAGAGAAGGTGGTTATGAGTTGATGGTTCATGGGGTAGTGTCGCTCCCACCTGATGACATATGGCCAAGAGGGGTACAGACGTGAACGGTCAGCGAAAGGAGAGAACATGAAGATGAACTGAAAAGAGTCGCCAGCTAGGAATTTTTATCCCGAAGGAAAGGTAATGCTGTATAAACCTAGAAGGAGATGGATAAGACGGTTGCGAACCAGAGAAACTGAGAAAGGGGGTTGGTTACAACCTGGGAAGGTATTAGCACCCAGATTGTCCGCCATACTCGACGGGATCCACGCTTGAAAGTTTGTGTTTAAAGGGGTAGTGTCAGTGCTATTTTGTGTGCAAAAGCCTGAAAAGAATACAAGTGTCTGTGCAAAGAAGTGTGAAGTGAATGGAAAGAAGTGTTAGTGCAAGAAAAAAGTGCAATGCTCAAGACAATGAGGCTTAAAAGAATAATGTTGGAGGAGGGGGAATATACAGAGACTTTTGTTCGATAACTGTTAAGTTATGCCTACGCATCCTCTCGTGCAATGAGGAAGTCAGAACACCGTAGTTCGACTCAAAGAGACTGAAAGATAAATTGACTAATGAACTGCTTACTTGACTATGCTCAAGTGTATGACCTGTCTGGCTTAGGTGCAAACTGTCTTGCATTAGACGAAAGAAGCAAGTTCTCGTTTGTGAATGAATGAGGTGAGAAAAGAATCCCGAAGGAGACGATTATTGTTTGTTTTTGGTATTTTCAATCTTTTATTGCTTTTTGGAGTTTGTCATAAGAAAATGAGCTTAAGCCTAAACCAAGGGTTAGTAAACTCATCACATCTTCCCTCTGATTAGGGGTAATGAGAATACCTTATGTGTGAAGTAGACACCTCACACTTAGTCACCATGATGTAGGATTAAGATCATTAACCTACTTGCATTTATTTAGATTTTTTTTGGAGTTTTTTATTAGTGTTAAGTAATGAGTTTAAGCCATAATCAAGGATTTAATGGACCCATTACACCATCCTAATAGAAGGATAATAGATGAGAACATTTAAGCTGAGGAAGATACCCCAACTTAATCCATGATTAGGGATTAACCCCATGACAAAACAAGCCTTTATTAGAGTGGATTTTAGTTAATGGTAAGATCAAGAAGTGAATTTTATGGTTTGTAAGATAACTTGAGGGGGACTTGTCCATTAACACTAGGGATAGTCCTTCTTAACCAATTAAGGAAGAAATTGAACCCTAATGCAAGGCCCAAGTTACAAGCTTGATGTCTTAGTGATTATTAGATGAATTTATTAAAGGATTTAAACACATTAAGGGTTTAACACTTAAGATTAAAGTTATACACTCCATCCTAAGAGAAGGATGCAGACATAACCTTAATCACAAAGCCTTAAAGCCTTTAAGGTTTAGTCCCTGATTGAGAGATGAGAAGAGAAAACACAAAAGATGACACAAAGGTAAAACTAATGGGGGGACTAATCAAACCATAATTGTGATCATGCTTGGGTATTCCTAGAGTTTATGAGGCTTGCAAGAGATCTTCAAGAAGAGCCACCAAGGAAGAAGCAGATGAAAGGAGGAGAAGCAGAAGAAACAAGTCAACTTACTTCACTTAAGAAGATAAGTTGCTTGAAGAAAGAAAGAACATGAATGAGCAAGCTCACTCTAAAGCAAAAGCAAAATGCAGCAATGAATGCATAAGAGAGATGATAAGAGATTATGAGAAGTGAAGGCAAATTCACTTCTCAAAGTACTTACCACCTGAAAAGTTAGTGAAAGGAAATGAAATGAAATGAAAATGAAATGAATGCAAGGATGCAAACCAAAACCAGAAGCATATTCATGATGAAAATGATGCTAAGAGATGATGTGAAAGCATGTCAAGAGAGATGAATGATCATACAAGAGATGGGAATGCAAATGAAGCATGAAAGGAGGCATGAAAGTTCATGAATGCACATGAAATGAAATGAATGTATAACATGGAAAATGGATGATGCAATGATCAAACATGATTCTAGTGTGTCCTAAGATGTCTTAGAAGTCATGTGGATGCATAAAATATCATGGCAAGCTCATGAATGCAAGCATATGCAAGATGTATGCAAAGGAAGATGAGAAATTAGGGTTTTATGGAAGGATGAGATGCAAATTGCAAAGACAGAAGCAAATGACATGATAAAAAATTGAAAATGCACTCAAAAGAACCCTAAACCTATACTAAGTTACCATCCAAAGGGGGAACTCAGAAGCTAAACCTAGAAGGAGTTATGAATTTCCTAAGTTTCTAGGGTTTTTTTGGGTGATCCTCAATGTAAAATGCCAAATAGTTTGAAAATGCAAGATAAAAATGAAACAAAAATGTTTTTGGATGCTATAAGTCATGCATAGAACAATGCAAAAAGAATCATTCACAAACTCAACTTGGTTTAAAAGTTATGAATTTTTGAAGTTAGGGTTAGAAAATGGACAATTTTAAGAACCCTAATTCATTGAAAAATGTCAAAGTATGATCAAAACCAAAAATAAATTTGTATGGTGAGTTTGTAAATGTTTCTAAATGTCCAAGAATGTTCTCTGATTTTTTTGGTGATTTTTAAATATTAAATGTATTTTTTAATTAATTAACTTTCATTAATTAATTAAATAAAACATTTAAATGATTTAAAAATACTTTTTTAATGCAAAAAATAAAAATAAAAATATTTTTGGTTTCTGAAAATTAATAAAAGGCTTGATAAAAATTTTCAGAATTTTTTGATGATTTTTACTATTTTTAATAATTATGTGAAAAGAAATAGAAAGAAAAATAAAATAAAATGATAAAAATGAAAAGTAAACAGATCCTAAGGTCAGGATTCAAAGCTGGGGATGGAGGGTTGACTGGCGCATTTTTTAATGGCTTGGATTGCTTCTGACTAATTAATCACAATTAATTAATAAAATGGTGGATTAGGGTTTAAACACATGATCTGGGTCGTCCATAACGCGCGCGAAGCTCACATATAAGGGCCTATATTCAAAACACACTAATTACACTGATTAGGGCTAATGAGTTTCAGATGACCGGAACAGTGCTCCGGTCATCTTCTCCGGTGAGCCAAAAACCTAAAATCTTCTACAAGCCTCTAAACTCCTAATTTCTTGCCCAAAAATGATCCCCATACATCACTGATCCTAAATCCCCAAACAAAATTCATTTATCATGCATCAAAAATCCAAATCGAAGCAAAACAATTCTAGGGTTAAAACTTTCAGAGACTTCATACATGCTCAATATTCCACCATTTTGAAAAATAAATACATCAGGATCATCAGCACATCATAAGGATTCATTTAGGAACTTAAAAACAAGTTTCTGGAAAAAAGGTTCATCATGTTACCTGAGGTTGAGCTTTCAAATCCTGGGCTTTCTGGCCTCCTTCTTTGTGCAAGTCAGCTTCAGTGAACCTCCTGAGGATGATGTGAAGCTTAAAAAGCTTTGAGATTGGCTAGTTTGAAAGTTTCAGTTCTGGTGTAGCAGAATTTGAGGTTTGTGTTTGTGATGTTTCAGGCCATTCCAATGGTTGGTTTTTGTTCTGTGGGTGATTTCTGAGTGGATAGTGAAAGAATTTCTGAAGTTTGATGGATGGTTTGAGAGAATCGAAGAAGGGAAGGTTTTTGCAAGTTTTGTGCAATCTGATTGTCTATATGTTCTGAGCTTATGTGGGGCTTGTTTTATGATCCATATACAATCCCTAAACTATTGGAATGGGTCAGAAGACTTGACATGCACTGTGGGAATGATATGGAGAAATTGGCCAAAAAGTCAATAGTTGGTGTACTTCAAGCTTGGGCCATGACAGAAGCTATCTTAGGGCTGCTCTGAGTTCAGTTGTCTTCAAGGATGGCCATGGGATGATTTAGAGTGATCAGAAGTGGATGGATGGTGAGATGTCACATGTTTTGCATCTTCACAACTTGTTGCATTTTGAGGTTTTTGGTCATGGTCATGCCTCATTCCAAGCTGAATTCAGGTCATGAAGTGTTACATGATGTTATTGTGATGCTTTGAGATCATTTAGAAACCAAACCAACCCTTAGGAATCATTCTTGCAAGAATCCCTCTTTTGAGAATTTATGAAAAATGCCTTATGGAAGCTTGTGATCCAAGGCATGAAAATTTGTGAATTTTGGTCCAAATGTGTTGTGTGATCATAATATGATGTATTGGAGTGAAACTTGAAATTGCAAAAATCCCTCTTTGGCATGAAACATGAAATTATGTGATTTTTGCCAACTTTGGAAAGCCATAACTTGAGTTCCATAATGAATTAGATCTTTTTCTTGTACTTTTTGAAAAGGGAATGATCCAATCTACAACTTTCATGACCAATAATTTTCCATTTGAAGCATGTTTGGTTGAGAAAGAGGAGGTTGAAAAACTTTCCCAAAATGGAAAGTTTACATTACAAGTCATTTCCATTTTTGGCAACTTTTGGTTTAGCTCAATTTTCTTCAATTTTGTGAACTTCCAAGTACTTCAATGATCAAATAAAGATCATACAACTTCAATTTGATGAAAAATCCACTTTGGTTCCATGTTGGGGGGCCTCAGATGCCCTGATTTTGCTCTGACTTGCTCAAGAAGTTACCCAGTGATCAGATGAATTCCATAATGAATTTCTTCATCAAACATGGTATGCATGATCCTTATAACATATTAAGACCAATAGAAACAAGAATGGCCAAAAAAATTGGGGTTATGGCCTCTGAAACCAAAACCCTAATTCTAGGTCATCTGTGCAGTTAAACCCTAGCTCAGCTTCCATGTTTTGCCAGTTCTTGTGATTTTTGAACTTCCTTGATCTTTGGAGGATAAAATATGATGATTGAACATACATGGACCCTCTTGAGATGATTGGAGGCCTTTGGAGTGGCTCAAATGGATCTTGGATTGCTCAGATCACAAACCCTAGATGCAGATGAATTTGAACTAATGCAGTGAAGCAAAAATGCAACATGATATGATATGATTAAACTAATTTAAATATGAAAGATCACAAGCCATGGTATGAACTTAGTGAGGGAAAATTTGGGGTGTTTACAGGTAGTTATCCCATCTGTTGCTTTACCTTGCAGTAGACGTACTGATGTACGTAATGAAAGGAACTGGACCTATGATCTGAATGCTCCACCTGTTTTGGGTCCAGTTCCTCCTAATATTCCTAATGGGGAGGCACATGACACTGATGAAGAATATGATCGGAGAGAGCAGTCTCCCATACCTCACATGTCCCCACATCGTCCTTCATAGTCACACACCGCACCATCTTCCTCTAACCCTGTTGCAGGTGCTGCTCCTGGATTCTATATCACTGAGGAGATGTGGCGTGATATGACAGCTAGAGAGGAAAAGTGAGACAACCTTCTCTCTACTATTTCACAACAACTGACGGACAACATGAGCTTCATGCAACAATCGCGATCGGTTTCGGATCGTGCTTACAAAAACGTTTTCCGTACCTTGAACGATATCACATCAGAGCAGGCCCGTCAGCGAGAAGTCAACCGCCGACACTACCAGCTTATGGAGGCCACTCAGGGTTCCATCTTAGGTAACCTTCGAGAGGTTCGGGGTGCCCAGGCTACCTCATCGGCACGCCTTGACCGGAGGGACCAACAACGCAGTAGATCCCGTCGTTCCAGACCATCACAACAGGACGGCGAGGGCACCAGTGCTCCTCCGCAGTAGTTTTTCAGGTAACCTTCCTTATCTTATTTCGAAACATTGGGGACAATGTTCGATTTAAGTGTGGGAGGGGATTTTATTTCTTTCTGTCATTTCCCTTTTTAGTTATTTATTTTCTTTCCGTTATTTCCCTTTTCCAGTAAGTTATTTAGTTTAATTTTCTTAGAGAATGCATGAGTCTGACGAGTCACCAGTATAGTGTATTTTTAGTACATCCTCATTTTTCCCATTTCCTTAGCCTTACCAAAAAAAAATTTAAAAAGAAAACAATGTTGTTTCACATGTTTTTTGGGCATTGAGACAGGTTTGGATTAGGATGTGGTGACTTAGGTCAACTTTTTGAAACATCAGTACCATTTTAGCACCATAGACCTCTTGAATATAGGAATCACTCCTAAACCCCACACCATGGCCTTTATTATCATTCAAAAAATTGTCCCAAGTAGTTTATTCTAGCTGTCAGCTCCGACCTAAGCATGTTCTACGTAGGGGGTCGATGAACATAAGTGAATGATCCAGTGCTAATAAAAAAAAGGCAAACTCTGGGATAGGTGACCCTCACAAAGTCATTTAAACCGAAAAAAGAGAAGACATTTTTTTTTTGCAACAAAAAGAAAAAAATTGCAGTCACCTATTGTTAGTTGGTTCAGAGGTATCTGGCACTGAACTTGGTAGGGCAGATTACGATCCGATCCCCCGCAGCTACATTTAGGCGAAATAAAAACAGGTTTACACATGCTTATGTGCCAGAAACCTTATGTTATGGATCAAAATCACTAACCGGTCACTCTACTATGAAGCATGTACGGATAACGGGCTTAATGTGATTGCGCCTGAATGAAAAGGACCCAAAAGATGAGAAGATAGGCCTAGGTATTGTGGGATGACATGGGGTGGTTAATATAGGATTGAAGTTTGTGTTTGTGTTATTATGGTACCCTTGGTTCACTTAGTTAGTACCTGTCACTACATCCTGACTTGAACTTAGAAGCCCTTTAGCCCAAATCATGTGTCGACACCATTTTTTCTTCTTAATCTTTAATGTTTGCTTGAAGACAAGCAAAGGTCTAAGTGTGGGAGAATTTGATAACACTAAAATTCACCGTATTTCTGACTCCGATTTCGCATGCATTCTTAGCTTTTATTGTTATTTTGTTATGTTATTACTTTGTTTTTCTTTGTTTTCAGAATTTCTATGTAATCGGGGCCTAAATCGAGAAAAGGAGCGAAAAAGGAGTGGAAACGGACGAAAACCAAGAAATTCAGCGTTTTACACTTACGGCATCCACCATGGCGGGCGCCATGGGGTCTGCCATGACGTGGCCACGTCTCAAGACCATTCCACAACTGCCAAGACCCACGATCCCCACTCTCTCATCTCACATTAGTCTCATGGCGGGTGCCATGGCCTTGTGGCGGGCGCCACAAGGCAAAAACGTTTCCCTCCACTTTTTAGTGGAAGGGGCATCCTGGTTTTTTCCTGCTTTTTGTTTTCCTATAAATAGGGCCTTAGATTTTCGTTTTCAATCATCCAAACTTAGAATCTCTTAGGCATATATCAGTTTTAAAGCAGTTATCATTCCATATCGGGGTGTTACTGCAATCGAGTGGTCGAGTCTGTATACGTCTGTGTGATCGAGTTTTGGAGCACTCTGGGAGGAAGTTAATCCTGCTGCCATTTTAATTCCAGTTCGTATTTTATTTTTCCGCATTGCTTTACTTTCATTTATTTTCCGCATTGCTTTACTTTTATTTATTTCCGCACTCGCTTTACTTTATTTATTTCTCACACTCGCACTACTTTCGTTTATTTTCCGCACTCGCTTTAAATACCTTTATTTCTCGCACTCGCACTACTTTTATTTACTTTCGGTACTCGCACTACTTTTATTTACTTTCTGCACTCGCACTAAATTACTTTTATGAAAAATTATAAAAAGAACTTTTACTTTACCATGTCTAACTAAATCCATAAAGGTTAGAATGTAAGGATCGTAATTAAACCAGTAATCCGTACAATTGTTCGTGGAAACACTTAAGGGCTATTTTATCTTTCAATTTAAGTAATTGTTTTTAACTATTTCAAAAACAGCCAAAAGCGCTTTGTCTAGTTCATTAGGAGTTTTTAGATTAAAATGAAAAGAGATTTTAAAACGATTTTCGGACGCATTAAGAAGTTTAGGGTCTGGTTCGTGAGAACCTCTTTTTGCTAAGAAATCCAGGTTAAAATACTTTTCAACTTAGTTAAGATACTATATTTCTTAAAAATAGGTTTACTACTCTAACGCAGTACACACCTTTCTATCCGTGACAATAGGAGGGGTTGATTAGGGAGTACAACTCGGTTCTAAATACGCGAAAGCGACAGTTCCTGTTAAATTAGTTCTTTTCAAAGTGGAAAACATTGCCCATAAGTAGTTCTATTAACAAGTACCGGAATATCAATTGATTACGTGAATTACATTCGAGCCTGTCTTTATTAATTGTTTAAAATTACCGTTTTATTTACCATTGCACTCTCCTTAAAACCATTATATTTAGTTGCCTTAGATACACACCATAACAACAGGTACGATAGATTGACACTTGGTCTCTATGGATTCGACAATCTTTTATATTACTCTGATGTGTTCGTACACTTGCGAAAAACACGCATCAGGTAATCATAGGTTGGTGGGATTTTGGAAACCGGTGATCGATAAGGTTCAATCGAGATTAGCTTCTTGGAAAAGTAGGTTCATGTCCATGGGTGGGATATTGACTCTTATCAAGTCAGTCCTCTCAAATCTCCCTATTCACTACATGTCTTTTTACATGATGCCTATCAAGGTTGTTAATATTATTACTTCTATACAAATTATAATTTTTTTTTGGAATGGTTCTACCAATAAGAAAGGTATCAATTGGATTAAGTGGAAGACTATTTGCAAATCTAAGATAGACGGAGGCCTTGGTATTTTAGACATTCGTCGCTTTAATTTTGCTCTTTTAGCCAAGTGGATTTGGAAACTTCTCCATAGTCGAGATTGTGTGTGGAAGGGTATCCTTATTGCTAGATATGGTAATTTTGTTAATTCGATTGTTAGGGATCTTGGTTGAAGCTTAGGAATTCTACATCTATTTGGCGGAGAGACCTTTTCAAGGTAATAACTTGTTTTGGTGTGGATGGCTTCTCTGATTTTTTATCGTTTAAGGTTGGGATTGGTGACACCATTCCTTTTTGGCGGGCGAAGTGGATTAGAGACAAAACTTTGGTTCTTTTAGTTCCCGATGTCTATCGTTTGTCTGCTACCAAAGATGGTTTTATCGCTCAGTTTGGTGATTGGGTTGATAACTCGTGGAGCTAGAATGTTTTGGACCAGAACTGTAGTGATGATCATGTTATTTGACAACATATGACAATTATAGATCGGGTTCTAGCTACTGGTTCCATTTCCAGTTCTGCGTCGGATTGCATCGGCTAGAGGCTCCACAGATCGCAGATCTTCACTGTACACTCGACCTATAAATGGTTGAATACGGTTTTGGCTGAATCAAAATCGATACCAGAGGGGCTGGAGGCAATTAATTTATGCTGGTCCAGTACTTCTCCATTGAAGACCATGGTGTTTGGTTGGGGGCTTTTTCACAATCGCCTTCCAACCAGTGATATCCTTCGGAGGAACTGTATTATCTCTAATTCTCATGAGTTCTCTTGCCCTCTTTTCTTCTTGGTAGACAAATCGGTTCCTCACTTGTTCTTTGATTGTCTTATGAGTAAAAAGGTGTGGGAAAATATTTATTTTTGGTTAGGTATTGAGATAGCATTTCAATCAAAGTCTATTGACAATTTTAAGGAGTGACTTCATGTCTTGGCGAAGATAGGTGCGGATGTGAAAAATGAGGATGGTATATTATTGATTACTTGTTGGTGTATTTGGACTAGGCGGAATGATATTATTTTTAGCGACGGTTTTTAGATCGTTGAAGAGGTTACTCACAAGATCAGCCTTTTATCGTGGTGGTGGATCGAAAATAAAATTAAAAAGCATTATATTTGTAACTATAATGATTTGCAAAACTATCCTTGTGAATTTTTGTAGTTCTTTGGCCTAATTGGATATTGTTTTTATGGGTGTAGATACCCCTTTGTATCCTTTGAGTATAATTTTTTGCTTATTAAAACAAAATTCACTAACAAGCATAATTAATGACAAAATCATCGCACGATTTAACCTAATAGTGGCACGACGACGCACACTAAAACCTCTCTATAAAAGGAACACTTAGTTTTTTTTAAAATCTTAGTATTCAGCCGTGAGATAGAAGCACTACTACAAAATGCGCAATTAACAACGACATGGTCACCACAGTTTTTCCCTAGATTGTAGTGACATATCTTAACTAAGGCGCTACCTTATTTTTTTTGAATAAAATTATTTGTATATAACAACGGTTTCATAATCAACCGTTGTGATACAATTAAACTTTCATCGGTTTGAACCTCATCGATTTAATATATTTTACCCCTTTAACGTTAAGGCGCATGTTTTCTTTTTTATTTATTTTAAAATCATCAATAAAAGGGGTATCACTACATTTAGATTTATAAATCGTTGTGATTTATTTATAATATTTATAATACTTAGAATCTTATGCTTCATACATTAAGTTATTCCTCTTCTTCCATCTAGTGTAACATATTTCTCATTATATCGTTTGTTCTACTTTGAGGTTTAACAATGTCGCATCTGAAGACAAACTTATCCAAAGGGGTTTGTATGTCCTCTACTACAGTAAAATCTCGATCTGGAAATTTATGTGGTTGTGATGGTCGTATGGTTTCATACCAATGCAAGAAGGGACAAAATAAAGGAATGCTTTTTTGGAGACTTCCATTTTGGAGGAGTGATGAAACTTGTAACTTGTTTATATGGGATGAAGACATGGGAGAAAAAGATGGAAATGAAGATAAGAGCATTATAAAGTCAGAGTTGGAAGCTGTGATTTATTTGAAGATTATGTATGAGGATTCAAAGAAGAAGAACATTTATTTGAAGAATAAACTAAAATCAGAGAGATTTTATGAAAATCTCAAGATGTTATATTTTTAGTCTCATTTATTTTTAATGTTTACTTGTTATGAAATGTAATAGTTAGGGTTTGAATTACATTGTTGATGTTAATGTTTCTCTTAATTTTTTTTTAAAAAGAGTTATCACTAAGGTTTTCCTTGTTAACCAATGTGATATATTTATTATTAATAAATACTTATAATTTGGGTATTTTTATATTATATACTTATCATTACGGTTCTTTTAGAAAACCATTGCTTAATATTTACCTATATAAGAGAATTAACTTTCCCTTATTGACAGTAGCGCATTTTTCTTCACAGCGAAACCCTAACACCCATTTTCCTCTACATTTTTAGCAGCAAGATTTCATCTTTTTTTTTAGAATCTGTAAAATGGAATACAAGAAGTATCAAGCTTTTTATTTAGGATTCTTCATCCTAGTATTCCTTTTTGTAGAGTCTAAAACTAAATGAACATGGTGATGATGTTGACAGTAGCAAACATAATGTACATATTATTTATGGAAAATAAGATATTCTTCAAGGGTTTTGTTTCAACTTTTGTTTTGTTTTGTTTTGTTTTGTTTTGATACTAGCTAATTTTCTTCATTGCCTCCCATTTCTTAGGGATTTATTTTCACATGGTGGATGATGATGGTGATAACAAGCTTATAGTATGAGTTATTGAGGTACATATATATGAAAATAAGGATTTCTTTTACTTCAATCTTTTGTTAGATAGTTCCAATTTTCTCGTTTGTTGCATGTTGTTTATGTTGATTGTTCTCATTTTTTCGGATTCGTCTTCTCATTTGTGCAACTATGTGTAGTAAATTAGGAAACAACTGTGGCAACATATCTTACCTAGTTTTAGAAACAATAAAAAGAAGTATAAGAAGTATGAAGTCATTGTGGTTAAGAGGTATGTTCTCTTGTAACAATTTAATATAGTCTGTGATAAATTATAGTATCTGGTTCTGGTGTATGATAAATTATAGTATCTGGTTTTGGTGTATGATGTTGCTTGAGTTTATTATATTCGAAATAGATTTTTTGTTTCACTAATATGCCTCACTTAAAATACATTCATTTTTATTGTGGTATAAAATATAATAAACCATGATCCTTTCACGACGATTATCTATTCTAACTGATGCTAAAAGTAATTTTTGTTTTTGTTTAAATTTGATGCTGATGGGTTTCGAACTAAGTATCTAATAGTATATATATATATATATATATATATATATATATATCACAACAGTTCGTAAGCATAACCGTTGAGATATGTGGCACGCGTCATGGATTACAACAACAATTTCAAGTCCATCATAGAATTAGCAAACTTACAACGACCATCTACTTAACAACATTATGATCGGCGTGATGCTAGCCCTTTTCCACACGTTGTAAAAGGGGTTTTCCGTAGTAGTGAAGACTTTGAATAAATAGAGATTCATAATTTTATGCAAAAAGGAAGCTACATGATCCCCATGGTTATGAATTAAGACTTCAACACCATTAAAGCTCAATTTTCATATTAATGAATTAAAACTTCAACACCATTAAAGCTCAGTTTTCATATTGGAATTTATATATTGTTTCTTAAATTTTTCAACTGTGAATAATTTCATTATGAGTAATTAAATTATTCTTTAATTAAGTTTTTTAGATGAATTTATCTTAAAATACTTCAGCCATGGAATTTTTTTATCAAACTCCATGTAATTTTCTTTAAACTAATTTATGATGAAATAATTGAAATATTATAATATGTTTGATTTGTGTATAACTATGTTGTCACACCACGGATGGAGCACTATACTTGTATCTAGGGTTTGTTTGTTTGAGATTTTTTTAGAAAAACTGATTTTTATAGTTTAATATAATTTTGTGTAAAAATAAATTTACAAATTTTTTTCTTCATAAAAGTTTCAAATGAAAATTTGATTTGAATAGTTATTGTTAAAATGTTATTTTAGATATTTCATCATTTTATGAAATAAAAAAACAAGATATCAAAATTTCAAAACATCACTTAATTTTTAAGCTATTTCAAATAGTTTTTCATAAAAATACTTTTTGAAATACAACTTTAAAAAAAAATTACAATTTCAATTATGTTTTAATCTTCAATAATGCATGTTTATGTTATAGGATGTCAAAATTAATCTTTCAATTTAAATAAATAAATAAATATATATTTATCAAATAAAGTGCCTTGAATAAATAAAGTGTCTTGAATAAATTATGTGATCAAATAAGGTTAAAAGACTATTTAGATTTTATTTAGGAATTATTTAATTAATTAATAAATTATATAATTGAATATGGGGCTCAAATATGAGTGAATGTCAGGATGACTCATTTGGGAATAACGAGAACCCTAATTGGCCATCACACTATATATAGGCTATGGTCCCCAATAAACAGTTTACCTCTTCTCACCATCTGAGAGTGTTCAAGACATTATGAGTACCGGTTTAGAAAGATCCACATGCCAACAAGTGTCTGTCAATTGTCTCTACACTTTCTAACTTTCAAGATCACCATCAACAAAATATTTCTCAATAGATCCTACTATTCCTGCAATCTCCTTCCTCATATACTAACATGTCATAGATCTTGTAATTATATACATGTTTGTATTATCTATTCTATTTCGCACTAACGTATAAAACATAATACATAGAACATGTATATATGATTAATTAATATTGATTTAATTCCAACAAGTGGTATCAGAACAGGTCTTCATGTTTACTTTATTGAGATTTGTCCTCTAAACATCCATGTTTATTTATTTTGGATTATCAAACATATATTTGAAATTCAAAGTTTTTTTTAATATTCATATATATGTTTTAAGAGACATGGAGTTTTAATGATAATTTTTGTAGTATTTATTTTACACTTACTATAAAGTTATTGATGTGTGTGTTATATTTATTTTCAAAAGATTTATATGAATTTAGGATATTCCATATTTTGTATGACTCCTTGAAATTTATCCGTTTTGGTGATCCTATTTGAAATTATAATTGTGATTTGAAAATCATAATATTAAGTTATAATTCCTAGAATTATATATGTGATAGTGAAAAAATTTTAAATTTGACATAGTAACTATATGATAAAGATTTGTTTTAAAATTCTAATTTAAATATTTTTTTGAAGTAAAGTATTTGGGAAAATTTTGATTTTCTTTGAGAGATATGTTATTTAATATATATTATGCTAAATATATTTGGAATCACATATATGGTTATGATAATTTGGAATCATAAAAATATATTTTCATTAAAGATTATGATTCTCAACCGTTTATTTATGTCTATAGATAATATATTTAGAAATATTTGTTCATGTCAATTATTTGAGAAAGATAAATATTAAATTTAAATCTTACTTTGGTGATTTGATTCTTGATTTTGAATTAAAAAAAAAGTTTTATTATCAAATCTTAATTCTTTATTTGATTGTTTAATTATTGTTTTATCTTTCCATTTGATTCACATAAAATATGCACATAGATTCAGATTTTTGAGAGATAAAACAAATACTAATTTGTTTAATATATATTTAGTTATTATATATTAATTATTGATTTTTTTTACTATTTTGAATGTCTCTCAAAATTATAAGAAAAAACTAGAGATTTGATTATTTAAACTTTGGATACTTTGGATTTTAGAATTGGTTTGTTGATTCTAAAATGATTTATTTAAAGATTTATTTTGTGCATATGTGATTTTTTTTTTTACATTTATTTGAGATATATAAATATTTAATATTTATCTGATTTGAAGTTATGCATTTAGCATGATTATGTTATTTGAATTGATTGTTATTAAGTTTTATACAATTTTTCTTAACTATGCAATTTGTATAAATTCATAAAAATTATGTTTTATTGAGAATTTATTCTCACACTAAGGAGTTTAAAGAAATATTATTATTATTAAACGACATCTTAAATGAATACGACCTACATTTGTGGGTAGTACCTTGTAAATTTAAGACTCTTTCCATTAAAATGTCTAGCAATTTTGGTTGAGTTGATTTAAACAACATGTTCCAAAAGTAATCTATATTGTGTAAATTTGATTACATCGGAATTATAAAAGATGTAATATGTAATTGTTCATGTGAACTATTATGATCGGACAAAAGGAAGACACAATTTGACCGAACAATGACATACATGTGATGATAAATATGTAGTAATTATTAATTTTATTCTTGTGGGTAATGATTACATCCATTATCAGACCAGATTTATTACTAATGTTTGATCATTGGTGTTTTATTATTATTATTATTATTATTATTATTATTATTATTATTTATTTTAACTATTTTAAATTGTCATTATGAGCTTAAAAAAATTGTATTTAAAAGACAATTTGGTGACTGAATAAAATTTTGTTTTAATATGATAACTTCCTTTTTTTTAATGATGAATTCAATTTGTCTTTTAAATTCAAATATTATTATAGTTAATTCAGTCATGACTTGTGACAATCTAGAATTGTTGAAAAGTTTGAGAAATATAAACCTTAGTCCCAAGTTACAAAATATTTTTGAGACAAATATTGTAATGTTTTTTGAGAATATTGAGTTTGGGGGAGAGATAGTGTCAAAGAACAAAATTGAGTGGAAATAATTGGTTCTAACTCAATTGATATAGTTACTATTTATATAGCGAATTTGGACCCTCATAAGCATATTACTGTTTTTTCTCTCAATTAAATTAAGAAATTAATTCTTGAAGATTAAACTCAACATCCTCAAGAACTAGAGCATCAAGTGTCATAATGAATTAACTGAAAGAGAAATTCTTTTTCGGTATGATTGAAAGATTCTATTATGATAGTTGTGAGACTTGTTACTTGTTATAATTTTGGAGATTCATAAGATGGATATCAAGTTAATGTTTCTTAATGGCGACATTGAGATATACAATATGGTGCAACGAGAGAAAATTTTGTGTCAATAGATACAAAGTTTGTAGTTTGCGAACGAATAAAATCCATTTATGAGTTAATGAAATTGTCTCATTAGTGATACCACAATATTTCATAATATATCGTTTGATTTTGAGATGTCTATAATGAAAAGTTATTGGGTTTTACAAGTTCAGTGTGAGAGTAAGTTTATCTTCCTAATTTAATGTGTCGATTTTATTTTATTTAGTCAACAATGATATATGATTGTAGTGTAAAACCAAGAAATCTCTAAGAAAAATTTAGCGATGAAAGATCTTGGGCACATTTGTTTTGTGTTAGATATTTAGATACTTAGATATTATTTTCAAGGTATCATCCACTTATCACAAAATATTTATGTATATATCAATAAAGTTGAAAATAAAACTGACATTAAAGACAATAAACTAGGGTATGTCTCAATTATCAAGGGAGACTATTAAGTCTCAATCATTATCCAAAATAAAAGAATATGGAAATTTAGAAAATAAAGTTTTTTTCTATACTTTTTTGGTTTTTGGGAATCTTATGTATATACATCCAAAATAAGCGTATATATAATGAGATCATTTGGTAGATAAAAAAATTCAAAATTTGAATTGTTGAAATGAGACAACTATAATGATTGTTATAGAGAACAAAGAAACTTGTGCTCACATATTAGAGATTGAATGATTTAGAGATCATCAGGATGTTCGACTCTGATTCTTTTGGATGTCTATATATAATGGGTATCCTAATTCAAGAAATAATTATAAGTATTTATGTTAGTTGGTTGCATATAGTAGAAGGTTTTGAAAGAGAACTCGGGCTATATTGTGACATAAGTTTGTCGGATAACGTTTCAACAATTGTTGTATAAAGTTTATTAACTTATAAGTTGTTGTTGTTGAAGGATATAACATATAGATAGAAATGGTATGTTAGATGACTTACTAATCAAAGACTTATCATATAAGGTATTTTATATGATTGTCGTCACTAAGGATGTCCTAGATTAGTCGGAGTCACTCATTCTTTACGTTTTATAATATTGTTTTGATATCGATACAGACTTTATGTTAAGATTATCTGTAGAAATAAAGTTTATGAGGTTATTATTGTTATAACCATTTCTATATCGTTTGTGCAAATATTGAATCTAAAAACTTCAGTTTGATCTCAATGAAGAATTCAGTTGGACCAATTGGAAACAAGCATGATTCAAAGATCATATTACATGAAATTTCCATGTCACTCATCCATATCGATCTATGTTATTAAGTACGTTGATATGGTAGTCATCAGGGTTCTGTCAAGTTATACGTTAGTGACGATAACCGCGATGGTCCCATTATTGATGATAGAGGTACACTAGATTGTAAAGTTGAAATCTAAAGATAAATAGCATTCGCACCTAAAGAATTATGATATAATTAGTAAGATATATTGGTCAAGTGGGAGATTGTTGAAATATTTTACGGATTTAATATTATTCCAATAATTATGTGAGCATATATATATATATATATATATATATATATATATATATATATATATATATATATATATATATATATATATATATATATATATAATTATATTAGCTATTTTATCAAATAAAGTGCCTTGAATAAATTAAGTAATCAAATAAGGTTAAAAGGCTATTTAGATTTTATTTAGGAATTATTTAATTAATTAATAAATTAAATAATTGGATATGAGACTCAAATATGAGTGGATGTCAGGATGACCCATTTAGGAATAATGGGAACCCTAGTTGACAATCACACTATATATAGGCTATGGTCCCCAATATACCGTACACAAATATTTTATCTCTTCTCCCCATCTGAAGAGTGTTCAAGACATTATGAGTGTCGGTTGAGGAAGATCCACAAGCCAACAAGTGCCAGTTACTTGTCTCTACACTTTCTAACTTTCAAGATTACCATAAACAAAACATTTCTCAATAGATCCAGGTATTCCTACAATCTCCTCCCTCATATACTAACATGTTGTAGATCTTGTAATTATATACATATTTGTATTATCTGTTCTATTTAGCATTAAAATATATAACATAATACATAGAACATGTATATATAATTAGTTATTATTGATTTAATTCCAACACTAAATTCTCAAGATTGTATATGTTATGATTTTATTAAAAAGAATGAAGAAGTATATGTTATAATTTTATAAGTATGCAAAAGAGGCAAACACCTTTATGATTTTATTAAAAAGAATGAAGAAGTATATGTTATAATTTTATAAGTATGCAAAAGAGGCAAACACCTATGATTTTATTAAAAAGAATGATTTTAATGATATGTATACTAAAGAGGCAAACAACATATTAATCTTCTCAAAAGACATTAAACAATGATCATAATCTTAGAGATGTTTTTCATTGGTCCTTAACCGATTCAAATATTTAATTGTTTTTAGGTTAACACGAAAATTACATTCTATAAATTGATCATATCATATTTTATCTCTTACATGCAAAGAAAGAAAAAATATGGCAAAAACTCTCAAGATTGTATACGCTATGATATTATTTATTTCCCTATTTATTGTTGTAAAAAATAATAAAGGTATACTATTTTTCATCATTTATAAAAACTTTACTTTGTACTAAGTATACAATCATTTATCTCATTTTAATAACATTGTTTTCTTCTCTTTTTGTTTGCAGCATCTTATAAATGTAATACAGACGCCGATTGTCAAAAACTATTACCGTTAATGTGGAAGTGCATTAACTACGAATGCACATATTCCATAGTTAAAAAAATTTCAATAAAGATTGTATGACTTCAAAATTCAAGAGTGATAGAGGGTTATAATAATAATACGTTATTTTATATTTCAATAAATTAATTGTTATTTTAATATTTCTATAATGTTTTTAGAGTTTTAGGATAATGCGACATGTATGGTTATGATGTATTAAGAGTTCTATATTAAGTATAATATTCCTTTGGAACAAATCAATCTTAGTAATTAAATGAAGTTTATTTTTATTAGTTTAATTTTATCATTCTCTTAGTTTTATTTGTCTTAGAATTTATAATATTAATAATTTTGTTCGAGTTCTAATGTTGCTTCATAATAATTGGTGCTCTCATTCTTGAACTTCAATCCTTCCATGGCATATCCATATTATCATTCTTTCTTCCCTTCATATGTTAATGCTATGTCACCATTCTATCATCACTTTTTCTTCCATATTAATCCACTGTCACAACCATACCACCTACTAAAGCTTTGAAAAGAACACAAGAAGAAGGGGGATTGAATTGTATTTCACTTTTCTTTAAATTAACTTCTGATCAAAGTTTTAGAATCAGAACTGATGTATAGATTATGTTTAGTTAATTTGGCAGCAGATACAAAACATAACTAAAGTAAATAATCAGTAGAAGACACAAAAGACTTATCCTGGTTCCTCCCTTAATTGAGAGTAGTCCAGACCCCTTGTCTCACAAGAGTTTTTCTTTATAATCACTCAGATTATAATTGCTTGTGCTTCTGCATAAGTCTTTTACAATTGCTCATACCGAAGATTTGAGACTTTATCATGCTTAGAGCACATGTCTAAGACTTACCTTTGCTCAAGCCTTCTGATCCAAGCTTCTTGCTTCAAGATCCTCTGGCTGAGACTTATCTTTTCTTACAACACATGTCTGAGACTTTCTTTGCATAAACTACCTGTCCATGGCTAACTACTCATCCTCTGACCGAGCCTCCAGCTCCAATGGTCTTTTAGACTGATACTTAACCTGCTCAGGCATTACCCAAGACTTCTTGATCAATTAGACTAATTGAATAAGACTTTCATAGTTCAAACACTTAAGCAATGAGACTTACGTTTCTTAAGAATCTGGGCTTAAGACTTGATGCTTGAATCCTAATGAGACAAGACTTCTGGTTAAACACACAACAAGATACTTAATCTAAACTATTGAAGTCTCATTAGAATAGAGAACAAGGTGTTCATGATATAAGTATCAGAGGTACTAGAAATTACCATAACAAAGACATAAGGCTCTTAACATTTCTAAGATTACTCCTTCAATGGTAAGAAATCTTAAGGCTCTTACAATTACAATTACCTAAAAAATTTCTAAATATTATAACGAGTTGATAATTTCTTGACTGTGTTACTCCTTCATGTCTAGAAACCTTGTTGAAAATCCAAGCTTTGAATCTTCATCATATTTATAGCAATATGCAGAAACTAGCCATTGAGAAGATAACTTGACCAAGTGACTTTGCTTTTCCTCTGTAGTACAAGAGCCGTTGAAGAGGGATACTCAAAAAATTATGAATCCAATGGGTAACATTTTTAACCTTTGAGTCATCAAGAGGACCTGTACTGACAGAGTCATTCAGAGCAATCACCCGTGGAACAATTCAGCTTTTCTTGAGCCTTGCACAAAGTAGAATCTAGCTGACATGCTGATAAGATAATACAACTTGTTTTACAGTAGTAAGAACAACCAAAGCTTTACCACCAACTCTGAATAGTACCAGAAGCTAATATATAATAACCAACTGTAGTAACTCCCAAGTGTGTTCATGTAGAACATATTTCAATTATATATGTACAATGATGTAGAACCTACAATAAATAAAACACACATAAAAAATACCATTGTTCTTTCAATACTTTGTTATCATCAAAACTAAAGAAAATTAAGTCAAGAACATATCTTGTTCTAACAATATTCCTCTTTTTGATGATGACAAACAAAAGTATTTAAAGGACAATGTTGGTCATTTTATTTTATTTGCAACAACAAGGTATGAGTTTTGTAAGCTCCCCCTGAGTCTAATATTTCACATTTGAGTTTTTCTAAGTCATCATTATGAATTAATTTTCAAGAAAAAATAAATCAGTCTTCTTAGTAACATCAGGGCCTGAGATTTGTAAGCCCCCCCTGAGACAAGCAGTTCCAAGGTTGAGGTTTGTAAGCCCCCCTAGTTCCATATTTAAGAAAACTCAAATAACTACATTTTAACTTCCTTTGGAAACAACCAAATACGAGGTTTGTCAGCTCCTTCTGAGTCTCATATGATAAGATATAGGTTTGCAAGCTTTCACTTATCACTATGTACAAGAGAGTTAAAATATGTTTCCCATTTTAACCTTCTTTAGCAACACTAGAATATGAGATTTGTAGGCTCCTCTTGGGTCTGATAAGTCAAGTCGGAGGTTTGTAATCTCAACCTTAGACTTATGTACAATAAAGTAAAAATTATATGTTCGGTGTATGCGCGAAAACTGCACCCTCTTTTGAGGTGTCAACCTTGTCCGCAATCACACATGTGAAATTTTAATTTATCCAATGAGCTTGATGGAAGGGAAAAAATCTAAATAAATCATGCAATTATGCAATGTTAAAACAATGCAATAAAGAGATATGAAATCAGGGGTTGATTATACTAAAGGAAGGTACTAGCATCCTAAATATATGTAGTACTCTACAGGAACCTCTTCTTTATATCATTGATTAAATTATTTGCTTTTGATTGGGAAAGTTCCTCTTTTGGGAGATGATGAGAGTATGAGATCTTTTTGTGGTTTTGTTGTTTTTACAATTTATATGAAAAGTATGGGGACCTAAAGGTTTTATTTATTAGTGTGCTTGCTAAGATCTCGCAATCTTATGCCTACGTATTTGTAAACACCCCAAATTTTCCCTCACTCATTTCACCATGGCTTGTGATTCTTTTCATTTGCATAAGTTCAATCATATCATCTCATATTGCATTTTTGCTTCACTGCATTGGTTCAAAGTCATCTGCATCTAGGGTTTGTGATCTGAGCAATCCCTGAGCTATCTGAGCAACTCCAAAGGTCTTAAATCATCTCAAGAGGGTCCATGTATGTTAAAGCATCATATTATATCCTCCCAAGGTCAAGGAAGTCAGAAAATCACAAGAACTGAGGAAGGCATGGAAGCAGAGCCAAGTTTAACTGCACAGATGACCTAAAATTAGGGTTTTGGTTTCAGAGGCCATAACTCCAAATTTTTTGGTCATTATTGTTTCTATTAGTCTCTATATGGTATAAGGATCATACATACCAATTTTCATGAAGAAATTCAATGGGGAAGGCATCTGATCAATAAATGACTTCTTAAGCAAGTCAGTGCAAAATCAGAACATCTGAAGCCCCCAGTCACCCAACCAAAGGGTCTTCTCCATCATTTTGGGTGTATATGATCTTTATTTGATCTTAGAAGAAGTTATAAGTTCACAAAATTAAAGAATTTCAAGCCATTTGCAAAGTTGCCATTTTGGGAAAGTGACTTGTAATGCAAACTTGCCATTTTGGGAAAGTTTTTCAACCTCCTCTTTTTGATTCAAAAATGCTTCAAATGAAAAATTCTTGGTCATAAAAGTTGTAGATTGGGTCATTCCCTTTTCAAAAAGTACAAGAACTTGATCTAATTCATCATAGAACTCAAGTTATGGCCTTGCAAAGTTGGAAAAAATCACTTAAATTTCACTTATGTGCCAAAGAGGGAAACTTGCAAAACCACTTGCCAACGCATTTTGTGACTTCAAACACACTTCTAACCATTACAAAAACATAGTACATGACCTATAATTCAGAATTGCCCAAAGAATTTTCAAGTTTTATGCCTTGATCATCAAGATTTCTCAAAGGGGGCAAAACTTCACATAATTGCAAAACACCCCATAACTTTATCCCCACATGCTGAATTGCTTCAAAACCCATTTCATAGCCTTCCTTGATCCTTGTTGCGCATAGCCATGCCTCTGTCCCAGCCTGCCACTTGCACATACCTCAAGTACACCAACTCTTGACTTTATGCATTTTGCCCCATACCAATCAACATAGCCCACAACAACTACACTGACCTATCCCAGCATGTTATGTGGGAAAGAAGCAAGCCATTTCACATACGTTTGGAACCTGAATCCTCCCATTGCTCAGCATAGCCAAAATCCCCCCAACTTGCAAAAGCTTTCGAATTTCACAACTCAGCCAACAAATCTCTAAACTTTTTCCACCATTCAACTCCACATTCATCACTGATCATTTCCCACCCTTCATTTTGCCTTGAAACACCTTGTATCCAAAACACGATTTTCACATTTCTTGAACTGAGTTTCAGCCAACTCCACATAGAGGCCATATAAACTCCCACCAAGCATTGCAAACTCTTCAGAAAGATCAGTAGAGGTGATTTGAAGCAAAGAACTGGCCAGAAAGTACCAAAAGTGAAAGCTCAAGTTCAGGTAAGCTCAAGAACATTTTTTCCAGAACCTTCATTTTGAGTTCCTAATTGATTCTATGTGCTCTCCTGATGATCATGACGTCTTTACTTTTGAAAATGATTGAGAAACAAGCATATATGAAGCTTCTGAAACTTTTGATGTATTTTCCGTTTTGCTTCGATTCATGTTCTTGATGGTAAATAAATGATTTTTGTTGTCTGATTCTTGTTGGGAGTGATGTGAGGATCATTTCTGGAAAGTTTGAGAGCTTGGGGTTACGTATTTAGAGAGATTGAATGAGAGGCTAGCCGGAGAAGATGACCGGAACACTGTTCCGATCACCTGAAAGTAATTAGGGTTCAGATTAGGGTTCTAATCATAATTAGCGTAGTTTGAATTCTGGCCTTTGGATTACGCGCGAAGTTAATTCCCTCCAATCTGACTTTAAACCTGGGCCTTTGGATTGGTTGACTTTCCCTTTTTCTCATTTATTTAATATTTATTTCATTTGTTTTCTATTTTATTTGAACGAATTTTTAAAAATAGCAAATAATATCAAAAAATTCTGAATTTTTTATCCAAGCTTCTATTTATTTTCAGAAACCCAAAATATTTTTATTTTTATTTTTTTCATTAAAAATTATTTTTAAATCATTTAAATGATTATTTTTAATTAGTTAATGAGAAATAATTAATTAAAAATACATTTAGGTATTTAAAAATTCCAAAAAAATTTAGAGAGCATTCTAAAACATTTACAAACTCACAAGATAAATTTCTTTTTGATTTTGATCATGCTTTAATAATTTTCATTTGAATTAGGGTTCTTTAATTTGAATATTTTTAACCCTAACTTCAAAAATTCATAACTTTTGATCCAAGATGAGTTTGTGAATGATTCTTTTTGCATTGTGTTATACATACTTTCAAACTTCTAAAAACATTTTTGTTTCAATTTTATCTTTCATTTTTAGTTTGTTTGGCATTTTTCCTTTAGGATCACCCTTAGAACCCTAGCCAACTTAGAAAAATCATAAGTCCATTAGGGTTTAGTTTCTGACCTTCCCCTTTGGGCAGTGAACTTATTTGGGTTTAGGGTACCTTTGATCCCATTTTCAATTTTTTATCATGTCATTTGCTTCTGATTTTGAATCTTGCATTGCATCTTGTACATAAACCCTAATTTTTGCCTTCATTTGCATTCATTCTTCATATGCTTGCATACATGAACTTGCCATGACATCTTGTGCATCCATATGACATATAAGGCATCTTAGGACACTTTGAAATCATGTTTGATCATTGCATTATCCATTTGCCATGCTTTTTCTTTCATTTCATGTCATATGCATTCATGAACTTCCATGCTTCCTTCATGTCTCATTTGCATCTTCATTACTTGTATGATCATCCTCATCTCTTGACATGCTTTCATAACATCTCATAGCATCATTTATATCATGATTGTGCTTTTGACTTTGGTTTGCATCTTTGCAATTCATCCCATCTCATTTCATTTCAATCCTTGTTGCTAACTTTTCAGGTGGTAAGTGTTTGGGAAGTGAATTTGCCTTCATTTCTCATAACCTCTTCTCATCTTTCTTATGCATCATTGCTGCATTTTTTGCTTGCTCACTCATGATCCCTCTCCTCCTTCTTTCCTCAAGCAACATGTCTTCTTAAATAAAGCAAGTTGTCTTGCTCCTTGCTGCTTCTTTTCATTTCATATGCTTCTTCCTTGGTGGCTTCTTTAAAGATCTTCTTGTAAGCCTCATTAACCCCAGGAACACCCAAGCATGTTAACAATTAGGGTTTGATTAGTCCCCCCATTATTTTTACCTTTGTGTCATCTTTGAGTCTTCTCTTCTCATCTCTTAATCAAGGACTAAATCTTAAAGGCTTTAAGGCTTTGTGATTAAGCTTATGCCTGCATCCTTCTATTAGGATGGAGTGTATAACTTTAATCCTAAGTGTTAAACCCTTAATGTGTTTAATTCCTTTAATCAATCCACCTAATAATCACTAAGACATCAAGCTTGTAACTTGGGCCTTGCATTAGGGTTCTAATTCTTCCTTAATTGGTTAAGAAGGACTAACCCTAGTGTTAATGGACAAGTCCCCCTCAAGTTGTCTTACAAACCATAAAATCCACTTCTTAATCTCATATCTTGATTAAAATCCACTTAATAAAGGCTTGTCATCTAATGACTTTAATCCTTAATCATGGATTAAGTTGAGGTATCTTCCTCAGCTTAAGTGTGCTCATCTATTATCCTTCTATTAGGATGGTGTAATGAGTTCACTAATCTTTGATTATGGCTTAAACTCATTACTTAACACCAAACAAAAACTCCAAAAACATCTAAATAAATGCAAGTAGGTTAATGATCTTAATCCTACATCATGGTGATTAAGTGTGAGGTGCTTACTTCATACTTAAGGTATTCTCATTACCCCTAATCAGAGGGAAGATGTGATGAGTTTACTAAACCCTTGGTTCAGGCTTAAGCTCATTCTCTTATAATAAACTTCAAAAAGCAATAAAAGATTGAAAACACAAGAACAAGCAATAATCGTCTCCTCCGGGATTCTTTTCTCACCTCATTCACTCACAAATGAGGACTTGCTTCTTCCGTCTAATGCAAGACAGTTAGCACCTGAGCCAGACAGGTCATACACTTGAGCATAGACAAGTAAGCAGTTCACAAGTCAATTTATCTTTCAGTCTCTTTGAGTCGAACTACGGTGTTCTCACTTCCTCATTGCACGAGAGGATACGTAGGCATAACTTAACAGTTATCAAACAAAAGTCTCTGTATATTCCCCCCTCTTCCAGCATTATTCTTTAAGCCTCATAGTCTTGAGCTTCACATTCTTTCCCTACACTGACACTCTTTTATTTCACTTCACATCTCTTTTGCACTGACACTTGCATTCTTTTCCAGCTTTTGCACACAAAATAGCACTGACACTACCCCTTTAAACACAAACTTTCAAGCGTGAATCTTGTCGAGTACGGCAGACAATCTGGGTGCTAATACCTTCCCAGGTTGTAACCAACCCCCTTTCTCAGTTTCTCTGGTTCACGACCGTCTTATCCATCTTTTTTCCAGGTTTATGCATCATTACCTTTCCTTCGGGATAAAAATGCCTAGCTGGTGACTCTTTTCTTTTTACTCTTTCGCCGACCGTTTGCGTCTGTACCCCTCATGACCAGGTGTCATTTGGTGGGAGTGACAGCCTGGCGACTCTGCTGGGGATCCTTATATTGCAACCAGGGCTTCTGGTTCTTTTTTGTGGGTTCCTCCTAGCGCTTGTTTGATTTGTGTTTACTGGGGTGTTATGTGCTATGTGTGTTTATTTGTTTTTGCCCTATTTACTGCTTTATGTACAGTTTTATTTATTGCTCTCTTTACAGTTTTATACATCATACTGTCATACTGTCATTTGCTGGATCTGGTTTGCTGTTTTGGTGGGTGGGGTTTCTATTCAGAGTTTGAGGTCCTATACCTGGGACCTGAGTGACACCTAAGCTAGAGTGGTTCATGTTCTTTCCCATTCCATTTCGGTCTGGTGCGGGAATATGAAACACGGTTCAGATGTGGTTTTCTTCTTGAGAACTCTGTGCTACAGATTTCCTGTAGTGCTAGGGCTATCTGAGAAGCCTGCTAATTCTGGATGACCTTTACTATGACCTTCAGAAACTTAGGAGAATTAGAGGAGGGTCTTTTATGGTTATTGTAAACACTGTACCTCCGGGTTAGAAGTGTTTACACTTCTCATAACTGATCCAAGTCTGAGGATCCTTGTTCTAGAACATTACCTGTGAGGGGGTTGGGCTGTTTACAGGTTTGAAGGAACCCTTGGCCACATCATACCCCGTTACTGTTTTGTTTAAGAATACTCCACTTTGGACAGTTCTTGTGATTAACCCTGGACATGTGACTCTTTATTTGAGTCCCCCACCCTGGTTACTGGATTTCTAAGCTTTCATCTGGACTTTTGAATATACATGAACTTTATATCAAGGAAGATAATCAGATCCAGCTTGATCACAAACCCTTGCATATCATTTGCATATATCATCATTGCATCATTTGACATTTGCTTATTTGCTTTTCAGGGTATCCACTTCATTGTATCTTGGTTTTAGTTTTGACCCCTTCTTCTGCATAGTCCTTTGCTTCAGCTATCTTCATCAGTTATCTGCCTTAGTTATCTCCAGCACCAGTCTGTCAGTGGTTCACCTTCAGCATATCAGTTTGTGAATCTTCACCAGCATTTGTCTTCAGTTCCTACAACCAGCACTTATGGTTACTCCCAGGAAAAGCAATATATCCTACCACTTCTTTGAGCCTGTGTTGACTGGTATCAGGCAGGTCCAGTCCCTCATCACACCTGATCACATCCCATTGTTTAGAGAGCATTATGGAGGTATCCTGGATATGGTTATGGACCTTGATCCTTCTCAGAGGAGCATGATCCACACCTGCTTACAGTTTTATGACCCTCCTTTGAGATGCTTCACCTTTCTAGACTTTCAGCTAGGGCCTCTGCTGGAAGATTTTTCTTTATTGATTGGAGTACCTATCAGAGGTGGAATCCATTTCAACCCAGAGATGACTGCTCCCAAAAATGAAGAGATAGCAAGGGCACTGCACTTGGAGCCTGCCCTGATTGAGCAAAGTATGACAACAAAGGCTGGGATCCCTGGTTTTCACTTGGACTTCTTGATTTCTCAGGCCATCCTGAAGGCTTCATTGGGAGAGTGAAGGGCAGTCTGTGCACTGTTAGCCCTCAGCATATATGGGGCTATACTGTTTGCAGATGAGCCTAAATTTGTCAACAAGAATGCCATCCATCTGTTTCTTCTGAAGAACCCAGTACCTACATTACTAGGAGATTTCTATTACTCCATTCATCAGAGGAATGAGAAACAAAGGGGGAAGTTGGTAAGATGTTGTGCTCCTTTGTTTTACACCTGGCTGCTCAGACACCTGCCTAAGTCAGATGCTTTCCTGAATCCCCACCAGCAGAAGAATTGGGCTAAAAGGCTCATTGTCTTGACTTCAGATGATATTAGATGGTGCACCCAGAGCACCAAAGGCAAGGACATTATCACCAGCTGTGGACAATACCCAAATGTGCCTCTGATAGGAGTAAAGGGTTGCATCAACTACAATCCTTTACTGTTTAAGAGACAACTGGGCTATGCCTTGATTCACCCTCCCAGAGGACAGGATTTAGCTCAGACCTTGTATTGTGAAGTGAAGCCTAATTCAGCTACTGTTAGACAAGCATCCTGGGCTTGGGACAACATCCAGACAAAAGGAGTGGCTATTCTTGGAAGATGTAATAATGTTGCTTCAGCTCAGTACTATGACTGGTCCCGTACTAGAGCTCAGATGACCATAATGCCTTTCATCTTGGAAGACATACCTGGGGCATCCACAGTACAGCCTGCAGCAACAGCGAGCCTGGAGGAATTTGAAAAATTGAAGGAAAGGAATGAGCAGCTATCTCAAGCCTTGAAGAAGACCCTTTGAGAAAGGAGTGATGGTCGTCTGGACATTGAGAGATTGGAAAAGCTCAGGGTGGAGCATCTTGCCAAAATTGAGAAGACAGAGGATTACATAAGGAAAGCAAGGGCTGGGGAATAGATTTTGAAGAATACCTGTAAGGAGGCCAAGATTCAGAAAGCTATGGCTGAGCACTATCTGCAAGAGAGTCAGGCTAGGTGGGTCAGGATCACCGAAGCCCGTACACAAGAAGACCAGAAGACTCAAGCCAAGATTGAACAGCTAGAGGCCAGTGAAAAGAAGCAGCAGGAAGCTTTGTTGGCAGCTCAGAAGGAGATTTCAGAATTAAAGCTTAGGGCAGGATTGAAGAGGTCAAAGGATCAGGACAGGCATAAAAGTTGACCACCGCCATTGCTACCAGGAACCTCCTCATTAGGACCATTACAGAGCACCCAGCTGGTCCAGTGACTGAGGCACTCCTGAAGGAGGTCAGAGAAGATGAATTTGGACTGGATGTCTGATTCTTTGCTTGTTGTTTGTTTCCATTTGATGTACTTTTCCTTTTATTGTATTTTGACCCTCCATGGATAAACTATGTATTGTTCACAATTTTGTAATATATTTAGTTTGTTCTCATTTGGGTTTTCTCTCAACAACATCAAGCATCTTCCTCGAGGTCTGGAAAGGTCAAAACCAAGAACCAAACCGGATACCTTGGAAAACAAATAAGCATACTGCATTGCATACTAACTTTGTCTTTGTTTTGTAGGTTTTGTTATTATTTTTGTTTCTAAATTTGTTGTGATATCATGAAACATTGCTCGTCACCGAGTGTTCCCTGTCAACCGCGCACACCGGTACCCGACTCGTAACAACCTTCCCGGCATTCAAATGGAGCAAGTACAGTAGGATCTGACTGAGGTCAGAAATCAGATGGCCAATGAGAGAGTGGAGATGATAAATCAGATGTCTTAGTCCATGGCAATGATGACTGGCTTAGCCCAGAGCCAGGAGAGGTTAAGAGAGCTGGTGGAAAGACAAACTCCTGAGGACCTCATCTTGGAACAGGAGGAACTAGCAACAATGAACGGGGCCAGCCTCGTATTGACCCACAGGAGTTTGGACCCCATCTGAATCCAGAAGTTAATATCCTAAGAAATGGTCAAGGTAATGCTACTGGGGGCCCAATCCTGCAGGAAGATCCCCAGGGAGAACAATTTACTATTATAGGGTCTGGAGATGAGGTATATGACAGAAGATTGGACGAGATTGCCGAAAAGTTAAGATCTTTGGAATCTCAGAATTCTTTGGGCTTCGATTTGATGGATATGGGATTAGTGGATGGGGTGAGAATTCCCCACAAGTTCAAGCCCCCATGTTTTGAAAAGTACAATGGTACCTCCTGCCCTCGCACTCATCTGCAGTCTTTCTTGGGAAGGCTCAAAGCTTATACTATGGATGAAAAGCTATGGATGTTCTACTTTGAGGACAGCCTAACTGGAGCTTCAAGAGAATGGTATTCGCATTTGTCTAGGGCCACCATAAGATGCTGGAAGGATTTGGCTGAGCTTTCATCCGTCAATATCAATACAACCTAGACACGGCTCCCAACAGAACTCTTCTAATGGGAATGTCTCAGTCTTCCAGAGAGAACTTCTGGGATTACGCTCAAAGGTGGAGACAGCTTGCTGCTGCTGTCCAACCACCCATGTCAGAAAGGGAAATGGCTGACATGTTCATGAACACCTTGCAAGGGACCTATATTGATAGACTGGCTGCTTTCTCCTCTACCAGTTTTGCTGATGTGGTCATAGCTGGTGAAAGGATTGAAAGTCTCTTGAAGATGGGAAAAATCTCCGACAGTGGTGCAAGTTCATCCAGCAATCCCAGAAAGCCTTTTGCGGGACCCCGAAGAGCAGGAGAAACAAATTCCATTCATACAAGCAGGGGCAGGCCTCAATATGCTCACCGGTCAGTAGCAGCTGTTACCATCCCAGCTCCGATTCCACAACAATCATCATATCCTCAACAACAACAACCACAGTATCAACAACAAGTTCATTGTTCGCAACAAAGGTCGTATAACAACAGCAATAACAACCAACAACAGCGTCCCTTCCAACAAAGGCCATCACAAGCAAACAGGGTAATTGACCCAATTCCAATGCCGTATGCTGCACTCTTGCCACAACTCCTGAAGCTCAACCTAGTTGAGTTAAGGACATTGGCACCCCCAGATCCTCTTAATATGCCAAAGAACTATGATGCAAATGCCAGGTGTGCATTCCACTCAAACGCACCGGGGCATAATACTGAAAAATGCAGGGCCCTACATATGAAAGTCCAGGATTTGGTGGACTCAAAAGCTCTCAATTTTGCGCCTCCTCTGAATGTCACAAGAAATTCAATGCCTAGTCACAACGGGCCTAGGATCAATGCTATTGAGGAGGGCAAACCATCCACATTAATTACCAGTGTTGCACAAATCCGAACACCCTTGGTTGAAATCAAAGCTCAACTGTTAGAATGCCAAGTGTTCCCCGGATGTGAGGTCGGATGTGGATATTGCAACATTGCCGTTAATGGATGTGAGAGATTGAGAAACGACATAGATGGCCTCATTAGAGATGGCATTCTTCAGATTACAACAACAGTGACTACAACTCCAACAATTCCTTCATCAACAATCACAGATACTCCTACAACGTCAGCAACCATTGTTCCAACAGATTCTACTACAACTCCAACAATTACTCAATCAATCACTTCAACAGATACAAGTCCAGTCACACTTCCTTCTACAACAACAACACTCATTATTCCATCAGTTCCTGACAAATCAACAGTACCTTCTATAACATCAGCAACAGTTAATGAAAGCGTCTCAACGGTTACGATATACTACGATCCCGCAAATATTCCTTCCAACAACTCACAACAAATTGCTACTCCTACCAGAACTCCGGTTACCATATATTATGATCCACACACCATTGTGGTCCCCTCTGCAGCTGCTATCAGTCCGGTCACTATCACAGTGCCTGGGCCAGTTCCTTACGAAAGCAATAATGCCATCCCTTAGCATTATGGCTCAGATCTATACTACAAGGGGCAGAAAATCACTTTGGAATCATCAACTTCTTCACCTCAGATAGACAATGTGGGGTGAGGCGGAGGCTTCACTAGAAGCGGACGTCTCTTTGCTTCGCAAATACCAAGACCCACTGCTGAAGCAGAAGCTGCTGCTAAGGTAAAAGGGAAGAGCATGGCGCAAGAAGAACCAGTTGCTAAAGAAACTTTGAAGACTCCTTTTGATCAAGAGGTTGATGAATTCATGCAGATCATCAAAAAGAGTGATTATAAGGTGGTGGACCAGCTTCACCAAACACCCTCCAAAATATCCATACTATCATTGCTAATGTGCTCCGAGGCTCACCGGAACGCACTATTAAAGGTCCTGCACGCAGCTTATGTGTCGGAGGAGATTACCGTCAATCAGTTAGAGGTTGTGGTTGGTGTAAACACCCCAAATTTTCCCTCACCCATTCACACCATGGCTTGTGATCATTTCATATGCATAAACACCATCATAGCATCTCATATTACATTTTTGATTCACTGCATAGATTCTAAGTCATCTGCATCTAGGGTTTGTGATCTAAGCAATCCAAGAGCTTCTTGAGCCACTCCAAAGGTCATCAATCACTTAAAAGGGGTCCATGTATGTTCAAGCATCATATTATATCCTCTCAAAGTCAAGGATGTCAAAAAATCACAAGAATTGAGAATGGTATGGAAGCAGAGCCAGGCTTGACTGCACAGATGACCTAAAATTAGGGTTTTGGTTTCAGAGGCCATAACTACAAATTTTTTGGTCATTCTTGTTTCTATTGGTCTCTATATGGTATAGGGAGTATGCATATCAATTTTCATGAAGAAATTCCATGGGGAAGTCATCTGATCAAGGGTTGACTTTCTGGGCAAGTCAGTGCAAAATCAGGGCATCTGAGGCCCCCAATGACCCAACCAAAGGGTGTTCTTCATCATTTTGATTGTATATGATCTTTATTTGATCATAGAAGAGGTTGGAAGTTCACAAAATTGAAGAATTTCAAGTCTTTTGCAAAGTTGACTTTTTGGGAAAGTTTGACTTTTAATGAAAATGCCATTTTAGGCAACTTTTTCAACCTTTACTTTTTGATTCAAAAAAGCTTCAAATGAAAAAACTTTGGTCATGAAAGTTGTAGAATGGATCATTCCCTTTTCAAAAAGTACAAGAACATGACCTAATTCATTTTGGATCAAAAGTTATGGCTTGTCAAAGTTGGCAAAAATCACAAAATTTCAAAGTTTCCACCAAAGAGGCAAAGTTGCAAATTCACTTCTCAAGGCAAATTAAGTCATCAAATGGACTTCTAAACTTCACAACATGATCACACAACATTTAAAAATCAGAATGGGCTGAGGGATCATTCATTTTTGTGGCTTATGGAGCAAGATATTTCATAAAGATCAAAAGCAAGGCAAGTTGCAAAACTCATCATAGTTTATCATCCACTTGCTTGCTAGCTTGCTGAACCATCCTAGGGTTCTCCCCACATCATGTTGCGCATGACACACCCTTTGTCCTTGGCTAGAAAGTAGCCCATACCTCTCTTACACAACTTTGACATTTTGGCAACTTGAGCCATACCAATCAATAAAGCACACATCACTTCATCTGACCAATCACAATTGTTTATAGAAGCCAAAAGCAAGCATAAGCAACAAGAACACAGGCCTGAAACCATCCATAGCACAGCATTCTCATTTTCACCCCAACTTGCAAAAGCTTTCGAAACTGCTTGCACAAGTTACAAACTCACAAACAAACTTCACAGAACATATCACCACATCCTCCTGATCATTTCCCTGCCTTCATTCACCCTTGAAACCTCACATAAGCCAGATACGATTTCTGTCCCCCTTTGAGCAGAACTCAAGCAAACTCTCAAACCAGCCATTGCAAACTTCAAACAAACCTTGCAAGCTTCTTAGGAGGATCAGTGGGGTAGATTTGAGCCAAAGAAACAGCCTGAAAGCTCTGGAATCGAAAGCTCCATCTCAGGTATCATCCAAGAAATTTTTTCCAGAACTTGTGTTTTGAGTTACAAACTGATTCTATGTGATGTGCTGATCATTTTAAGCTTTGAATCATTGAAAATGGTTGCGTGTGTAGGATGTATTTGATCTCTGAAATTTCTGTGTTGTTTTCCATTTTGATTCGTTCCTCATGTTTCAGTGGAAGTGAATGGATTTTGGGGTGGGGTTTAGGTTTAGTGATGATTAATGATTGATTCTGGAGAGTTTGGCATGATTTCATGGCATATTGAGAGAGATTGAGAGATGAGATAGCCGGAGAAGACGACCGGAACAGTGTTCCGGTCGCCTGAAAGTCATTAGGGCACAATTAATTAGGGCTAATCATAATTATGTGGATTTGAATCTCAGCCCTTGGATGTGGCGCCAAGTCTCTTCCCGCGCGTGTGAATTCAAACCCTGGCCATTGATTATGTTGACTTTTCCATTTTCAGATTAATTTCATTTTATTTTTCTTTTTAATTCATTTGTTTTCTCCATTTTATAAAAAATAGTAAAACAATTTTAAAAATTCTGAAATTTTTTGTACAAACTTTTATTTAATTTCAGAAACCAAAAACATTTTTATTTTTATTTTTTGCATTAAAAATTATTTATAAATCATTTAAAAGTTTATTTTTAATTAATTAATGAGAATTAATTAATTAAAAATACTTTTAGGTATTTAAAAATCACCAAAAAAATTCATGAAACCTTTAAAATCATTTAGAAACATTGTCCAACCCTCAAACCAAATTTCTTTTTTGATCTTGATGCATTTTGATAATTTTCCATGGAATTAATTCATTTTCAAAGCATTATTTTGATCCAATGTTCAAAAAATCATTTCTGCCTAGTCTTTGAGAGTTGGACTTTGATTCTTTTTGCATTGTGTTTTGCATATCATGTAGTTTGTAGGATTAAATTGGAATGAATTGATCTTGCATTTTCCATTTGTTTGACATTTTTCTTGTTAAGGTACCCTAAAACCCTAGAAATCTTAGGAAATTCATAACCCTAATTAGGTTAAGAGTTAGAACCTCTCCTTTGGGCAGTGAGTTAGTATAGGTTTAGGGACCCTTTGAGTGCATTTTCAATTTTTTATCTTGATGCTTGCTTCTGATTTTGGTTTTTGTTTGTTGCATTGATCATAAACCCTAATTTGGGCTTCCATATGCATCCATCTTGCATTTGCTTGCATACCATGACTTGCCATAGTATTTTGTGCATCCATTTGATTCATTTGACATCTTAAGACATATTGTAAGCATGTTTGATCATTGCATCTTGCATTTGCCATGTTGTATGCCATTTGCATTTCATAACTTTTCATGTATGTTCATGGATCTTAACTTGTTTCATTTGCATCCATAAGTTTGTATGATCATCCCCATGCCTTGTTACATGTTTGCAGCATCTCATAACATCATTAACATCATGTATGTGCTTCTGGTTTTGATTTGCATCATGCCATTTCATTCCATTTTGCATTGCATTGCATTCCTTTCACTAACTTTTCAGGTGGTAAGTTACCTTGAGAAGTGAATTTGCCTTCACTTCTCACAACTTCTTTTCATCTCTTTTATGCATCCTTGCTGCATTTTGTTATGTGTTTGAGATTGAGCTTGCTCTTTCTTCTCCTTCTTAATTTCTTTTCTCAAGTGACTTGTCTTCTTGAATGAAGCAAGTTGCTTTGCTTCTCCTTGCTCCTTTCATCTGCTTCCTGGTGGTTCCTCTGAAGATTTCTTTCTTGAACCTCACAAACTTTAGGAACAACCAAGCATGACAATAATTAGGGTTTTGATTAGTCCCCCACTTAGTTTTACCTTTGTGTCTCTTTGAGTCTTCTCTTCTCATCTCATAATCAGGACTAAACCCTAAAGGCTTTAAGGCTTTGTGATTAAGCTTATGCCTGCATCCTTATATTAGGATGGAGTGTATAACTTTAATCCTAAGTGTTGAACCCTTAATTTGTTTAAATCCTTTAATCAATTCACTTAATAATCATCAAGACATCAAGCTTGTAACTTGGGCCTTACATTAGGGTTCTAATTCTTCCTTAATTGGTTAAGAAGGACTAACCCTAGTGTTAATGGACAAGTCCCCCTCAAGTTGTCTTACAAACCCTGAAAATCACTTCATCATCATATCATTAAATAAAATCCACTTAACCAAAGGCTTGTTTTGTCATGAGTTTAATCCCTAATCATGGATTAAGTTGAGGAGCTTTCCTCAGCTTAAACATTCTCATCTATTATCCTTCTATTAGGATGGTGTAATGAGTCTGTTTAATCCCTGATTATGGCTTAAACTCATTACTCAACACAACAAAAACACAAAAACATCTAAATAATCACAAGTAGGTTAATGATCTTAATCCTGCATCAAAGGTGATTAAGTGTGAGAAGCTGACTTCACATTTAAGGTATTCTCATTACCCCTAATCAGAGGGAAGATGTGATGAGTTTACTAAATCCATTGGTTTAGGCTTAAGCTCATTAACTTATGACAAATTTTCAAAGAGCAATAAAAGACTGAAAATACAAAAACAAACAATAATCGTCTCCTCCGGGATTCTTTTCTCATCTCATTCACTCATAAGCGAGAACTTGCTTCTTCCGTCTAATGCAAGACAGTCTGCACCTGAGCCAGACAGGTCATACACTTGAGCATCGACAAGTAAGCAATTCACAAGTCAATTCATCTTTCAGTCTCTTTGGGTCGAACTACGGTGTTCTGACTTCCTCATTGCACGAGAGGATACGTAGGCATAACTTAACAGTTATCGAACAAAAGTCTCTGTATATTCCCCCTCCTTCCAGCATTATTCTTTAAGCCTCATGATCATGAGCATTTCACTTTTGTTCCTACACTGACACTATACATATCACACTTCACTTTCTTTTACACTGACACCTGTACATCCTTTTCCAGCTCTTTTACACACAAAATGCACTGACACTACCCCTTTGAAACACAAATCTCTTAAGCGTGGATCCCGTCGAGTACGACGGACAATCTGGGTGCTAATACCTTCCCAGGTTGTAACCAACCCCCTTTCTCAGTCTCTCTGGTCCGCAACCGTCTTATCCATATCTTTCTAGGTCTATGCAGCATTGCCTTTCCTTCGGGAGAAAAATGCCTAGCTGGCGACTCTATTCATTCCCTGTGAGTTCACTCCTGTGTGTTCTCACACCCTCCTCTCGCCGACCGTTCGCGTCTGTACCCTATTTGACCCGGCTTCATTTAGTGGGAGCGACAACTTGGCGACTCTGCTGGGGACCCTTATACTGTAACCAGGGCTTCTGGTTCTTTTTGTGGGTTCCTCCTAGCGCTTGTTTGATTTGTGTTTACTGGGGTGTTATGTGTTATTTGTGCTTATATATTTATTTTGTTTATTACTTTATGTACAGTTTGTTTACTGCTTTCTTTACAGCTTTGCATATATCATACTGTCATACTGTGCTGGCTGGATCTGGTTTTGTTGCTTTGGTGGGTGGGTGTTCCATTGAGAGTTAAGGTCCTATACCTGGGACCTGAGTGACACCTAGGCTAGAGTGGTTCATGTTCTTTCCCATTCCATTTCGGTCTGGTGCGGGAATATGAAACACGGTTCAGATATGGGTTTCTTCTTGAGAACTCTGTGCTACAGATGTCCTGTAGTGCTAGGGCTATCTGGGAAGCCTGCTAAGTCTGGATGACCTTTAGTATTGACCTTTAGAAACTGAGGTGAATTAGAGGAGGATCTTTTATGGTTATTGTAAACACTGTACCTCCGGGTTAGAAGTGTTTACACTTCTCATAACTGATCCAAGTCTGAGGATCCTTGTTTTAGAACATCACCTGTGAGGGGGTTGGGCTGTTTACAGGTTTGCAGGTACCCTTGACCTCAGCATACCCTGTTACTTTGTTTTGATTAAGAGTACTCCATTTTGGAAACAGTTCTTGTGATTTTTAACCCTGGACATGTGACTCTTTATTTGAGTCCCCCACCTTGGTTACTGGACTTATGAACCTCCATCTGGATTTCTTGAACACATATGGACCTATATCAAGGCAGTTAATCAGATCCAGCTTGATCACAAACCCTTGCATAACATTTGCATACATCATCATTGCATCATTTTAACATTTGTTTATTTGTTTTTCAGGGTATCCATCATACATTTTGGCTTGGTTTTGACCCCTTCATCAGCATAGACCTATCTTCATCAGTACTTACTTCAGCTATCAGCTACCTGCTTCAGTCACCTGCATCACCAGTCTCAGCCTGTCAGTGGCCCATCTTCAGTGTTATTCTCAGCATCTGTCTCAGCTCTTCTTCAGCAACATGGCACCCAAGAAGAGTAACATCTCCTATCATTTCTTTGAGCCTGAGTTGGCTAGCATCAGGAAGATTCAGACCCTGATTACTCCAGACCATATACCACTATTCAGAGAACATTATGGAGGAATCCTTGATGTGGTTATGGATTTGGACCCTTCCCAGAGGAGCTTGATTCATACTTGCCTGCAGTTCTATGATCCCCCTCTGAGGTGCTTCACCTTCCAGAATTTTCAGTTGGGACCCTTGTTGGAAGAGTATTCATCACTGATTGGTGTACCTATCAGGGGTGGAGTCCCCTTCAACCCTGAGATGGCTTTCCCTAGTAATGAAGAGGTGGCAAAGGCATTGTATCTAGAACCATCTCTGATTGGGCAGAACATGACTACCAAGGCTGGAATCTCTGGTCTACACTTGGATTTCTTGACTTCTCAGGCCATCCTGAAGGCCTCCTTGGGGGAGTGGAAGGCAGTCTGTGCATTATTGGCCCTTAGCATATATGGGGTCATATTATTTGCAGATGAACCTAGGTTTATTAGCAAGAATGCAATCCATCTTTTCATCCCGAGGAACCCAGTGCCCACCTTACTGGGAGATTTCTACTACTCTGTCCACCAAAGGAATGAAAAGCAAAGGGGAAGATTAGTGAGATGCTGTGCTCCTTTGTTCCATACTTGGCTGCTCAAACATTTGCCAAAGACTGATGCATTCTTGAACCCTCACCAGCAGAAAAATTGGGCTAGGAGGCTTGTTGCTCTAACCTCAGATGACATCAGGTGGTGCACTCAGAGCACTAAGGGCAGAGACATCATTACTAGTTGTGGTCAATTTCCCAATGTACCTCTGATAGGAGTGAAGGGTTGCATCAACTACAACCCTCTGCTATTTAAAAGACAACTGGGCTATGCATTAGTCCACCCTCCTAGAGTACAAGATCTAGCAGAGACCCTTTATTGTGAGATCAAGCCTAATCTGGCTATTGTCAGGCAAGCATCCTGGGCTTGGGACAATGTACAAACTAAAGGGGTAACCATTCTTGGGAGATGCAACAATGTGGCCTCAGCTCAGTACTATGAGTGGTATCATGCCAGGGCTCAAATTTCTGGGATGCCCTTCACCCTTGAAGATGTGCCTGGGCCATCCACAGCACCACCTCCTGCCACTGTCAGCTTAGAGGAGTTTGAGAATTTGAAAGAGAGGAATGAGAATCTGACTCAGGCTCTACAGAAGACCCTCTGGGAGAGGAGTGATGGTCGGCTGGACATTGAAAGGTTAGAAAAGCTAAAGGTGGAGCATCTAGCCAGGATTGAAAAGTCAGAGGACTATATCAAGAAGTCAAGGGCTGGAGAGCAGATCTTGAAAAATGCCTGCAAAGAGGCCCAATTCCAGAGAGCTAGGACTGATTTGTATCTAAAAGAGAGTCAAGTTAGGTGGGTCAGAATCACCGAAGCTCGCACTCAGGAGGATAAGAGAACTCAGGACAAGATTGAGCAGCTGGAGGCTAGTGCAAAGGAGCAGCAGGAAGCCCTGCTGACAGCCCAGAGAGAGATCTCAGAGTTGAAGATTAGAGCTGGTGTGAAGAGGTCAAAGGACCAAAGTCGACACAAGAAGCTAACTGCAGCTATTGCCACCAGGAATCTTCTCATCAGGAATCTCACAGAGCATCCAGCTGACCCTGTGACTGAAGCACTTCTAAAGGAAGTTCAGGGGGATGAGTTTGGTCTTAGTGTCTGACTTTTTCTTGTTGTTGCTTTCATTTCATGTACTTTTCTTTATGTTGTATTTTTGACCCCTCAGAGGGCATGTATTGTAAAAAGAAACAAACCATGTATCATTTACTTTTTGTAATATATGTGTTGGTTTGTCTTATCTGAGTTCTTTCAAAGCAACATCACAAGCATCTTCCTCAAGGGTCTGGAAAGGTCAAAACCAAGTGCCAAGCCGGATACCTTGGAAACAAATAAGCATACTGCATTGCATACTAACCTTTTGTTTTGTTTTGTAGGTTTTTGTTTTATTGTTACTAACTCTGTTGTGACTTCAGGAACTATTGCTCGACGTCGGGTGTTTCCACTCAACCGTCCACATAGATATCCGACCCGCAACAACCTTCCGGGTATACAAATGGACCAAGTACAGCAGGACCTTACAGAGGTCAGGACCCAAATGGCCAATGAGAGACTAGAAATGAGGAATCAGATGACTCAGTTTATGGAGGTGATGAATAATATGGCTCAAAGCCAAGAGAGATTAAGAGCACTGGTAGAGAGGCAGAATCAGGAAGACCCCCATCTAGGGACTGCTGGGACAAGCAATAATGAGAGAGTTCAACCCCATGTTAATCCTCTAGTCTATGGACCCCACCTTCATCCAGAGATCAACATCCCTGTTAATGTGCAAGGGACTGCCACTGCAGGCAGAGTGTTACAAGAAGACCCCCAGGAAGATCAATTTACAGTGATGGGAGCTGGGGAGGAAGCCTATGACAGAAGGCTAGATGAGATTGCTGAGAAGCTGAGATCCCTGGAGTCCCAGAATTCTTTGGGCTTTGATGTTATGGACATGGGTCTAGTGGACGGGGTCAGGATTCCCCACAAATTTAAACCTCCATGTTTTGAGAAATACAACAGAACTTCCTGTCCTCGAACCCATCTACAATCCTTTCTGGGGAGGCTGAAGGCATATACCATGGACGAAAAGCTATGGATGTTTTATTTTGAAGATAGCTTAACAGGAGCTTCAAGGGAATGGTACTCTCATTTGACTAGAGCGACCATTAGATGCTGGAAGGACCTGGCTGAGGCCTTTATCAGACAATACCAGTACAACTTGGATATGGCTCCCAACAGGACCCTCCTGATGGGAATGTCACAGTCATCCAGAGAAAGCTTCCGGGAGTACGCCCAGAGGTGGAGACAGCTTGCTGCTGCTGTCCAGCCACCCATGTCAGAGAGGGAGATGGCTGATATGTTTATGAACACCCTCCAAGGGACATACATTGATAGGCTAGCTGCCTTTTCTTCTACCAGCTTTGCAGATGTCGTTATAGCTGGAGAAAGAATTGAGAGCCTGTTAAAATTGGGTAAGATTTCTGACAACGGTGCGAGCTCATCCAGCAACACAAGAAAGCCTTTTATGGGCCCAAGAAGAGCTGGTGAGACCAATGCTATCCATACCAACAGGGGCAGACCCCAATATGTTCATAGGTCTGTGGCAGCAGTCACCATTCCCGCTCCAATTCATCCACAACCAGCTTATCAACCACAACAACAAAATTACCAGCAACAAACTCAGTATCCTCCTCAGAGAAATTATAACAACAACAACACCAGCAACAACAATCAGCAAAGACCGTTCCAACAGAGACCCTCTCAGGCCAATAGGGTGATCGATCCGATCCCTATGCCCTATGCCACATTATTGCCACAACTCCTAAAGCTCAACCTGGTTGAGCTAAGGACATTGGCACCTCCAGATCCTACCAGTCTACCCAGAAATTATGACGCCAGCGCCAGATGTGCTTTTCACTCAAATGCACCTGGCCACAGTACAGAGAAGTGCAGAGCTTTGCACATGAAAGTGCAGGATCTAGTGGATTCCAAAGCTCTAAACTTTGCACCACCACCAAATGTTAACAAGAACCCTATGCCACACCACGGAGGACCCAAAATCAATGCTATTGAAGAAGATAAGTCGTCTTACTTGATAACCAGTGTGGGTCAGATTCGAACGCCCTTGGTGGAGATTAAAGCTCAGCTCCTTGAATGTCAAATGTTCCCTGGATGTGAGCTACGATGTGCTTATTGCAACATTTCGGTGAATGGATGTGATAACTTGAGGGATGGCATAGATGGTCTCATCCAGAGTGGCCTGCTTCAAATCACAACATCAATACCTACCAACCCAGCAATCTCCTTAACAACAGTTCCCGAGTCTGCTTCAACTGCAACAACCATTGTTCCAAACAACTCTTCAATCTCATCAACAAATGCTTCATCTGTTACTTCAACGGACCAAGTATCAGCAAACATCCCTTCTACAACTTCAGCACCCCTCCATTCAGAATCTCCTACAATAGCAACACCCATCCATTCAACAGTGTCTCTTACAGCATCAACAGCAAACAATGAAGATGTCTCAACAGTTACAATTTATTATGATCCTGCCAATGATTCTGCCTACAACTCACAAAATGTCACTCCTATCAGAGCACCAGTCACAATATATTATGATCCACAGACTATCATGGTCCCTTCTGCAACTGCCATCATTCCAGTCACTATCACAGTGCCTGGGCCAGTACCTTATGAAAGCAGTAATGCCATCCCTTGGCATTACGGCTCCGATCTATACTGCGAAGGACAGAAAATCACTCTTGAATCGTCAACTTCTTCACCACAAGTAGACAATGTGGGGGGAGGCGGAGGCTTCACTCGAAGCGGACGTCTCTTTGCCCCGAAAATTCCAAGACCCAGTGCCGAAGCAGAAGCTGCTGCCAAGGCAAAAGGGAAGAGTATGGTGCAAGAAGATCAAGTTGTTAGAGAAGCTTTGAAAACCCCTTTTGATCAAGAGGTTGATGAATTCATGAGAATCATCAAGAAAAGTGATTACAAGATAGTGGATCAGCTTCACCAGACGCCTTCCAAGATCTCCATTCTATCATTGCTTATGTGCTCCGAGGCTCATCGGAACGCACTACTAAAAGTCTTGCACGCAGCGTATGTGCCAGAAGAGATTACAGTCAATCAGTTGGAAGCTGTGGTTGGAAATGTTAATGCTAGTAATGGACTAGGATTTACCAACACTGATTTGACTACGGAAGGTCGCAATCATAACAAGGCTTTGCACATTACCATGGAGTGTAAAGGTGCAGTTCTTTCCCATGTGCTGGTAGACACAGGGTCATCCCTCAATGTCTTACCTAAAAAAGCCCTTGTGAAGCTGGAGTATGAAGGATTGGCATTACGCCCCAGTAACTTGGTAGTGAGAGCCTTTGACGGTTCTAAGAGATCGGTTCTGGGAGAAATTGAGTTGCCTGTAACGATTGGCCCATAAACTTTCAAAACGACCTTCTACGTGATGGACATTCAGCCGACCTACAGCTGTTTGTTGGGTAGACCATGGATTCATGCCGCTGGCGCAGTTACGTCTACCCTTCACCAGAAGTTAAAATTCGAGTGGGAGGGCCAAGTCGTTACTATCTGTGGGGAGGAAGATATTTTTGTTAGCCATCTGGCTACATACAAATACATTGAGATGGATGGGGAGATCCACGAAACGATGAGTCAAGGGTTTGAGGCCCTGAATATTAATGAAACATCTGTTGTACTTGGGACTTCCATGACATCCTACCAGCAAGCCAGGAAGGTTGTTGAGGAGGGGAATGCTCAAGGCTGGGGCAAACTGTTGCCTGTGGAGAAGAAAGAGGATAGATTTGGGTTGGGTTACAAACCAACTCAACAAGATCAAGCAGAGGCTGCTAAGGAGCCCAACTTTGTCAATGGGGGGATGCTCACCCCTGATGCTGTCAACAACTTGGAAGATGAGTCGGAAGATGAACGCAACCTGGAGAGCTGGATATGTCCAAGGATCCCGGGGAGCCGTATCTCAAACTGGTCTTCCCAGGAAATTATAAGAGTTACTCCTGCAGAGTAATTATTATTTCCTGTATATTTTAAGCATGCATCAAGTCTTTCATCTTGCCCAAGATGACAAGACTCATTTTGTAATCGGGCCATCTGTAATTTTTGTGCAACAAGATTAATCAATGAAATATCAGACATCTTTTGCAAATGAGTCTTTTTCTTTTCCGCTCACTGTTTTTCCATTTTTCTTTTTGTACAAAAAAATAAATGGCAATGTTTTCAAAATGACAAATTTATTTCATTTTTCTAAACAAGATTAAAATCAATCACTAAAATGAACAAACTGAACCCTTGCAGAGAGTGCCTTTCAGACTGCACCGACAACAACACTGCTATGACTTCATATGACTTTGACAATCCAATCAATCAAGCTGATGAAGGGCTTGAAGAAGATTATGAGCTTCCTGAAGAGCTAGCCAGGTTGCTAAGGCAAGAGGAGAAGGTTATCACTCCTCATCAGGAGGAGGTTGAAACGGTTAATCTTGGTACGGAAGAAGACGTGAAAGAGGTTAAGATCGGGGCCTGCCTACAAGACTCAGTGAAAGAACAACTGATTGATATGCTTCGGGAGTATGTGGATGTCTTTGCTTGGTCTTATCAGGATATGCCAGGGTTGGATACCGATATTGTCATGCACAAGCTGCCTTTGAAAGAAGACTGCCCGCCGATAAAACAGAAGTTGCGCCGTACTCGCCCGGATATGGCAATGAAGATAAAGGAAGAGGTGCAAAAGCAGTGGGACGCCGGTTTCCTTGCTGTGACTAGCTATCCGCCGTGGGTTGCTAATATTTTACCTGTGCCAAAGAAAGATGGCAAGGTGAGAATGTGTGTAGACTACCGGGATCTGAACAGAGCCAGCCCGAAAGATGATTTCCCTTTACCTCACATTGATGTATTGGTTGATAATACGACTCAGTTCTCGGTATTCTCCTTCATGGACGGATTTTCAGGATATAATCAGATCAAGATGTCACCTGAAGACATGGAGAAGACAACTTTCATCACACCCTGGGGCACGTTCTGTTATAAGGTGATGCCATTCGGATTGAAGAATGCTGGTGCAACTTATCAACGGGCTATGGTAACATTATTCCACGACATGATCCATAAAGAAATTGAATGTTATGTGAATGACATGATTGCCAAGTCCCTCACAGAAGAAGACCACCTGGTAAATCTGTTGAAGCTATTCAAGCGTCTGAGGAAGTACCAATTGAAGTTAAACCCCAACAAGTGCACATTCGGGGTGCGATCTGGTAAGTTGCTGGGATTTATTGTAAGTGAGAAAGGGATTGAAGTTGACCCTGATAAAGTCAAAGCCATTCAAGAAATGCCTGCACCGAGGTCTGAAAAGAAGTTCGAGGGTTCCTAGGTAGATTGAACTACATTTCACGGTTCATATCTCACCTTACAGCAACCTGTGAACCTTTGTTCAAGCTGTTAAGAAAAGAACAAACGGTCAGGTGGAATGAAGACTGCCAGAGGGCTTTTGACAAGATCAAAGAATACCTGCAAGAACCACCAATCCTTATGCTTCCAGTTGAAGGGAGACCTCTGATAATGTACTTGACAGTATTAGAAGAGTCAATGGGGTGTGTGCTGGGCCAGCATGACGAGTCTGGTCGAAAAGAGTATGCAATATACTACCTGAGCAAAAAGTTTACCGACTGTGAACAACGTTATTCACTGCTCGAGAAAACTTGCTGTGCTTTAGCGTGGGCTGCTCGCCGACTGAGACAGTATATGTTGACCCACACTACTTTATTGATCTCCAAAATGGACCCAGTTAAGTACATTTTCGAGAAGCCAGCTCTTACCGGACGGGTTGCAAGATGGCAAATGATCCTCACAGAATATGACATCCAGTACACCTCTCAGAAAGCCATCAAGGGCAGTGTATTGTCTGAATATCTTGCTGAGCAACCTATTGATGATTACCAGCCTATGAGATTTGACTTCCCTGATGAAGACATCATGTTCATAAAAGCAAAAGATCATGAAGAGCCTGTTCACACTGAAGGGCCTGACCCAGAAGAAGAATGGACTATGATGTTTGATGGGGCTGTTAATATGAATGGTCGTGGTGTTGGTGCAGTACTCATTACACCTAAAGGAGTTCACATGCCTTTCTCGGCAAAACTCACCTTTAACTGCACCAACAACGAAGCTGAATACGAAGCTTGCATTATGGGTCTTGAGGAAGCTATTGACCTCAGGATCAAGACATTGACTGTATTCGGAGATTCAGCTCTGGTAGTTAATCAAACCAACGGCAAATGGTACACCCACCAGGATCATCTGATACCTTACAGGGATTATACAAGGAGGTTATTGACTTTCTTCACAACGGTCAAGCTTGAGTATATCCCTCGGGACGAGAATCAGTTTGCAGATGCTCTAGCTACCATTTTGTCAATGATCAAAGTTCAAGCTGCCAACTTTGTACCTCAAATTTCAGTATCCAGACTTGACATACCAGCATATGTATGTGCAGCAGATGTTGTCAAAGATGATAAGCCTTGGTTCCATGATATTAAGTGCTTCTTGGAGAATCAAACATACCCACCTGGGGCATCTTCCAATGACAAGAAGACTTTGAGAAGGCTTGCTGGTAGTTTCTTTCTGAACACTGATGGTTCCCTGTACAAGAGAAACTTCGATATGGTACTCCTCAGATGCGTTGATAGAAAAGAAGCGGACTTGGTGATGCACGAGGTGCACGAAGGATCCTTTGGTACCCACGCAGGAGGGCATGCGATGGCCAAGAAATTGCTAAGATCAGGTTATTACTGGATCACAATGGATGCCGACTGTTGTGCCTATGCCAGAAAATGCCATAAATGCCAGATTTATGCGGATAAGGTGCATGTGCCTCCCAACCCTCTGAATGTGATGTCTTCACCCTGGCCCTTTGCCATGTGGGGCATTGATATGATTGGCAAGATCGAGCCGACTGCTTCAAATGGCCACAGATTCATCTTGGTAGCCATTGACTATTTTACCAAATGGGTCGAAGCAGCTTCCTATGCCAATGTTACAAGACAAGTGGTAGCCCGATTTCTGAAGAGAGATATCATCTGTCGATACGGAGTTCCCGAGCGAATCATTACTAATAATGGTTCCAAATTAAACAACAAAATGATGGCAGAACTATGCCGGGACTTCAAGATCCAACACCACAATTCTTCTCCTTACAGGCCAAAGATGAACGGCGCTGTTGAGGCAGCCAACAAGAATATCAAGAAGATTGTGCAGAAGATGGTAGTCACCTACAAAGACTGGCATGAGATGCTACCATTTGCCTTGCATGGGTACCGCACGTCAATCAGAACATCCACTGGGGCAACACCGTATCAGCTTGTGTATGGCATGGAAGCAGTCCTGCCTGTTGAAGTTGAATTACCCTCTCTACGGGTACTGATGGATGTTAAGCTGAACGAAGCAGAATGGGTCCGGTCCCGATACGAACAACTGAGTCTGATTGAAGAGAAAAGATTGGCTGCAATCTGTCATGGGCAGTTGTATCAGAAAAGAATGAAGAGAGCCTTTGATCAGAAAGTCAGGCACCGAGAGTACCAAGTAAGAGATCTTGTGCTGAAAAGAATCCTCCCTCCGCATACAGACCACAGGGGCAAATGGACTCCAAATTATGAAGGACCATTCGTGGTAAAGAAAGTTTTCTCTGGTGGAGCACTCATGCTCAGCACCATGGATGGTGAAGACTTCCCATCCCCTGTGAATTCAGATGCAGTTAAAAAATACTTCGCATAAAAATGACCCGCTAGACATAAAAACAGAATGTAAGTCCAGGCAAAAACAGGGCATCCCGGCAAGTCAAAAACAGAATAAAGGACTTGGGCAAAATTAAGGGAAATAAATAAAAAAAAATTGTACACCCGCTGAGTTGAAAAGCCGCATTGGACAGCTCAGGCAAAAATGGGTATCCCGATGCAATATACTACCTGAGCAAAAAGTTTACTCACTGATTGAGGAGGTTTCAGGGATGAGTGAGGGCAGGGAAATGATCAAGGGAGTGTGCTGAGATGTTTTGTGAAGTTTGTTTGAATGTTTGATGCTTGTGGAGTGTGTTTCGAATGAAAATGCATATGAGGCATAAACTTGGAACTATGGCTATGAGAGAGCTTCAGCCTGAATTGTGTGGTGTGTTGAGCTGCTTTTGGTCCATGTATCAAGTGGTGATAGGTCAGAGAGTTGTTGGTGGCCTATGGTGATTGGTATGGGTCTTTTGCAAAAAAGTCAAGCTTTGTGTAAGAGAGGTATGGGCTCATGGCTAGCCAAGAACAAGAGGGGTGTCCTGCGCAGCAAGAAGTGTGGAGAGCCATAGGATCAATTTTGAAGTCAGCCAGCACATGAATTAGGGTTTGAGTGAAGTTTTGCAACTTTGTTCATCTTTGGCCCTTTTGAAGTTTCTTGATCCACAAGTCAAAAAAATGAGCAAACTCTTGATGCAATCTGACTTTTAGACATTGGATCATGTTTGTGTGAAGTTTAGAAGTCCATTTGATAGCACAATTTGTCTTGGCAAGTGGTTTTGCAACTTTGCCTCTTTGGTAGAAAACTTGAAATTATGTGATTTTGGCCAACTTTGACAAGCCATAACTTTTGATCCAAAATGAATTAGGACAAGTTCTTGTACTTTTTGAAAAGGGAATGATCCATTATACAACTTTCATGACCAAAGTTTTCCCATTTGAAGCATTTTTGAATCAAAAAGCAAGGGTTGAAAAAGTTTCCCAAAATGGTAAGTTTCCATTACAAGTCATTTTCCCAAAAAGTCAACTTTGCAAATGGCTTGAAATTATTCAATTTTGTGAACTTCCAACATCTTCTATGATCAAATAAAGATCATACACAATCAAAATGATGAAGAACACCCCTTGGTTGGGTCATTGAGGGCCTCAGATGCCCTGATTTTGCACTAGCTTGCTCAAAAAGTCAACTCTTGATCAGATGACTTCCCCATTGAATTTCTTCATGAAAATTGATATGTATGATCCCTATACCATATAGAGACCAATAGAAAAAAGAATGACCAAAAAATTTGGAGTTATGGCCCTTGAAACCAAAACCCTAATTCTAGGTCATCTGTGCAGTTAAACCTGGCTTTGCTTCCATGCCAATCTCAGTTCTTGTGATTTTTTGACATTCTTGACTTTGAGGGGATATAATATGATGCTTGAACATACATGGACCCCTTTGAAGTGATTGAAGACCTTTGGAGTGGCTCAAGTGGCTCTTGGATTGCTCAGATCACAAACCCTGGATGCAAATGACTTAGAACCAGTGCAATGAATCAAAAATGCAATATGAGATGCTATGATTGAACTTATGCATATGAAAAGACCACAAGCCATGGTGTGAATGGGTGAGGGCAAATTTGGGGTGTTTACAATGATCCTTATAACATATTGAGAACATTAGAAATAAGAATGGCCCAAAAATTTGGAGTTATGGCCTCTGAAACCAAAACCCTAATTTTAGGTCATCTGTGCAGTGAAACCCTAGCTCTGCCTCCATGCTTTGCCAGTTCTTGTGATTTCTTGACTTCCTTGATCTTTGAGGGATATAAAATGATGATAAAAATACATGGACCCTATTAGAATGATTGGAAACCCTTGGAGTGGCTCAGATGGATCCTTGGATTGCTCAGATCACAAACCCTAGATGTAGATGAACTTGAACTAATGCAGTGAAACAAAAATGCAATATGAGATGATATGCTTAAGCTTATGCAAATATGAAAATATCACAAGCCATGGTGTGAAATGAGTGAGGGCAAATTTGGGGTGTTTACAGCTGCCCCTATTCAAGCATGAGTTAGATGTGCAGGATGTAAGCTCCTGGCTTAACAGACAAACAAGATAACTTGTGCTTGAATACAAAGGACAGTCCAAAATTTGCACTCACTGGGGAGAAGAAGAAAAGGGATATAAATTAAAAAAGACAGTTTAGTATGTTTTATCAAAATGCGGGCGATGGAGGACGACCATCGAGCAGAGGACGACTGCTGGGGATAAAGCAATGACGGGGACGGCCGACATGCTGGGAAAATAAAGAGACCATGACGAGGACGACCATCAGGTAAAGAGACAAGACTCTCTGGGGATTAAACAAAGGCAATGATGGGGACGACCATCAGGCTTGGTAGGTAAAAGTAAACAATGATGGGGACGGCCATCGGGTTAAAGAATGAATGAAATAATGATGAGGGACAGTCATCAAAGGTGAAGGACGATCACCTAGCAGGGGACGGCTGCTCTTTACCACGACATAGGACGAATGTCGGATAGAAAAGGTCGACGATAGGGACGGCCATCAGATAAGCATGATGAAGGACGATCATCAAGAGGTGAAGGACGATCACCTAGCAGAGTACGGCTGCTCTCGGGGTTTATCATGACATAGGACGAATGTCAGATAACAAGATCAACGATGGGGACGGCCATCGGATAAAATGATGAAGGACGATCATCAAAAGGTGAAGGACGATCACCTAGCAGGGGACGACTGCTAAATATCACGACATAGGACGAATGCCGGATAGGAAAGGGTTCCAATAATGGAGACTCCCCTAGGGAAAGGGACGAGAAACAGTCATCCAAGGATGAAGGACGATCACCTGGCAGGGTACGGCTGCCGAAAGTATCACGACATAGGACGAATGTCGGATAGAAGGAAAGTGGTTTTGCCGGGGAGTGGTAAACACGGACGAGTGCTTGCGCTTAAGAAAATAAAAGGTATAAGTGTTTTGACACTGTGTATAGATTAAAGATGTGGACGAGCACCCTTAAGACCATGATACAGACGAGTATCAGTAGAAACAAACGCTGACGCATGTTCAGAGATGATGGTACGGACGAGTACCAACTGGTTAACAAAGAACACGGACGAGTGTCGAATCAGTGGGGAGATGAATATATGTATATATAAGATACGGACGAGTATCTATTTAAGTATGAGTGAAGTATTGTGGAGTATGAGCAAGACACTGACGAGTGTTAAACTTGCTGGGGAACAGTGTGACACGGACGAGTGTCAGAAAGTGTACAAGCTATGAACAAACATTTGTATATGAGAATGCAACAGGTGTTTCGGCGACCTGTAGGGATAGGATGACACAGGCGAGTGTCGAAAGAGTACATATGAACATGCATCTGTGTTGGAGAGTGCAAAGGGGATGCTTTGGCTTTTATATACATCGCTGATGAAATACTTATGGTATTTGCAGGTGACTGGCTCGAACCTGACTTGTGATCATGCAAATGTTTGATTTTTGGCGTAATGCTCCGTATTAGACGGAATCCGGGATCTGGGTCCTGCTGTTTGGGAAGATCTCTGGCTGATCTTCTTGGAAGGAGTATCCCAGCTGGGGTAGATCATTGGCAGATCTAATAAGATGTATGGCTTTGCTTGGGGAATTAGATCATTGATAGACCTATCCTATAAAGAGAAGCCCAACTGGGGTGAGGAGACTTTGGTCCCTTTGTTGTGTAAGAGTTTTAGTCATTGCTCTTCTGGGGAGAGGCTGGAACTTTTTGGGGAGATGGTTCTATTATCTTTTAGAGACCTGGTACTCTATTTGGGGGAGGAAAGATCACTGAACGATCTTCCTAGAGATTTCTGTGGGGATCCCGGCTGAGGTTGAGGAGGCTTTGAAATCCTGCAATCCTGTTAAGACAAAGAAACGCACAAGAATCCCAAGGTATCCCTTACCGGATTCCGTCATGGGAGTTAGATATTCCTGAGAGTAAATACATTTCATGCAAGCATTTAATAAGAATGGCTCATTTGTTTTATGCAAATATTATATCATGGATATTGGACATTTTGCAAACGACACAAAAATGTACGAAACGAGGTGTGACTGAAAACTCTAATTTTGTTAATCGGGGTGCCCTGAATTGGCTAATACAGTCAAAGAAATAAATCCCCTGGAATGAGGAGAATGTTAAAAATTGAAAAAGATAAAGGAGTTGGCAATGTTGACGACGCTCCGGTGAGCTTCCTTTTCTATGACCTGTATGACCTTGACGTTCTTCTCATCTTGCTTGCTGAAGAAGGCTGATTCTGACTGATGCTTTATCTCTTCGTAGCTTGTCATGTCGTAAGTGATACAGACGAATTTAGAATGCAATTGTTTGCTTATTCCCTTATTTTGCATGGATCGCCCTTTCGGGTTTTCAATCCACTGGGATACCCTTTTGCCTGAGCTGTCCAATGCGGCTTTTCAACTCAGCGGGTGTACATTTTTTCTTATTTTCCCTTATTTTTTCCCGAGTCTTTTATTCTGTTTTTGACTCGCCGGGATGCCCTATTTTTGCCTGGACTTACATTCTGTTTTTATGTCCAGCGGGTCATTTTATGCGAAGTATTTTTTAACTGCATCTGAATTCACAGGGGATAAGAAATCTTCACCATCCATAGTAGTGAGCATCAGTGCTCCACCAGAGAAAACCTTCATTACTATGAACGGACCATCGTAATTAGGAGTCCACTTGCCCCTGTGGTCTGTATGAGGAGGAAGAAGTCTTTTCAGCACAAGATCTCCCACTTGGTATTCCCGAAGCCTGACTTTCTGATCGAAGACTTTCTTCATCCTTTTCTGATATAACTGCCCATGACAAATTGTAGCAAATCTCTTTTCTTCGATCAGATTCAGTTGATTGTACCGAGAACGGACCCATTCAGCTTCATTCAACTTTACATCCATCAGTACCCGTAAGGAGGGTAATTCAACTTCAAGAGGTAGGACTGCTTCCATACCATACACAAGCTGATAAGGTGTTGCCCCAGTAGATGTTCTAATTGAGGTTCGATACCCATGCAAGGCAAATGGTAACATTTCATGCCAATCTTTATAAGTAACTACCATCTTCTACACAATCTTCTTGATGTTTTTGTTAGCTGCCTCAACAGCGCCATTCATCTATGGCCTGTAAGGAGAAGATTTGTGATGTTGGATCTTGAAGTCCCGACACAGTCCTGCCATCATTTTGTTGTTCAAATTGGAACCATTGTCAGTAATGATTCGCTCGGGTACTCCATATCGACAGATGATGTCTCTCTTCAGGAATCTGGATACCACTTGTCGGGTGACGTTTGCATATGAAGCTGCTTCAACCCACTTGGTGAAGTAATCAATGGCTACCAGGATGAACTTATGGCCATTTAAAGCAGTTGGTTCGATCATTCCGATCATGTCAATGCCCCACATGGCAAAGGGCCAAGGTAAAGACATCACGTTCAACGGATTCGGAGGCACATGTACTTTGTCTGCATAAATCTGGCATTTGTAGCACTTCCTGGCATAAGCACAACAGTCTGCATCCATTGTGATCCAGTAGTAACCCGATCTTAATAATTTCTTAGCCATTGCATGTCCCCCAGCATGGGTACCGAAAGATCCTTCATGCACCTCGTGCATCCGCAAGTCTGCCTCTTTCTTATCAACACATCTGAGAAGAACCATGTCAAAGTTTCCCTTGTATAACGAACCATCAGCATTAAAGAAGAAACTATCAGCCAGCCTTCTTAATGTCTTCTTATCATTGGATGATGCCCCAGGTGGGTATGTCTGATCCTCTAAGAAACATTTGATGTCATGGAACCAAGGCTTGTCATATTTAGCAATGTCCACAAAGAATATGTATGCTGGTCGGTCTAATTTGGATACCGAAATCTGAGGCACATAATTGGCAGTCTGAACCTTGATCATGGAGGAAATGGTAGCTAAAGCATCTGCGAACTGATTTTCGTCTTGAGGGATGTACTCAATTTGACTGTTGTGAAGAAAGTCAATAATCTCCTCGTATAGTCACGGTATGGGATCAAATGCTCTTGGTGAGTGTACCATTTGCCATTTTTCCTGATTGATTACCAAAGTTGAATCTCCGAATACAATTAAAGTCATGATCCTGAGGTCAATGGCTTCCTCAAGTCCCATGATACAGGCTTCGTATTCAACTTCATTGTTAGTGCAGGCAAATGTGAGTTTTGCCGAGAAAGGCATATGAACTCCTTTAGGTGTAATGAGCACTGCACCAACTCCTCGACCATTCATATTGACAACCCCATCAAACATCATTGTCCATTCTTCTTCTGGGTCAGGCCCTTCAGTGTGAACAGGCTCTTCATGATCTTTTGCTTTTAGGAACATGATGTATTCATCAGGGAAGTCAAATCTCATGGGCTGGTAATCATCAATGGGTTGCTCAGCCAGATAGTCAGACATTGCACTGCCCTTGATGGCCTTTTGAGATGTGTACTGAATGTCATATTCTGTCAGAATCATTTGCCATCTTGCAACCCTTACGGGAAGTGCTGGCTTCTCAAATATGTACTCTACTGGGTCCATCTTTGAGATCAACAAGGTAGTGTGAGTTAACATATATTGTCTTAGTCGGCGAGCAGCCCACGCTAAAGCACAACAAGTTTTCTCGAGCAGTGAATAACGTTGTTCACAGTCGGTAAACTTTTTTCTTAGGTAGTAAATTGCATACTCTTTTCGACCAGACTCGTCATGCTGGCCCAACACACACCCCATTGATCCTTCTAATACTGTCAGGTACATTATTAGAGGTCTTACTTCAATTGGTGGCATAAGAATTGGAGGTTCTTGTAAGTACTCCTTGATTTTGTCAAAAGCCTTCTGACAATCTTCATTCCACCTGACTGTTTGTTCCTTTCTTAACAATTTGAACAGGGGATCACAGGTTGCAGTAAGATGAGATATGAACCTGGATATGTAGTTCAATCTACCTAAGAACCCCCGAACCTCCTTTTCAGTCTTAGGTGCAGGCATCTCCTGAATGGCTTTGACTTTGTCTGGATCAACCTCAATTCCCTTTTCACTTACAATAAATCCCAGTAGTTTACCGGACCGCACCCCAAATGTGCATTTGTTGGGGGTTTAGCTTCAACTGATACTTCCTCAGACACTTGAACAACTTCAGCAAATTTACCAGATGATCTTCTTCAGTGAGGGACTTGGCAATCATGTCATCCACGTAGCATTCAATTTCTTTGTGGATCATGTCATGGAATAATGTTACCATAGTCCGTTGATAAGTGGCACCAACATTCTTCAGTCCAAAAGGCATTACCTTGTAACAGAATGTGCCCCAAGGTGTGATGAAGGTTGTCTTCTCCATGTCTTCGGGTGACATTCTGATCTGATTATACCTTGAAAATCCATCCATGAAGGAAAATACTGAGAACTGAGTTGTGTTGTCGACCAATACATCAATGTGAGGTAATGGGAAGTCATCCTTCAGGCTTGCTCTGTTCAGATCCCGGTAATCCACACACATCCTTACTTTTCCATCCTTCTTAGGCACATGTACAATATTAGCGACCCACAGCGGGTAACTAGTCACAGCAAGGAAACCAGCGTCCTACTATTTTTGTACTTCTTCCTTAATCTTCATGGCCATATCTGGACGAGTACATCGTAGCTTCTGTTTCACTGGAGGACAATCTTCTTTCAAAGGAAGCTTGTGCGTAACAATGTCCGTATATAGACCTGGCATGTCTTGATAGGACCAAGCAAAGACGTTGACGTATTCTCCAAGCATGTCAATAATATGTTCCTTCATTGAATCTTGCAGACTAGCCCCGATCTTCACTTCTTTCAAGTCTTCTTCGGTACCAAGATTAACTGTTTCAACTTCCTCCTGATGAGGAGTAATCACTTTCTCTTCTTGCCTTAACAACCTGGCTAACTCTTCAGGTAACTCTTAGTCTTCTTCAACCCCTTCATCGGCTTGATTAATTGGATTGTCGAAGTCATACAAGGTCATAACAGTGCAATTGTTGGTGCAATCTGGAGGATAATCTCTGCAAGGGTTGAGATTGGTTTGTTTTAGTGATCAATTTTAATCTTGTTTAGAAAAAGTGAAAATGAAGTTATTTATTTTGAAAACATTGCCATTTTATTCTTTTGTACAAAAGTGAAAAAATGAAAAGACAGTGAGCGAAAAAGAGACTCGTTTGCAAAAGATGTCCGATATTCATTGATTAATCATTTGCACAAAATTACAATATGGCCCTATTATAAAATGAGTCCTGACACCTTGGGCAAGATGCAGGACTTGATGCATGCTAAAAGACAGGAAATAATAATGACTCTGCAGGAGTAACCCTTATAATTTCCTGGGAAGACCAGTTTAGGACTTGGCTCCCCGGAATCCTTGGACGTATCCATCTCTCCAGGTTGCGGTCGCTTTCCTCCTCGTCTTCCAGATTGTTAACAGCATCCTGGGTGAGCATCCCCCACTGACAAATTTGGGCTCTTTCGCAGCCTCTGATTGGTCTTGTCGGAATGGTCTATAACCCAAACTGAATCTATCTTCCTTCTTTTCCACTGGCAGCAGCTTGCCCCAGCCTTGAGCGTTACCGTCTTCAACAACCTTTCGGGCTTGCTGATAAGAGATAATTGAAGTACCCATCCTGTCTTCTTGGGATGCAACAAATACTTCAGTAGCCTCATTGACATTCAGGGCCTCAAACCTTTGGCTCATTGTCTCATGGATTTCACCATCCATCTCGATATACTTGTATGTAGCCAGATGGCTAACAAATATATCTTCCTCACCACAGATGGTGATAATCTGTCCTTCCCATCCATACTTCAGTTTCTGGTGAAGGGTCGACGTTACTGCGCCTGCGGCGTGAATCCAAGGTCGACCTAGCAAACAACTGTATGCCGGCTGTATGTCCATCACATAAAAAATGGTTTTGAAGACTTGTGGACCGATTATCACTGGCAACTCCACCTCTCCAAGAACAGATCTTTTGGAGCCATCAAAAGCCCTGACCACAAGGTTACTTGGCCGGAGAGCTATCCTATCATATTCTAGCTTGACAAGGGCTTTCTTGGGTAAGACATTGAGTGAGGACCAAATGTCTACAAGAATATGAGATAAGACAGCTCCTTTGCACTCCAAGGTTATATGCAAGGCTTTGTTGTGGAGACGTCCTTCTGTTGTCAAATCAACATTAGTAAAACCTAGCCCATGGCTAGTATTGACATTTGACACTACTGTTTCCAGCTGATTCACAGTGATCTCTTCTGGCACGTAGGCAGCGTGCAGAACTTTGAGTAGTGCATCCCGATGGGTTTCGGAACACAACAACAGTGATAGGATTGAGATCTTTGAAGGAGTTTGGTGGAGCTGGTCCACAACTTTATAGTCGCTTCTTTTAATAATCCTCATAAACTCATCCACGTCTTGGTCTAAAGATGATTTATGAGTCTCTTTTGGCGCAGATTCTTCCGGTATCACACTCTTCCCTTTGGCTTTGGCAACAACCTCTGCCTCAGTATTGGTTCTAGGGAGTTGTGACGCGAAGAGACGTCCGCTTCGGGTGAAGCCTCCGCCTCCCCAACATTATCCACTTGGGGAGTGAGAACTGGAGAATCAAGAAAGACTTTCTCTCTGTTGCAGTACAGATCAGCACCATAATGCCATGGTATAACACTGTCTTTATCATATGGGATTGGCCCGGGCACCGTGATAGTGACTGGGCTTACTGCAGCTGTTGTTGGGACTATAATAGTATGTGGCTCATAGAAGATAGTAACCGGACCTCTGGTGGATGTTGGTGAAGGTGAATTGAAGCTTTGTTGAGACTGTTGAGACTGTTGAGACTGTTGGAAGTTGTTGGAACTCGGGACCGTTGTCGGGTCATAATAGATTGTGACAGTGGAAACGTCATTATTAGTGGTTGTTGAAGTTGTAGTAGCTGGTGAAAATGAATTGTTATGTGTTAAAGTGACAGGTGGAATGATTGCTGAAGTTGTAGTTGAATCAGTTGGAACAATGGTTGTTGTAGTTGTAGAAGAATCAGTAGGAAAGATGGTTATTGCATCTGTAGAAGATTCACTTGTTGTTGATAAAAGAGTTGTTGGTGTTGTAGAAGTTGTTGTTGTAATCTGCAGAATGCCTTCTTTGATTAAGCCATTAATTCCACTCCTCAAGCTGGCACACCCATTCTTAGAAAGTTTGCATGATTCACAATAGGCCTCACAACTTGGTAACACTTGGCACTTTAAAAGTTTGGCTTTAACCTCTGCCAGAGGTGTCTGAATACCTGCGATGTCTTCTATTAAACTCATGGGTGAACTATCCTCTACAACATTAATCCTTGGCCCACTGTGGCTTGGCATAGGATTTTTCACTACATTGGGAGGAGGTGCAAAGTTCAGGGCTTTTGAATCTACCAGATCCTGAACCTTCATATGCAGAGCTCTGCATTTTTCCATAGAATGACCAGGTGCGTTAGAGTGAAAAGCACACCTAGCATTGACATCATAGTTCCTAGGAAGGTTTTGAGGATCAGGTAGAGCCAATGTCCTCATCTCAACCAGATTGAGCTTTAGGAGTTGTGGCAGTAGTGTAGCATATGGCATTGGAATGGGGTCAATTACCCGGTTGACCTGGGATGTCCACTGTTGAAACGGGCGCTGTTGTTGATTTTTGTTGTTATTGTTGTATGATCTCTGTTGCGGAAACTGTTGTTGTTGCGGAAAGTGTTGTGGTTGTTGAGTATACTGAGGAGGTGGAGCAGGGATAGTGACAGCAGCAACTGTTCTGGGCAAGTATTGGGATCTCCCTCTTCCCATGTGCACAGAGTTGGTCTCACCAGATCTACGGGGCCCAGCAAATGGTTTTCTTGTACTGCTTGAACTGGCACCGTTATCGGAGATCTTTCCCATCTTCAATAGGCTCTCTATCCTTTCCCCAACTATCACCACATCTGCAAAGTTGGTAGAGGAAAATGCAGCCAATCTGTCAATGTAGGTTCCTTGGAGATTATTCATGAACATGTCTGCCATCTCCCTTTCAGACATAGGGGGTTGAACTGCAGCAGCAAGTTGCCTCCACCTTTGGGCATATTCCCTGAAGCTTTCACGGGGAGATTGAGACATTCCCATTAGAAGGGTCCTGTTTGGAGCCATGTCCAGGTTATATTGATACTGTCGGATAAAAGCTTCAGCCAAGTTTTTCCAGTTCCTTATTGTGGCTCTGGTCAAGTGGGAATACCATTCTTGGGATGCCCCTGTCAAGCTATCCTCGAAGTAAAACATCCACAGCTTCTCGTCCATGGTGTATGCTTTTAACCTTCCCAAGAATGAATGAAGGTGGGTGCGTGGGCAGGATGTGCCATTATATCTTTCAAAACACGGGGGTTTGAACTTATGAGGAATTCTCACCCCTTCCACCAGTCCCATGTCCATGACATCAAAGCCTAGGGAATTCTGGGATTCAAGAGACCTCAGCTTCTCTGCAATTTCATCCAGCCTACGGTCGTAAACTTCGTCCCCAACCCCAACAACTATAAACTGCTCTTCTTGAGGATCCTCTTGCAAGACCCTTCCTCCAGCAGTGTTACCTTGAGTATTCCTTATGGCATCGATTTCTGGGTTTAGATGAGGCCCAAACTCTGGTGGATCAGTGCGAGGCTGCACGTGATCATTGTTACTGGTACCTCCTGTACATGGATGGTGTTCCTCGGGAGTTTGTCTTTCTACCAGATCCCTTAGTCTTTCCTGGCTCTGAGCTAAGCAAGTCATCACAGTCATGAATTGGGTCATCTGGTTCCTCATCTCAACCCTCTCATTGGCCATCTGGGCCCTTACTTCATTCAAGTCTTGCTGAAATTGATCCATCTGGAGTCCCAGAAGGTTGTTTCTTGTCGGGTACCGGTGTGTTCTGTTGACAGGGAACATTCTTCTGCGAGCAATGTTTCCTGAAACCACAACAAAGTGAGAAACAACAATAAAAACAAAAACCTACAAAACAAAGAAGATGTTAGTATGCAATGCAATATGCCTATTTGTCTTCCAAGGGTATCCGGTTTGGTTCTTTGGTTTTGACCTTTCCAGATCTCGAGGAAATGCTGATGATGTTGTAGAGATAGATAAATCCCACCAATAATACAAACTGATATATTATAAAGAGTGAAAATACATAGTTTGATTACAACACATCCCCATGGTGGGTCAAAATACAACAACAAAAGAAAAATACAACAAAAGAAAAGTACAAGAAAAAGAGTCAAACATCCAATCCAAAGTCATCCTCTCTAACTTCCTTCAAGCGGGCCTCAGTCACTGGACCTACTGGGTGCTCTGTAATAGTCCTGATGAGGAGGTTCCTGGTAGCAATGGCACTGGTTAACTTCTTATGCTTGTCATGATCCTTTGACCTCTTCAACTCCGCCCGGAGTTTCAATTCAGATATCTCCCTCTGAGCTGCCAACAAAGCCTCCTGATGCTTCTTTTCACTAGCCTCCAACTGCTCTATCTTAGCCTGAGTCCTTTGATCCTCCTGTGCATGGGCCTCAGTGATCCTGATCCATCTAGCCTGGATCTCCTCTAGATACTGCTCTGCCCTAGCCTTCTGAGTCTTTGCCTCCTTGCAAGCATTCTTCAGTACTAACTCCCCTGCTTTTGCCTTCCTGATGTAGTCATCCGTCTTCTCAATCTTGGTCAAGTGCTCAATCTTGAGCTTCTCTAACCTCTCATTATCTAGACGGCTGTCATTTCTCTCCTAGAGAGTCTTCTTTAAGGCTTCAGATAGCTGAGTATTTCTCTCTTTCAGTTTCTCAAACTCTTCCAAACTGTCAGTAGCTACAGGTTGTACTATAGAAGGTCCAGGTACTTCTTCTAAAGTAAATGGCCTCCGGGTGACCTGAGCTCTAGTACGAGACCAATCAGAATACTGTGCTGAAGCAATGTTGTTGCACTTGCCAAGGATGGCTGTCCCTTTAGTCTGGATGTTGTCCCAAGCCCAGGCAGCTTGCCTGATAATAGCAGAGTTGGGTTGAATTTCACAATAGAGGGTCTCAGCCAAATCTTTCCCTCTGGGAGGATGAACCAAAGCATATCCTAATTGTCTCTTAAATAATAAAGGGTTGTAGTTGATGCAACCTTTCACTCCTATCAAAGGAACATTAGGATATTACCCACAACTAGTAATGATGTCCTTGCCTTTGGTGCCCTGAGTGCACCATCTAATGTCTTCTGATGTCAAGGCCATAAATCTCTTAGCCCAATTCTTTTGCTGATGGGGGTTCAGGAAAGTATCTAACTTTGGCAAGTGTCTTAGAAGCCAAGAGTAATAGAGAGGAGCACAACATCTGACTAGTCTTCCTCTTTGCTTCTCATTCCTCTGATGTACTGAGTATTAGAAGTCTCCAAGCAAGGTAGGAACTGGGTTCCTTAACAAGAACAGGTGAATGGCATTCTTGCTCACAAACTTTGGCTCATCTGCAAACAAGATAACCCCATATATACTGAGGTCTAGAAGTGCACAGACAACTTTCCATTCTCCTATTACAACATGCAGGGTAGCCTGGGAGATCAAGAAGTCTAGGTGAAGGCCTGGAACCCCAACCTTGGTTGTCATGTTCTGATCAATGAGGGCAGGCTACAAATGCAATGCCCTGGCTATGTCTTCATTTCTGGGAGCAGTCATCTCAGGGTTGAAAGGAATCCCTCTCCTGATAGGAACTCCTAACAACATGGAAAATTCTTCTAACAGAGGTCCCAACTGGAAATCAGGAAATGTGAAACATCTGAGTGGAGGATCATAAAACTGCAAGCAAGTATGGATCATGCTCCTCTGAGAAGCATCAAAGTCCATGACCATGTCCAATATGCCCCCATAATGTTCTCAGAATAGTGGGACATGATCAGGAGTAATGAAGGACTGGATCTTCCTGATGCCTGTCAGGGTAGGCTCAAAGAAGTGGTATGTGATGTTGCTCTTTCTTGAAGTGTCCATGCTGATGATGGATGATGATGAAGAAGCTGAGAGCAACTGCTAATGAAGGTCACTGAATGAGATGCTGGAGATGAGCCTCTGATGAAGATAGCTGCTAAAAACTGAAGAAGATAACTGGAGGAGAGTCTTGATGCGTGCTTTTCGCAAGTGTACGAACACGTTAGAGCAATATAAAAGATTGTCGAATCCACAGAGATCAAGTGTCAATCTATCGTACCTGTTGTTATGGTGTGTATCTAAGGCAACTGAATATAAGGGTTTTAAGGAGTGTGCAATGGTAAATAAAATAATAATTTTAAACAATTAATAAAGTCAGGCTCGAATGTAATTCACGTAATCAATTGATAATTCAGTACTTGTTAATAGAACTACTTATGGGCAATGTTTTCTACTTTGAAAAGAACTAATTTAACAGGAATTGTCGCTTTCGCATATTCAGAACCGAGTTGTACTCCCTAATCAACCCCTCCTATTGTCATGGATAAAAAGGTGCGTACTGCGTTAGAGTAGTAAACCTATTTTTAAGAAATATAGTCTCTTAACTAAGTTGAAAAGTACTTTAACCTGGATTTCTTAGCAAAAATAGGTTCTCACGAACCAGACTCTAAACTTCTTAACGCGTCCGAAAATCGTTTTAAAATCTCTTTTCTTTTTAATCTAAAACTCCTAATGAACTAGACAAAGCGCTTTTGGCTGTTTTTGAAATAGTTAAAAACAATTAAACTTATATTGAAAGTTAAAATAGCCCTTAAGTGTTACCACGAACAATTGTACGGATTACTGGTTCAATTACTATCCTTACATTCTAACCTTTATAGATTTAGTTAAACATGGTAAAGTAAAAGTTCTTTTTATAATTTTTCATAAAATTATTTAGTGCGAGTGCGGAAAGTAAATAAAATTAGTGCGAGTGCAGAAAGTAAATAAAAGTAGTGCGAGTGCGGGAAATAAAGGTATTTAAAGCGAGTGCGAGAAATAAACGAAAGTAAAGCGAGTGCGGGAAATAAATAAAGTAAAGTGAGTGCGGGAAATAAATAAAGTAAAGCAGTGCGAGAAATAAATAAAAGTAAAGCAATGCGGGAAAATAAAATACGAACTGGAATTAAAATGGCGGCAGGATTAACTTCCTCCCAAAGTGCTCTAAAACTCGATCACACCGACGTATACAGACTCGATCACTCGATTGCAGTAACACCCCAATATGGAATGATAACTGCTTTAAAACTGATATATGCCTAAGAGATTCTAAGTTTGGATGATTGAAAACGAAAATCTAAGGCCCTATTTATAGGAAAACAAAAAGCAGGAAAATACCAGGATGCCCCCTCCACTAAAAAGTGGAGGGAAAAGTTTTTGCCTTGTGGCGCCTGCCACAGGCACATGGCGCCCGCCATGAGACTAATAGGGATTGAGAGAGTGGGGATCGTGGGTCTTGGCAGTTGTGGAGTGGTCTTGAGACGTGGCCACGTCATGGCAGACCCCATGGTAGATGCCGTAAGTGTAAAAAGCTGAATTTATTGGTTTACGTCCGTTTCCACTCCTTTTTCGCTCCTTTTCTCGATTTAGGCCCCGATTACATAGAAAACCTTAAAACAAAGAAAAACAAAGTAATAAAATAACAAAATAACAATAAAAGCTAAGAATGCATGCGAAATCGGAGTCAGAAATACGGTAAATTTTAGTGTTATTAAATCCTCCCACACTTAGACCTTTGCTTGTCCTCAAGCAAACATTAAAGCTCAAGAAGAAAACTGGTGTCGATACGTGATTTGGGCTAAAGGGCTTCTAAGTTAAAGTCAGGATGCATTGACAGGTACTAACTAAGTGAACCAAGGGTACCATAATAACACAGACACAAACTTCAATCCTATATTAACCACCCCATGTCATCCCACAATATTTATGCCTATCTTCTCATCTTTTTGGGTCCTTTTCATTCAGGCGCAATCACATTAAGCCCGTTATCCGTACATGCTTCATAGTAGAGTGATCGGTTAGTGATTCTGATCCATAACATAAGGTTTCTGGCACATAAGCATGTGTAAACCTGTTTTTATTTCGCCTAAATGTAGCAGCGAGGGATCGGATCGTAATCCGCCCTACCAAGTTCAGTGCTAGATATCTCTGAACCAAATAACAATAGGTGACTGCAATTTTTTTCTTTTTGTGGCAAAAAAAAAATTTCTTCTCTTTTTTCGATTTAAATGACTTTGTGAGGGTCACCTATCCCAGAGTTTGCCTTTTTTCTTTTTTATTAGCACTGGATCATTCACTTATGTTCATTGATCCCCTATGTAGAGCATGCTTAGGCCGGAGCTAACTGCTAGAATAAACTACTTAGGACAATTTTTTGAATGATAATAAAGGCCATGGTGTGGGGTTTAGGAGTGATTCCTATATTCAAGAGGTTTGTGGTGCTACAATGGTACTGATGTTTCAAAAAGTTGACCTAAGTCACCACATCCTAATCTAAACCTGTCTCAAAGCCCAAAACACATGTGAAACAACATTGTCTTCTTTTTTAAATTTTTTTTTGGTAAGGCTAAAGAAATGGAAAAAATGAGGATGTACTAAAAATACACTATACTGGTGACTCGTCAGACTCATGCATTATCTAAGAAAAGTTAAACTAAATAACTTACTAAAAAGGGAAATAACGGAAAGCAAATAAATAACTAGAAAGGGAAATGACAGAAAGCAATAAAATCCCTTCCCTCACCGTCCTGCTGTGATGGTCTGGTACGACGGGATCTACTGCGCTGCTGGTCCCTTCGGTCATGTCGTGCCGATAAGGCAGCCTGAGCACCCTGAACCTCTCGAAGGTTACCTAGGATGGAACCCTGAGTGGCCTTCATAAGCTGGTAGTGCCGGCGGTTGACTTCTCACTGACGGGCCTGCTCTGATGTGATGTCGTTCAAGGCACGGCAAACATTGATGTAAGCACGATCCGAAACCGATCGCGATTGTTGCATGAAGCTCATGTTGTCCGTCAGTTGTTATGAAATAGTAAGAGAATGCTATCTCGCTTTTCCTCTCTAGCCGTCATATCACGCCACATCTCCTCAGTGACATATAATCCAGGAGCAGCACCTGCAACAGGGTTAGAGGAAGATGGTGCAGTGTGTGACTGTGAAGGACGATGGGGGGACATGTGAGGTATGGAAGACTGCTCTCTCCGATCATATTCTTCATCGGTGTCATGTGCCTCCCCATCAAGAATATTAGGAGGAAGTGGACCCAAAACAGGTGGAGCATTCAAATCATAGGTCCAGTTCCTTTCATTACGTACATCAGTACGTCTACTGCAAGGTAAGGCAACAGATGGGATAGCTACCCCATGAACCATCAATCATAACCACCTTCTCTCCTCGTTCGACACAATTTCATGTCTTTTAGAAATTTTAAATTAATTGTGCAAGGAGGTAGTGGTTCAAGTGTAGCTATCTCATTGTCCAGGTCAAGAGCCCGAGCAATAGATGTAACAAGTCCTCCAAAAACAATCGATCTTGTTTTATTAGTAGTTAGAGCCATGTGTGCAAGCATAAACGGGACCAGATTGATATGGGTACTAGTGAGGCATCCTTGCAAAAATAGGAGCTCTCTAGTGTTTACCTTATTTGGACTCTCCCGGCCAAAAATTGTACATGCCAAAAGATATCTGAAAACTCTTATGGTCGGGTTATGGATGGTCGACGCAAGTATTCCTTCAAAAGAATTTATTGAAGTACTTGACAGCCTCTTCCAGAAGGAAAATACCTCGGCCGACCATTCCGCATCCAAAGGTGCCTCATATATCGCACCTTCCCTATGAGGGATTCCTAACAAGCCTGTTAGTTCGTCGGTACTGTATTCGTATTCAATTCCAAACAGTCTAAAATTAACAGTACCGACTGTGCTAACAGTGTTAGGACTGACACATGTATCAATGAACTTAAAAACTTAACTGTCAGCCTCTCATAGGTAGGTTCCTGGTTAACAAAAATATTATGCAAGCCTAAAAAATATAATAAATGAAAAACACTATGATACAGACCCAAAGCATAAAGACAGTTATCATCGACGTACCTAGTCGAGAGAATTTCTCGACTCTGAAGCCTTTGAATAAATTTTCTTTGCCTATCACTCGGTCTTCCATCGCGAAGAAGATATCCATTAAACTCCATTGTTGTTGCTCCTTGAGAAGTGAAAAGTGGTGAAAAATGGTTTATGAGAGAAATGATAAAGGTTTTATTTTTATGGTTTGTGGTGGATGAAAATGAAAATGGATTTTGGATAGGTTTTATAGATGGTGAGTGTTTTGGAAATGAGGAAGCTTTAATGGGGTTCAATGGGGTTTTTGGAAGTTGGAAAAATGGGTTTTTGAGGTTTGAAGGTGTGAAAATGGTGGAAATGGGGAATCAGCCCCGTATTTGTTGTGGGACAGTGTGGCGCCCGCCACAGGGTCTATGGCGCCCGCCATAAGGCCAATTCCTGTTGGGCCTTGGATTTTTTTCAATTCCTCTTTTGGGCCTTCTTGCACCTTCGGTCTTCGGGGGGTCCGGATAGCGTTTTCTTCTCTCTTATAAGGCATGAAGTTTGCATTTTTTTTTATGGAGACAAAAATGAAAATATTTTTGTCTTTATATTTTTTTTCTTTACTCGACAAAAATAAAATAAACTAAATCAAAAGAAAAGAGAAAAAGAGAGATTAGTGCATGAAATAATATATAAGATAAAATCAAAGTACAAAAAAGAAAATGTAATAGATGTAATAATATAAAATATGTCTGGAGATGCCAGAAATAAAATAAAGCATGAAAAAGAAATTAAATACTAAGGTAATAGCGTCAGTGTAAAACGAATCATGTGGTAGGCTTCTCTTCCTGGTTTGATCCACGAATCTCAGCTATCTCCCTTCGAAGCACTTCAATCTCCTGATATAGAGCATCGACCTCTGAGGCATGAGTGAGATCAGATACCTGAATATCTAATTCCAAGTCTGCTACTCCCTGCTTGAGCAGGGCAGTCTCCTTGCGGAGCTCATAAATCTGGGTTTGTAGATCAGGCGGCTGCAAAGACATATTATTAGACATAACAGTGATTCGGGGAGAAAGAGGTGTAGGAGTGTACTCAGCGGCGGGAGGTGATTTCGGCTCTTCGACATTCTCTCCATAACCCTCTAAAGCATAACTCCAATTAGCAGGATCATGGACACTGGTCATCAGCGGGTCTGGTAATGTAAAGTAATGTATCACTTCGCCGTCGATCAGTAATCTAAACGTGTTGGGCTCAAAAGAGGCCCTCCTCATCAGTCCTCTGTCAAGACAAAAGTCAACATCCAGGGTGGTGTAGCAGCAGAAGGTCCTGAGGTGCAATAATTTGCGAGACAAACCCAATGCAGTAGCAATCTGTGTAACAATCCCACCGACATGTATAATGCCTACAGATGATCTGGCGACACTGGCAAGGCCCTTCAACAGAAAGTTTCCACAAGCAACTGGGCGTGACTGAGTCGCACAAAACTGTAGGAAAATCTCCTCTTCACTCAGCAGAGTCTCTGTATCTGGCAAACCGAGGAAAGAGTGTGCTAGAATCATCTGGAAGTACCTTAATGCAGGGTTGTGGATTACCTGAGAAAACTGAGTGGAAGGATCTTGGCTCCCTCCACCTGAGATGTTAAACCAAAACGTTTCCACTTCTCTGCTTATAAAATAACCCATCGGTGTCTCTGGAATAGCATCAGGAGTAGTCTGAAAACCTAGTAAATCACCAAACTCTTTATGAGAGAAGGAGTAGTCAATCCCGAACAACCTGAAAACAACATATCCATCGGGTCCAGCCCAAGGATCATAATGAAACGAGCTGAGGAACTCTAGAGTCAAGTTCATGTAAGTCTTGTTCATATCGTCAAACTGGTCCCACTAGAGTTGGTGGCATAAGAATCTGACGCTTGGCTCTATCCCCAAGGCATCCATGAAATCTTGGTCAGGGTACCTGGTAGGAGCCATAGGGCGTCTCATGTGGACATAGTAACGCTCTCTCTGTGCGTCGTCTTTAAAGGCCACGTGCATGTCATCGGGGTTCTGCATTCTGCACAAGGTTAGCAAACAAGGGTCCTGAAATCACATAAAACATTCAATCGTTAGTCCTGGCATAATAATAAAGTAAACAAATTAAAATAAAGTAAAAATAAATAAAAAGTATGTAAGATAAGAAAACCATGGGTTGCCTCCCATGCAGCGCTTGTTTAACGTCATTAGCTCGACGACCGGATTTTATACATCATTTGAAGGATACGGTGGATCACTCAGAGTATGGCAGGTGTATGTTGTTGGGATGTCACCTCCTTCGTAGGGCTTCAACCTCTGTCCATTGACGATGAACGGTTTACATGTTTGGTTCTTGATTTCGATAGCACCAGATCTTAGAATCTTAGATACTTTGAAAGGGCCAGTCCATCTCGAACGAAGCTTCCCTTGAAAAAGTCGTAACCTAGAATCGAACAGGAGAACAAGATCGCCTATTTTGAAGTCTTTTCTTATGATTATTTTGTCATGCCAAGCTTTAGTTCTTTCTTTGTATATGATGGCATTTTCGTAGGCGGATTGTCTGAGCTCTTCTAATTTGTGGATATCAAGGATACGTTTTTCACCAGCAGTCAAGTAATCCAAATTCAAAGTTTTGATGGCCCAATAGGCCTTATGATCCAATTCAAAAGGTAAGTGACATGATTTTCCATAGACCAGTTGATAAGGGGTTGTTCCTATAGGGGTTTTGAAAGCGGTTCTATAGGCCCATAATGCATCTTGAAGTTTCTGCGACCAATCTTTTCTAGATATAGAGACAGTCTTCTCAAGAATTTGTTTGATCTCCCTATTAGATACTTCCACTTGTCCATTGGTTTGTGGGTGGTATGGTGTTGCTACTCTATGCTTAACTCCATACTTGCTTAAAAGTTTATCAAATATTCTCAATATGAAGTGTGATCCTCCATCACTTATGACTAAACGGGGGGTTCCAAACCTGGGAAATATATAGTTTTTGAATAATTTGATGACTACTCTGGTGTCGTTCGTGGGTGCGGCGATAGCTTCAATCCATTTAGACACATAGTCGACAACTACTATGATGTACTGATTTCCTAAAGATGGTGGGAACGGTCCCATAAAGTCTATACCCCATACGTCGAAGAGTTCTACTTCTTGGATATTTCTTAGAGGCATTTCATTACGTCTTGAAATATTCCCTGTGCGTTGGCATCTGTCACACTTGACAATGAAAGCATGGACATCACGCCACATAGTAGGCCAGAATAGGCCAGCTTGAAGAATCTTGAAGTAGGTCTTAGATGTGCTCGCATGTCCACCATAGGGTGCAGAGTAACAATGCTCAATTATATTATGTACCTCTTCTTCTGGAACACAACGGCGGAAAATGCCATCTTTACCTCTCTTGAAAAGAAATGGTTCGTCCCAATAGAAGTTTCTCACATCACTGTAGAACTTCTTCTTCCGGTGGTAGTTTAGATCAGGGGGCATGATGTCAGTGGCTAGGTAATTAACAAAGTCTGCATACCAAGGTGCATTACTTATAGCTAAGGATTTATGAGAATGCTCATGTGGGTCTGGGTTATCATCTTCAATAGTTTCTAGTTGGGCTATTAGTCTATCATAGGCAAAATCGTCATTTATGGGTACTGAGTCAGGTTTCAGGTATTCTAGCCTAGAAAGGTGATCAGCCACTACATTATCTGTGCCTTTCTTATCACGGATATCTAAATCAAACTCTTGCAGTAATAGAATCCATCGAAGTAACCTAGGTTTTGCATCTTTTTTACTTAGTAAGTAACGAATGGCAGCATGGTCGGTGTAAACTATAATTTTGGCTCCTACTAGATAAGATCTAAATTTGTCTATGGCGAAAACTACAGCTAGGAGCTCTTTTTCGGTTGTTGCGTAGTTGAGATGTGCAGCGTCTAGGGTTCTACTGGCATAATAGATTACGTGTAACTTTTTATCTTTTCTCTGACCTAGAACGTCTACTACAGCATAGTCACTAGCATCACACATTATCTCAAACGGTTCTGACCAATCAGGGGGTTTCATTATAGGTGCTGAAATCAGAGCTTTCTTCAGAAGGTTAAATGCTTCAGTACATTTTTCATCGAAGATGAATTCAGCATCTTTCATTAAAAGACCAGTTAAGGGCTCTGTTATTTTGGAGAAGTCCTTGATAAAACGTCGGTAAAATCTGGCATGTCCAAGAAAACTTCTTATCTCCCTGATAGTCTTCTGCGGTTTTAGATTCTCTATGACTTCTATTTTAGCTTTGTCTACCTCTATACCTTTTTCGGAAACTATATGTCCTAAAACAATCCCTTCGGTGACCATGAAATGACATTTTTCCCAATTTAGCACAAGGTTTACCTCCACACATCTTTCCAGGATTTTCTCAAGGTTGATAAGACAATTTTTGAAATTAGATCCACAAATTGAGAATTCGTCCATGAATACTTCCATGATTCCATCTAAATAGTCTGCAAAGATAGACATCATGCAGCGTTGGAAAGTGGCAGGAGCATTACAGAGTCCAAAAGGCATTCTTTTGTAGGCAAAAGTTCCAACTGGGCATGTAAAGGTAGTTTTTTCTTGATCTTTGGGGTGAATAGGTATTTGGAAGAATCCTGAATATCCATCTAGGTAACAAAAGTAAGAGTGTCTGGCTAGGCGCTCCAACATTTGGTCTATGAATGGTAATGGGAAATGGTCCTTCCTAGTTGCTTTATTTAATTTTCTATAATCTATGCACATAAGCCAACCTCCATCGGTTCTTTTTGCTACAGGTTCGCCCTTCTCGTTTTGCACGACTGTGATGCCTTCCTTTTTAGGTACTACATGCACAAGACTCACCCATTTACTGTCTGAGATCTGATATATTATACCTGCCTCTAGTAACTTAAGAACTTCAGTCTTAACTACTTCACTCATCATAGGATTTATTCTTCGTTGGTGTTCTCTGGAGGGTTTTGAATCTTCTTCAAGAAAAATCTGATGCATGCTACGAATGGGCTTATTCCTTTTAGATTTGAGATCTTATATCCTAAGGCTAAGGGGTACCTTCGTAAAAAATCTAATAATTGGTTTGTTTCTTCTTGGTCTAAGGTAGCACTGACTATAACTGGACGGTTCATTTCTTCATCAAGAAATTCATATCTCAGGTTCTTAGGCAGTTCCTTAAGTTTTACGGTTGGTTTCATAGGGCAAGGCATATGATCTGGGGTAAGAGATAAACATTCGTAAAGGTTATCATCAATGTAGGGTCTTTTATAACTGTCATCTTCCCAAATAAGGGTTGATGGCAATTTTATATATTCAATTTCTTCTTCTTGTTCTAATTCCCTAATGCATTCATCAATGATATCTAAGGCATAACATGCATCTCCTATTACAGGTGCCATAAGAAATTTTGAAAGTACAAATTCTATCTTCTCGTCACCTACCTCAAAGGTTAGTTTCCATTTTTTAACATCTATTACGGCTCCAGCAGTCGATAAGAACGGTCTACCTAGGAGGATTGGTATGTCGTCATCTTCTTTAATGTCCATGACAACAAAATCAGTAGGTATAAACAGCTGACCTATCCTAACGGGGACGTCTTCAAGTATGCCTATAGGGTATTTAACGGATCTATCGGCTAATTGAAGTGACATCTTAGTAGGTTATAATTCTCCTAAGTTTAATCTCTCACAAACTGCTAAAGGCATTAAACTCACACTAGCTCCTAAGTCTAGAAAAGCTTTTTCGATGACATGATTCCCTAAAACACAAGGAATGGAAAAATTTCCGAGATCTTTATCTTTCTTTGCTAAACTATTTTTGGAAATAGAATTACATTCCACAGGTTTTGGATCTTCAAGTCTACGTTTATTTGTAAGTATGTCTTTGAGAAACTTAGCGTAAGAAGGTATTTGGGTGATGGCTTATGTAAAAGGGATTTCTACGTGAAGTTTTTCTATAACCTTAACGAATTTCTGATACTGATTATCGATTTGGGTTTTCTTTAATCTTTGAGGGTATGGTATTGGTGGTTTGTATGGCGGTGGTGGTACATAGGTTTTGTTTTTAGGTTCTTCTCCTTTTTCTTGACTTTCCGGGTTTTCAGATTCCTCTGGTCCCTTCTCCTCATTTCTCTCAGAAGTTTCAGGATCACTTAATCTATGGTTTGAAGGTTCCTTATAAGCGGTTCTACTTCTTAGAGTAATGGCATTTGCTTGCCCTTTTGGGTTTTGTTGAGGTTGTCCAGGGAACTGTCCTCCAGGTGTAGTCCGGGGGGCTTGGTTTAAAGCTACCTGAGAGATCTGGGTTTCAAGCATCTTATTATGAGTAATAATTTGGTCAACCTTGGTTCCTAACTGGGTGATTAGTTCGTTAACATGGACGTTTTGGTTCATGAACTCTTTGTTTTGTTGTGTTTGAGCGGTGATAAAATTTTCCACAATTTTCTCAAGGCTCAGACTTGGTGGTACGGGTTGCATAGGTTGATTTGTTCTTGGGGCTTGGTAACCTTGTTGTCTTGGAGGTGCGGTATTTTGGATAGGGTTATTATTTTTGTAGGAGAAGTTTGGGTGATTCCTCCATCCAGGGTTATATGTGTTTGAAAATGGTTTCCCTTGGGTGTAGTTCACTTGCTCAGGACTGGTCTCATTTAACATATTGCATTCGGCGGATTGGTGTCCTTGCGTCCCACATATCTCACAATTCGGCGAAACTGCAGCTACAGTATTCGGATTTGTACACATATGTTCGACTCTAAGGGCCAACGCGTCCATTTTAGCTTGCATCATGTCCATAGATCTTAGCTCATGTATTCCTCCTTGGGATTCCTTCTTTTCCACTGTTGCTCGTTCTACTCCCCATGATTGATGGTTTTGGGCCATATCTTCGATAAGGGCACTAGCTTCAGGGTAAGGTTTGTTCATCAGTGCGCCACCAGCGGCAGCTTCGATGGTCATCTTAGTATTATAATGAAGTCCATTATAGAAGGTTTGAATGATTAGCCAATTCTCTAAGCCATGATGTAGGCATGCTCTTAATAGCTCTTTATATCTCTCTCAGGCTTCGAACAACGACTCTCCTTGGTGTTGGGTAAATCTGGTTATTAGGTTTCGAAGAAGAGCGGTTTTGCTTGGGGGAAAATATCTAGCAAGGAAAACGTTTCTAAGGTCTTCCCAAGTTGTTATGGAATTGGGTGGAAGGGAATCTAACCATGATAAAGCTTTATCTCTGAGGGAAAAGGGAAATAATCTTAAGCGTATCGCCTCAGGAGGAGCTCCATTGGTTTTAAAGGTGTCTGCTAACTGAAGAAAGTTTTTTAAATGTTGGTTTGGGTTATCAGTAGCAAGACCTGCGAATTGTCTCTGTTGCACTAATTGCAACAGGGATGGTTTAAGTTCAAAATTATTGGCTAGGATAGCGGGGTTTACTATACTAGAACTAGGTTCCTCGTTTGATGGTTGGGCGAAGTCCTTAAGAGGTATTCAGTTTTGATCTTTGGCCATAGCTCTCCTATTCCTATGGAAAAACAAACGTGCGCGAGCGTAACGTTCAGGTTCAGCTAGAGGGTCTACTAAATTTCCGGCACTGCGAGTCTTTCGCATTGACCGGTGGGTAACAGCCTTAGTCTAAACGGTATAACTACAGGGTATGAAATTTGACGAAATTGGTCCCCGACAACGGCGCCAAAAACTTGATGCGTGCTTTTCGCAAGTGTACGAACACGTCAGAGTAATATAAAAGATTGTCGAATCCACTGAGACCAAGTGTCAATCTATCGTACCTGTTGTTATGGTGTGTATCTAAGGAAACTGAATATAAGGGTTTTAAGGAGTGTGCAATGGTAAATAAAATAATAATTTTAAATAATTAATAAAGACAGGTTCGAATGTAATTCACGTAATCAATTGATAATCCAGTACTTGTTAATAGAACTACTTATGGGCAATGTTTTCTACTTTGAAAAGAACTAATTTAATAGGAACTGTCGCTTTCGCGTATTCAGAACCGAGTTGTACTCCCTAATCAACCCCTCCTATTGTCACGGATAAAAAGGTGCGTACTGCGTTAGATTAGTAAACCTATTTTTAAGAAATATAGTATCTGAACTAAGTTGAAAAGTACTTTAACCTGGATTTCTTAGCAAAAAGAGGTTCTCACGAACCAGACTCTAAACTTCTTAACGCGTCCGAAAATCGTTTTAAAATCTCTTTTCTTTTCAATCTAAAACTCCTAATGAACTAGACAAATGATGGGCTAAAGAAGTGTCTAATTATGTGTCTAGCGGTATCTTAACTGCAAATGCACAGCCTATCGAAGTAATATTTAAGATTATCGATCCACAGGGACTCTATGGTTACTTAGTGCTAGATGAACTTCTAGTTTAGCTAAGGCGAATGGTTGTCATGATTTTTTGTTGTTTTTAAAGATTAAAGGCGGAATTAAATTTAAGTTTTAATAAAATAATACTAAGGCGGTCGGTATGTAATTATACTAACTTAGGCGGGTCAATCTAACCTAGGCTTATAAAGGTGTTCACTTAAACTATCCTGTAGGGGTTACCAGTTTAAATACCCTCAACTCACACTCTCGTGGTCTTATCTCAGATCTTACCCCTAAAGCCCTATGCCTGCTCTCGCTAGCCCATAAGTGTTTAGAGATAATTTTTGGAAACTTAGTAATCCTAATTTATTTTAAAGCGCTCTCGCTGTGTTTAATTTAAATGCCTAACTTTAGCTATCTGGTTAAAATCTCACACTCTCGTGGTCTTGACCTAACCTAATACTCTTTCCTTACTCTCGTAACGAAAAGGTCGATTTTAAATAAAAAGTATCAGCCAGAATGTTAAGTTATTAATTATTTTAAGCCTATGGTTAATTTTTACCGATTAAATTTGTTTTAACTACATACCGCCCTAAGGTAATTAGCTACTCATTTTTGTTGAACCAGACAGAGGCAGAGAAACAATAAACAGAATATTCATGGCAGAAAAATAAATAAACAACATAGATATTAAATTGCAAATAATAATAAAAACCTGGTTAACAATAAGATGGCAGACTCCTTCTTCCACAGACCGGAAAGCTCGGAGTAATTGGCGGAAATCGAAAATAAAATAAAATTCTGAAGGTTTAGAAACAAGTAATTTTTATAACAATTTCCTGATGTTGGAAATTGTTATAGGTTGGGTTTGGATACAATGAAAATAGAATACTGAAAATAATGCTGAAATAAAAGGGTTGTAAAATAAATCGGCAGAGCTTCCGCAGGAAATTGATAGAAAAAATGCTCTGTAAATTGTTCAACTGAATTATGCTATTTATAGAACAATTAATGGGCTTGAAATTTGGACTTGTTGCATTGGGCCTTGTTGAAGCAGCTGAGAAAATATAGGAACGTGGCTAAAAAATAGGCAAAACTTCTTCACGTAATGTTTTGATGTGGTCTCAGTCAAATAACCTACTTTTTCACTTGTCACGGTCGTGACAAGGTCTTCACGTCCGTGTCCCTTGCATTTTAAGTGTCACGGTCGTGACAATGCCATCACGGTCGTGATTGCTTCTTTTGGGGTGTCACGGTCGTGACACCTAGGTGACGACCGTGAGTGCAACAAATTATGCAAGTTTTGCAGGTTTCTTCATTTCTTCATCTTTTTATGGTTGTTTTTGTTCCTTTTGCGCTTAATTCATGATTTAGCTCCATATATGATGTACCTGCAAAATAGTAAGAAAAACTCGAGGAATCGGGTGTTAAAACGATGATTATGCGATAAAACGGTAATGAAACTTAGCAATATAATCGATACATTTTCTCGTTATCAAACTTCCCCAAACTTAAACCTTTGCTTGTCCTCAAGCAAATAGTCGGTTGAAAATCGTCGGACAAGTTTTTATTGACGCATACACATAACAAACCGTACGAGGGATCGTTTTGTCGGATAAACCGGTACTTTGATAGAACACTAATGATACACTAATGTCACAAGCAACAAGCTATGTCGTCGACTTCCCGTTAATCGAAACAATCAAAAATTTCTTTACGATTTCACCTAGAGTTTTTCAATCTTATTTCGCCCGGTTTCATTCTAGCGCAATCACATTAAGCCCTTTGCCTTAGCACGCACGTAGTGGAGTAGCCGGTTAGCGACTTTGATCCTTTTAAAGCACGGGGTCTGGTACACGAGTGCGGTAACCCTACATATATTATCCGATTTGGAGGTTGTGGGGGATCGAGCCGTAGCACGCCCTACCAAGTTCAGAACCAGTACCTCTGAACCAACCCGCAATGGACTCCTTCTCATATTTCTCGTTTCTTATATGCGACCGTGTACTTTGGTGCAATTTCTTTTCATTTGCATCGAGATATGAAGGATCATTATTGATTAGGCATCAAACGCTTATATTCATCGGCTCCCCACGTGGTTTGTGTTCAGACGGTGCTGACTGCTAGTATAAACTACTAGGGGTTACTTTTGAACTGAAACTTAAAGTGTACTCGTAATGATAATCGGAATGGAAATCGCTTAAGTGGGAAGTCAAAGGTGTCAAGATTGTATTGGTCTTGTTGAATCGTTCTCAGCTTCCTAATTACAATTCCGTAGGTAAGTCGGGTAATGCGAATAATTAAAGATTTTTTTTTTGGTATGGCTAAATAAACGGGGAAAGTTCGAAGCTAAAGAAAATATCACAAAGATTTGCTCGTTTCATTAACTTGCGAAAAGAAATACAATGGAATGGAAAAATGCGAAAAGGAAAAATGCGGAAATGAAAGGTACCTCTCCCACACTATATCAGACATTGTCCTCAATGTTGTGATATAATAGCGGTAAAAGTACAGTACAAACTACAAAAACGAAAAACAAACATAAGCAAAACTAAAACTAAGGCTGCTGAGGACCGCAGACTCGGCTTCTGGTGCGGGAGCGTCTGGTAGGAGTCGCTTCAGGATCAGAACCGGTACCGATAACAACAGTGATGTCAATACGTAAGGCCTCTAGCTCGCTGAAAATTTCTCCAAACTTCTCATTAGTAGCTTCCTGGTTTGCTGCAATAGTGCGGAGTAAAGCATCATACTGCTCCTTCTGCCTACGCTCCAGTGCGGCGTTCATCTGGTTCTGCTGATGAATCGCGCGGAGGACGTCCTCAAGTGTGAAATCCTGTGCAGGAGGCTGTCGGGTAGATGTCTCTGGAATGTCCTGGACAGGCTCAGCTGCATCCATCGCGTCCTGCATCTCATCCGCTGGAGGATCGGCCTGATCATCATGAATGGGGGCATGGCCGGCAGCATCTGGTAAAACAAAGAGCCAGTTGGCTCGGCTGGATGGGTCGATGCGGTCGCGGGACGGCAGAATGATATGGTGATAAACGGTGCCGTGGATAACAGGGCTATACCTGCCATCCTCTCGCTGCGCAATCAGGTGAGCGGACCTGCAATAGCTCTTGGTGAGGAATTCTGCGGCTATGCCAGGCAAATTGTCGAGCAAGTCACGAAGCCCTAACTGAAAGGCGAGGGCGGAGACAATGCCGCCAATGAAAAATGGGGTGCAGCCTCTTTGCGCAATGGCCTGGATGTGAGAAAGCATGAACGGGGCAGCGTTGATCGGCTCGTCATTTAGAGCGCAGTGCAAGAACAGAAGCTCCTTGGAGTTGAGCTTATGGTTACTCTCTCGTGCAAAGATGGTGTTGCAAATGACTCGGTGGAAATATCGGATTGCCGGGTTGTGGATGTGTGTAGCATTGAGGCTTTGGAAGGCTGAGGCACGGGTATTGGTTATGTCGTGCCATAAAGTGAAAGCGGTTTCACTAAAATTATCTGGCACGCGGAGGTGAGCTTCATTCCCGTGAGCGAAGCCTAGCAACTCGGCTATCCTTGTTTGCGAAAGTTCAAACTCCCGGCCAAACAATCTGAATTTAGCAACGCCGGTAAGCTGACTCTGAGAACCGGTACCGGTGATGTAACAAAACGAGCTTAGGAACTCCAGTGTCAGCAACTCGAATGTGGGTTGAGGCTGACTGCATAGAACCCACAGGTTAACCTTCTTAAGCAGGTTCTTGACACTGTTGAGCATTCCGAGCTCTCTCAAACATTCAGTGTCGATATAACGCGTAGGTTGCACACCGCGGTTCTGGAATCGGATAAATCTTTCTCTCTGGGTTTCTCCAGCATCACCCTCTCTGAATTGAATAGCATCCATTGCATGCAAGAACTATAGTGAGAGATGAGGATTTTGGATTTTTGTGAAAAAGTGATAAAATGAGAGAAATAATGGTTCGGATAAATATTGGAAGGTGAGAATGTGATAGGTGTGGTGATAATGGGGAGGTTAATGAGTTTTAATTTGGTAATGGGAGGTTACGGAAGTTGTGGAGAAAATGGGTGGTTTTTGGAAGTTATGGAGGAGGAAGAAGAAGAGGTTTCGAAAAGAAACAGTTCTGTTTCTCACGAATCCTATATTTAGGGTTGTCACGGTCGTGACAGGGAGATGACGGTCGTGACACGCTAAATTAGCACGTCACGATCGTTAGGGGGCGTGACGACCGTGAGAGTTTGTTTCGTTGAATAATTTCCAGAAAACACTATCTCTTACGCTTCATATACTTTATAATAATTTATTTTTTTCACTTCTCACTCAATATTACATTTAAACACCATATAATAAATATTTTCAATATAGCACTTGTATATTTGCACTGCACGAGAGATTTTTATAGAATATGAATAAATTCAAGCATAACAGTACATAGAATGAAAATATATAAATGGAAAAATTTTGGGAACTAGAAGTGCATTGCATATGGTAATTGAAATGAAATTACATAAATGAAAATACGGTACGAAATTGTTTGCGAAAAGTAAATCTAACTAGAAACGAAAACAATGAGAAAAATAAACTAGATCACTTATAGCATTTTCAAAAGTGTTTCTTCAAATCTTCGATTGCGGAGTTCAAGTGATAGAATTGTTCACAGGTTATGTCAGTCAAACCTATAATGTCCAATCGCATGCTCTTAATTTCATCCTTGAATGAATTTATATCAGTTTGGTAAGCTTCAAGAGTGTTCATGATATTCTGTAAGTTGTTAGCATAATCTCCTTGATTCACTTCAGGGGTTTCAATAACTTCGTCAGTGTGGTCAATGTCATGGTAACCAGGAGGTGTCTCAGGGTCAGTTTCGACATCAGTCATTATATCATCTTTTATCTTGTAAGACTGAGGTGTTTCAGGAGTAGATGGATAATCAGGTGGGGTTAACTCATAAAGCCAGTTATCCTTATTGTGAACACTTACTCTAGCATGGTTTGGTAGTGTGAACAGGGTTACTACCTCATTCCGGATTAAGTACTCGAAAGGTGGATGTCCTAAATTCCTTATTATATGGCGATTAAAGCAAAAGTTAAGATTCATAGGACGGATGGTACCTAAACGGTTGCACTTGTGCAATTGGTATCTAAGTCCTAAGGCATCAGCAATCATGGTTACAAGACCTCCTACTAATATAGGTAATTCAGGTTCTTCTTGGATACGGGTGAAGGTTTGCATCATGAAAGGTACACCATTAACAGGCTGTCCATTAGTGAAACATGACATAATGAATATCTCATCTTTAGAGACTCCGGTAATGTTTTCTTCTTTTCCAAAGAAGGTGTGAGCAAGGATCTTATGGAAGTAACAGAGAGCTGGGTTATGGATTTCATCATTGTTCATGCTATTTAGTTCAGGGTGGTAGTTTTCGGTTAAAGTTCCCCAAAAGAAATCTAGCTCAATGTCCATCAATTCTACCTGTGTGGTAGTAAAAGCAAAGGGTCCACTAGGGAATCCTAATAAGTCAGCTAGTTCTTTATGGTTAAAGTCATATTCTATTCCAAATAGGCGGAAACTGATAAATCCATTCCTAAATCCAAAACCGCGCTCGGGTAGGTAAACTAAGGAGCTAAGGAACTCAAGGGTGAGCTCGCGGTAAGTCACAAACTTATGTTGAATCCGTGCATTCTCCCATCCAAGTCGGTTAAATAAGTACAGGATGCTATCATGTATACCTAGGGTTTCCATAGTCAGATCATCCGGGTACAGGGTCAAATCCATTTGCCTCTGTGATAACTCTTCAAATTTCATTCTTTGGTTCCTACCTCTAAATTTGGTTTCCATATGGTTAATCGGTTGGTTAGCCATGGTCAGTGCAAATATGGAGGAAATATATCAGGGGGAGAAGGAAAGTGGAAAAGGCTTTTAGAAAATCTGTAAAAGTGATTTAAGATTAAAATAAAGAAAAATAAGGAAATGAAATGCATAATTTAAAGGCAATAATAGTAATAATGAAATAAAGCTATAAAATGACAAAACAATTAAATGAAGAATAAAATGATAAATGACAAAATAATATATTGATAAAAATGAATTAAATGATTAAATGAGTGAATGGGTTGCCTCCCACTAAGTGCTGTTTTTATCGTCAAAAGCCTGACGTAATGCTTAGGTGTAGATTAATCAGGGGAATTAGTGGACAACTCTAAAAGCCTTAGACTATTTGCATAATCTCTATTTTCAACTTTATGATAATGTTTTAAACGTTGTCCGTTTACTATGAATGGTTCACTATTCCTACCTTTAATTTCTATTGCTCCACTCGGGAACACTTTATTTATTTCAAAGGGTCCTGACCATCTAGATTTTAATTTTCCAGGAAAAAGCCTAAGTCTTGAGTTAAAAAGGAGTACAACGTCTCCCACACTAAATTCTTTCCTAGATAGGCGTTTATCATGCCATCGCTTAGTTCTTTCTTTATATATCTTAGCATTCTCATAAGCATCTAGCCTTAATTCTTCTAATTCGTTAATGTCTAGGATTCGCTTTTCTCCTGCAGCATTATAGTTTATATTGAGAGTTTTAATCGCCCAATAAGCTTTGTGTTCTAGTTCTACCGGGAGGTGACAAGATTTTCCATAAACTAATTTGAAAGGTGTAGTACCTATGGGTGTCTTGTAAGCGGTCCTATAAGCCCATAAAGCTTCATTAAGTTTAGATGACCAATCTTTCCGAGATATGGCGACAGTCTTTTCTAAGATTTGTTTTATCTCTCTGTTTGAGACTTCGACTTGTCCACTTGTTTGTGGGTGATATGGTGTTGCCACACGGTGTCTTACTCCATACTTAGATAGTAATTTGTCAAAGATTTTTGAAATGAAGTGCGAGCCGCCGTCACTTATGACGAGTCTAGGCACACCAAATCTGGGAAAGATTATATTTTTGAAAAGCTTTATTACTACTCGTGTATCGTTTGTAGGAGAAGCTATAGCTTCAATCCATTTCGAAACATAATCAACAGCTACGAGTATGTAATTGTTACCGAAAGATGATGGGAATGGTCCCATGAAATCTATTCCCCAGACGTCAAAGATTTATACTTCTAATATTCCTTTTTGAGGCATTTCATCTCTTCTTGAAATATTGTCGGTGCGTTGACACCGATCGCAATTTATAACAGCGATGTGGACATCCTTCCATAGATTAGGCCAGAATAAGCCGACATGTAAGATTTTTGCACAAGTCTTGGAAGTGCTTGCATGTCCACCATAAGGAGATGAATGGCATTGAGCAATGACATCTTCTATTTCTTCTTCGGGAATACATCGACGAAAGATTCCATCGGGTCCTCTTTTGAACAATAATGGTTCATCCCAATAGTAATGTTTTAGATTGTGAAAGAATTTATTTTTCTGCTGATAGGTTAAATCAGGTGGAAGAGCTCCTGCGGCTAGGTAGTTAACAATGTCAGCGTACCATGGCAGTCCTACAGTTGTCTGGATTGTTTCCACGGGTTCTGGTTCATTTAAGTCTAACTGAACTGGGTTGCTTCCTATTTGTGCTATCAGTTGTTCATACGGAAAATCATCGTTAATCGGCACTTGTTCGGGTTTAATACCTTCTAATCTAGATAAATGGTCCGCTACGACGTTTTCAGTACCTTTCTTATCTTTTATTTCGAGATCAAACTCTTGTAAGAGTAAAATCCATCTCAAGAGTCTTGGTTTATCATCTTTCTTAGTTAATAGATATCGGATAGCAGCATGGTCTGTGTAAACGATTATTTTCGCTCCTACTAGGTAAGAACGGAATTTGTCAAGCGCAAAGACAACTGCTAACAATTCTTTTTCAGTAGTGGCGTAGTTCATCTGAGCAGAATCTAAGGTTCTACTGGCATAGTAAATCTCATGAAGTTTCTTTTCCTTCCTCTGGCCTAGAACTGCGCCTACAACATAGTCACTCGCATCGCACATGATTTCAAAAGGTAATCTCCAGTCAGGGGGTTGCATGATTGGTGCGGTGATGAGGGCTGTTTTTAGAGTTTCGAATGCTTTAAGACAATCTTCATTGAATATGAACTCAGCATCTTTCATTAATAAACCAGTAAGAGGTTTAGTGATTTTCGAGAAATCTTTGATGAATCGTCGGTAAAAACCGGCGTGTCATAAAAAGCTTCGTATTTCTCGAATGGTTTTAGGGGGTTGAAGATCTTTTATGACTTCTATCTTAGCTTTATCTACTTCAATTCCCTTGTCGGATATAACGTGACCTAATACGATTCCTTCTCTGACCATAAAATGACATTTCTCCCAGTTAAACACGAGGTTTACTTTTACACATCTTTCTAACACCATTTCTAAGTTTGATAGGCATCCTTCAAAACTTTGCCCGCATACAGAGAAGTCATCCATGAACACTTCCATGATGTTGTCTATAAAATATGCGAAGATTGACATCATACATCTTTGAAAGGTTGCAGGAGCGTTGCATAATCCAAAGGGCATTCGTCTATAAGCGAACGTTCCATATGGGCATGTGAATGTAGTCTTCTCTTGATCATCTGGATGGATAGGGATTTGGAAAAATCCTGAGTAACCGTCAAGATAACAGAAGTATGAATGCTTGGCTAATCGTTCTAACATTTGATCTATAAAGGGTAGTGGGAAATGATCTTTTCTAGTGGCTTTGTTTAGTTTACGATAGTCTATGCACACTCTATGTCCCGTTACTACTCTTTGCGATATCGATTCGCCTTGAGCGTTTTTCACAACAGTGATACCTCCTTTCTTTGGCACTACATGTACTGGACTAACCCATTCACTATCAGAGATTGGATATATTATTCCGGCATCTAGAAGTTTCTTAACTTCTTCTTTTACTACAGTGCTAAGGATTGGGTTAATTCTTCTTTGAGATTCTCTGGAGGTTCTGCAATCTTCTTCTAGCAGAATACGATGCATACAAACTGAAGGGCATATCCCTTTGAGATCAGATATGTTATATCCTAATGCAGTTGGATATTTCTTTAAGACATCTAAAAGTTTCTTTGTTTCTATAGTTCCTAAACCGGAGTTTATTATAACTGGTCTTTTACATTCAATGTCTAAGAATTCGTACCTTAGGTTATTAGGTAAAGTTTTTAATCCTAATGTAGGTTTATCTTTACTTGGCATGGGATCCGGTGTAAGTGCTAAACTTTCGCTTAGACTATCATCCTGATATGGTTTACGCCAATTATCATCTTCGAAAATCGGAGGGATTTGAATTTTCATTATTTCAGAATAGGTAGTTTCTTTCAGTTCCATTTCTCTTACACATTCGTCAATTACGTCCAATAGATAGCAGGTATCCTCTATAGCTGGTGATTGTAAGAATTGTGTTAAAATAAATTCAACTTTCTCTTCACCTACTTCAAAGGTTAGCTTTCCTCTTTTTACATCTATTATAGCTCCGGCGGTAGCTAAGAATGGTCTTCCTAGTATGATAGGTGTAGTGGAGTCTTAAAAGATGTCCATGATTATAAAATCAGTAGGGATGTAGAATTGTCCTATACGTACTGGGACGTTTTCTAGTATGCCTACAGGATATTTAACTGAGCAATGGGCTAGTTGAACAGACATTTTAGTTGGTCTTAGGTCTCCCATGTCTAGCCTTTTGCAAATCGTTAAGGGCATAACACTGATACTGGCTCCTAAACCGCATAGAGCTTTGTCAATGACGAATTTTCCTATTACACAGGGTATAGAGAAACTTCCTGGATCTTTTAGCTTAGGAGGCATATTATTCTGAATTATGGCGCTACACTCAGCAGTAAGTGTAACTGTTCCGTTATCCTCTATCTTTTTCTTATTAGATAAGATTTCTTTTAAAAACTTAGCGTACGAGGGTATTTGGGTGATAGCTTCTGTAAACAGAATAGTAATATTCAACTGTTTCAGAAGTTCGACAAATTTCTTAAATTGACCCGTCGTCTTGGAATTGGTTAATCTCTGAGGGTACGGAATTGGTGGTTTATAGGGTGGTGGAGGCACATAAGGCTTTTCTTTCTCCACTACCTCTTGATTATCATCTTCCTTTTCTTCTGGATCATTCACCTCTTTAGTCGGTTTATCCGGTTTTTGGTACATGGCTGGGTTGTCAAGTCTTGGATCGGTAGGTCCGTCAAGTTCCTTGCCACTTCTTAATATTACGGCATTGGCATGTCCTTTCGGATTAGGTTGAGGTTGTCTAGGAAATACTCCAGCTGGTGCAGCGGTAGGTGCTTGTTGTTGAGCTACTTGTGAAATCTGAGTTTCAAGCATTTTGTTATGTGTAGCTAATGCATCTACTTTGCTCACTAATTGTTTAATCTGCTCACTAGTGTGAATGTTTTGGTTTAAGAAGTCCTTGTTTGTTTGAGATTGGTTAGCTATAAAGTTTTCCATCATCAACTCAAGGTTCGATTTTCTAGGGACATTAGGAGCAGTCTTTTGATATCCTGGTGGCGTAGCTGGTGCTTGACCTGGTGCGTATAAAGCATTGTTATTCTTATAGGAGAAGTTCGGATGATTTTTCCAACCTGGGTTGTATGTGTTTGAGTATGGGTTTCCTTGAGCATAATTCACTTGATCTGTGGGAATTCCTGTCAATAGTTGACAATCAGAAACTTCGTGTCCTGGAACTCCACATAACTCACAGTTAGGTGTTACTGCAGCCACGGTGGCTGTAGGTGTTATGGCCAAGTTGTCGATCTTTTGGCTTAGTTAGTCAAACTTTGCATTGACTTGGTCCATACTACTCACTTCGTACATACCTCCTTTTGTTGGTTTCTCAGTTGCGACTCTCTCGCTTCCCCAGAGGTAATGGTTTTGAGCCATACTTTCGATAAGTGCATAAGCATCATTATATTCTTTGTCCATCAATGCACCGCCCGCGGCAGCGTCAATTGTCATTCTTGTATTGTACAAGAGTCCATTATAGAAGTTATGGATGACCATCCATTCTACTAATCCGTGATGTGGACAAAGTCTCAGCAAATCCTTATAGCGTTCCCAAGCTTCGAATAGTGATTCGCTTTCCCTTTGCTTAAATCCGTTGATCTGAGCTCTCAGCATAGCTGTCTTACTAGGTGGAAAATATCTGGTCAAGAAAACTCTCTTTAGTTCCTCCCACGTAGTTACTGAGTTTGAAGGCAGAGATTGAAGCCAAGCTCTTGCTCTGTCTCGAAGTGAAAAAGGAAACAAACGTAGTCTAATAGCTTCTTGGGTAACTCCATTGGCTTTTACGGTATCTGCGTATTGCACAAAGATCGAAAGATGAAGGTTCGGATCCTCGGTAGGATTTCTGGCGAATTGATTTTGTTGCACGGCTGATATCAACGAAGGTTTTAGTTCGAAATCGTTTCGGTTGATAGCCGGTGCGGCAATGCTTGAATGCGGTTCAGCTTGCGAAGGACTGGCATAATACTTGAGTGGGTGATTCTGTTCTTCAGCCATCTCTGCGTCCTTTGATGTTACGACTGGTTTAGGCGGATCTAATTGAAGATCTGGAATATTGTAACTTTGTTCGTAATCGAATATACGTCTTCTTACGTGTAAGAAGCGTTCCGATTCTGGGATTAGAGGTTGCAAGTCTTCGCCTTTAGAGCGAGTACTTGGCATACACTCGGAAATTTAGATTAAGAAAATTAAATAATTGTTACCTTAGTCTAGACAATGCTACCTAAAGTGCACTAGTAACTAAATTAAGGTCCCCGACAACGGCGCCAAAAACTTGATGGGCTAAAGACGTGTCTAATTATGTGTCTAGCGGTATCTTAACTGCAAGTGCACAGCCTATCGAAGTAATATTTAAGATTATCGATCCACAGGGACTCTATGGTTACTTAGTGCTAGATGAACTTCTAGTTTAGCTAAGGCGAATGGTTGTCATGATTTTTTGTTGTTTTTAAAGATTAAAGGCGGAATTAAATTTAAGTTTTAATAAAATAATACTAAGGCGGTCGGTATGTAATTATACTAACTTAGGCGGGTCAATCTAACCTAGGCTTATAAAGGTGTTCACTTAAACTATCCTGTAGGGGTTACCAGTTTAAATACCCTCAACTCACACTCTCGTGGTCTTATCTCAGATCTTACCCCTAAAGCCTTATGCCTGCTCTCGCTAGCCCATAAGTGTTTAGAGATAATTTTTGGAAACTTAGTAATCCTAATTTATTTTAAAGCGCTCTCGCTGTGTTTAATTTAAATGCCTAACTTTAGCTATCTGGTTAAAATCTCACACTCTCGTGGTCTTGACCTAACCTAATACTCTTTCCTTACTCTCGTAACGAAAAGGTCGATTTTAAATAAAAAGTATCAGCCAGAATGTTAAGTTATTAATTATTTTAAGCCTATGGTTAATTTTTACCGATTAAATTTGTTTTAACTACATACCGCCCTAAGGTAATTAGCTACTCATTTTTGTTGAACCAGACAGAGGCAGAGAAACAATAAACAGAATATTCATGGCAGAAAAATAAATAAACAACATAGATATTAAATTGCAAATAATAATAAAAACCTGGTTAACAATAAGATGGCAGACTCCTTCTTCCACAGACCGGAAAGCTCGGAGTAATTGGCGGAAATCGAAAATAAAATAAAATTCTGAAGGTTTAGAAACAAGTAATTTTTATAACAATTTCCTGATGTTGGAAATTGTTATAGGTTGGGTTTGGATACAATGAAAATAGAATACTGAAAATAATGCTGAAATAAAAGGGTTGTAAAATAAATCGGCAGAGCTTCCGCAGGAAATTGATATAAAAAATGCTCTGTAAATTGTTCAACTGAATTATGCTATTTATAGAACAATTAATGGGCTTGAAATTTGGACTTGTTGCATTGGGCCTTGTTGAAGCAGCTGAGAAAATATAGGAACGTGGCTAAAAAATAGGCAAAACTTCTTCACGTAATGTTTTGACGTGGTCTCAGTCAAATAACCTACTTTTTCACTTGTCACGGTCGTGACAAGGTCTTCACGTCCGTGTCCCTTGCATTTTAAGTGTCACGGTCGTGACAATGTCATCACGGTCGTGATTGCTTCTTTTGGGGTGTCACGGTCGTGACACCTAGGTGACGACCGTGAGTGCAACAAATTATGCAGGTTTTGCAGGTTTCTTCATTTCTTCATCTTTTTATGGTTGTTTTTGTTCCTTTTGCTCTTAATTCATGATTTAGCTCCATATATGATGTACCTGCAAAATAGTAAGAAAAACTCGAGGAATCGGGTGTTAAAACGATGATTATGCGATAAAACTGTAATGAAACTTAGCAATATAATCGATACATTTTCTCGTTATCAACAAAGCGCTTTTGGCTGTTTTTGAAATAGTTAAAAACAATTAAACTTATATTGAAAGTTAAAATAGCCCTTAAGTGTTTCCACGAATAATTGTACGGATTACTGGTTCAATTACGATCCTTACATTCTAACCTTTATAGATTTATTTAGACATGGTAAAGTAAAAGTTGTATTTATAATTTTTCATTAAAGTATTTAGTGCGAGTGCGAAAAGTAAATAAAAGTAGTTCGAGTGCAGAAAGTAATTAAAAGTAGTGCGAGTGCGGGAAATAAAGGTATTTAAAGCGAGTGCGAGAAATAAACGAAAGTAAAGCGAGTGCGGGAAATAAATAAAGTAAAGCGAGTGCGGGAAATAAATAAAGTAAAGCAGTGCGAGAAATAAATAAAAGTAAAGCAATGCGGGAAAATAAAATACGAACTGGAATTAAAATGGCGGCAGGATTAGCTTCCTCCCAGAGTGCTCCAAAACTCGATCACACCGAAGTATACAGACTCGGTCACTCGATTGCAGTAACACCCCGATGTGGAATGATAACTGTTTTAAAACTGATATATGCCTAAGAGATTCTAATTTTGGATATTGAAAACAAAAATCTAAGGCCCTATTTATAGGAAAACAAAAAGCAGGAAAAGACCAGGATGCCCCCTTCACTAAAAAGTGGAGGGAAACGTTTTTTCCTTGTGGCGCCCGCCACAGGCACATGGCGCCCGTCATGAGACTAATAGGGAATGAGAGAGTGGGGATTATGGGTCTTGGCAGTTGTGGAGTGGTCTTGAGACGTGGCCACGTCCTGGCAGACCCCATGGCGCCCGCTGTAAACACCCCAAATTTGCCCTCACTCATTCACACCATGGCTTGTGATCTCTTCATATGCATAAACTCAATCATAGCATCTCATACCACATTTTTAGTACACTGCATTGTTTCTAAGTCATCTGCATCTAGGGTTTGTGATCTGAGCCATCCAAGAGCCATTTGAGCCACTTCAAAGGTCATCAATCACTTCAAAGGGGTCCATGTATGGTCAAGCATCATATTATATCTCCACAAAGTCAAGGAAGTCAAAAAAATCACAAGAACTGAGAATGGGATGGAAGCAGAGCCAGGATTGACTGCACAGATGACCTAGAATTAGGGTTTTGGTTTCAAAGGCCATAATTCCAAATTTTTTGGTCATTCTTGTTTCTATTGGTCTCTATATGGTATAGGGATCATGCATACCAATTTTCATGAAGAAATTCAATGGGGAAGTCATCTGATCAAGAGTTGACTTTTTGAGCAAGTCAGTGCAAAATCAGGGCATCTGAGGCCCTCAATGACCCAACCAAAGGGTGTTCATCATCATTTTGATTATGTATGATCTCTATTTGATCATAGAAGATGTTGGAAGTTCACAAAGTTGAATAATTTCAAGCCATTTGCAAAGTTGACTTTTAGGGAAAATGACTTGTAATGGAAAATTGCCATTTTGGGAAACTTTTTCAACCCTTGCTTTTTGATTCAAAAATGCTTCAAATGGGAAAACTTTGGTCATGAAAGTTGTAGAATGGATCATTCCCTTTTCAAAAAGTACAAGAACTTGACCTAATTCATTTTGGATCAAAAGTTATGGCCTTGCAAAGTTGGATAAAATCATTAAAATTTCACTTTTGCACAAAATGGAAAACTTGCAATTTCTCATGGCAAGCCTTTATGTGACTTCAATTTGACCTCTAATCATCATACCAATGCAATGCATGACTTAAACTTCAGATTGGCCCAAGAATTTCTTAAGTTCCATGCCTTAAACTTCAAAAATTACAAAAGGGGCCAAAGTTGGACAAAATTGCAAAATGATCCATAACCTTTCATCCACTTGAGCCATCTCACAAAATCTGATTTCATGACACTCCTTGATCCTTGCTGCGCATAGCCATGCCCCTATCTTAGCCTGCCACTTGCCCATATCTCCAAGTACAACTTGCTTGACTTTTTGCAACTTGAGCCATACCAATCACACTGCTCCACAACAACTCTCTGCCCAATCAGAACCTCATATGTGGACCTCAAGCAAGCCATTACACACAACAATTCAAGCTAAAACACTCTCCAAGCCATAGTTATCAAAAATCCTCCAACTTGCAAAACCATTCGAAACTGACTCCACAAGCATCAAACCTTCAAACTTCTTTCACCATTCAACTCACCATGATCCACTGATCATTTCCCACCCTTCATTTGGCCCTAAAACCTTTACAATCAAAAATACGATTTCCACACTTCACAAACTGAACTTCTGCCATTTTCATTTTGGGGCCATATAAACTCCAACTAAGTATCACAAACACTTGAGGGGGATCATTGGAGCTGGTTTGAAGCAAGGAACTGGCCAGAAAGCACCATTTTCGAAAGCTTCAGTTCAGGTATCATCAAGAACTTTTTTTCCAGAAACTTGATTTTAAGTTCTTAGATTGTTCTCCATGCTTCACTGATCACACTGCACCTTTTAGTTTCGAAAATGATTGAATATTAAGCATGTATGAAGCTTCTGAAATTTCTGTGGTTTTTTCCGTTTTGCTTCGAATCTCTCTGATCATGTGAAATAAATCCTGTTTGATGATTGATTCTTGTTTAGAATGGGGTGGGGATCATTTCTGGAGAGTTAGAGAGCTTAGGGTTGTGCATTGAGTGAGATTGAAGAAATGGATGGCCGGAGAAGATGACCAGAACACTGTTCCGGTCACCTGAAAGTGATTAGGGCATCAGATTAGGGTTTAATCATAATTAGCGTAGTTTGAATGCTGGCCCTTGGATGACGCGCGAAGTCAATTCCCTCCATCCTGAGTTTGAACCTGGGCCCTTGGATTGGCTGACTTTCCTATTTTCTCATTAAATTCATTTTTATTTCATTTGTTTTATATTTAATTTCTACGAATTTTAAAAAAATAGCAAAACACTTTAAAAAATTCTGAAAATTTTTGTCAAACATTTCATTAATTTTAAGAACACAAAAAAAATTTTATTTTTATTTTTTGCATTAAAAATTATTTTTAAATCATTTAAAAGTTTATTTTTAATTAATTAATGAAAATTAATTAATTAAAAATACTTTTAAGCATTTAAAAATCACAAAAAAAATTCATGTAACCTTTTCAAACATTTAGAAACATTGTCCAACTCACAAACCAAATTTCATTTTTGATCTTGATGCCTTTTGATCATTATTAATAGAATTAATTTCATTTCAAGGTAATATTTTGTGCCAAACTTCAAAAATTAATTTATGCCTAACCATTGAGAGTTGGAAAATGATTCTTTTTGCATTGCATCTTGTATAGCATGTAGTTTATAGGATTAAATTGGCATGAATTGATCTTGCATTTTCAATTTGTTTTGCATTTTTCTTGTCAAGGTACCTTAAAACCCTAGCAATCTTAAGAAATTCATAACTCTCACTAGGTTAAGAGTTGGATCCCTTCCTTTGGGCAGTGAGTTTGTATAGGTTTAGGGTTCCTTTGATTGCATTTTCAAATTTTTATCATGTCATTTGCTTCTGGTTTAGGATTTTTGCTTTGTATGTTGCATATAACCCTAATTCATGCCTTCCTTTGCATCCATCTTCCATTTGCTTGCATACCATGACTTACCATGACATTTTGTGCATTCATTTGATTCATAAAACATCTTAAGACATATTAGAAACATGTTTGATCATTGCATCTTTCATTTGCCATGTTTTATGTCTTTTGCATTCCATAACTTTTCATGAACATTCATGGTTCAAAGCATGCTTCTCTTGCATCCATATGTTTGTATGATCATTCTAATGCCTTGCCTCCTGTGTGCATCATCTCTTAGCATCATTAATATCATACTCATGCTTCTGACTTTGTCTTGCATCATGCCACTTCATCTCATTTGCATTGCATTTCATTTCTTTACTAACTTTTCAGGTGGTAAGTTGTATTGAGAAGTGAATTTACCTTCACTCCTCACAATTTCTTTTCATATCCTTTATGCATCATTGCTGCATTTTTACTTGTGCTTTGAATTGAGCTTGCTCATTCTTGTTCATCTTACTTTCTTCCTTCAAGCAACTTGACTTCTTAAGTGAAGCAAGTTGTTTTGCTTATCTTTGCTCCTTTCATCTGCTTCTCTCCTTGGTGTGTCTCTAAAGGTCTTCTCTTAAAACTCACAAACCCTAGGACTTCCAAGCATGATAACTTTTTAGGATTGTTTAGTTCCCCACTTAGCTTTTACCTTTGTGTCTCTTTGAGTCTTCTCTTCTCATCTCATAATCAAGGACTAAACCCTAAAGGCTTTAAGGCTTTGTGATTAAGCTTATGCCTGCATCCTTCTATTAGGATGGAGTGTATAACTTTAATCCTAAGTGTTAAACCCTTAATGTGTTTAAATCATTTAATCAATTCACTTAATAATCATCAAAGACATCAAGCTTGTAACTCGGGCCTTGCATTAGGGTTCTAATTCTTCCTTAATTGGTTAAGAAGGACTAACCCTAGTGTTAATGGACAAGTCCCCCTCAAGTTGTCTTACAAATCATAAAACTCACTTCTTCATCTTTTCATTAACTAAAATCCATCTAATAAAGGCTTTGTTTTGTCATGAGGTTAATCCCTAATCATGGATTAAGTTGAGGAATCTTCCTCAGCTTAAACATTCTCATCTATTATCCTTCTATTAGGATGGTGTAATGAGTCTGTTTAATCCCTGATTATGGCTTAATCTCATTACTTAACACTAAACAAAAACAACAAAAACATCTAAATAATCACAAGTAGGTTAATGATCTTAATCTTACATCAAGGTGATTAAGTGTGAGATGCTGACTTCACACTTAAGGTATTCTCATTACCCCTAATCAGAGGGAGGATGTGATGAATTTACTAACCCATTGGTCTAGGCTTAAGCTCATCAACTTATGACAAACTTCAAAAAGCAATAAAAGACTGAAAACTCAAAAACAAACAATAATCGTCTCCTCCGGGATTCTTTTCTCATCTCATTCACTCACAAACGAGAACTTGCTTCTTCCGTCTAATGCAAGACAGTTTTCACCTGAGCCAGACAGGTTATACACTTGAGCATAGACAAGTAAGCAATTCACAAGTCAATTCACCTTTCAGTCTCTTTGGGTCGAACTACGGTGTTCTGACTTCCTCATTGCACGAGAGGATACGTAGGCATAACTTAACAGTTATCGAACAAAAGTCTTTGTATATCCCCCCCTCTTTCAGCTTTATTCTTTAAGCCTCATAGTCTTGAGCATTTCACTCTTGTTCTTACACTGACACTTCACTTGTACATTTCACACTTCTCTCACACTGACACTTGCATCCTTTCCCAGCTCTTTTACACACAGATTGCACTAACACTACCCCTTTAAAACACAAATCTTTTAAGCGTGGATCCCGTCGAGTACGGTGGACAATCTGGGTGCTAATACCTTCCCAGGTTGTAACCAACCCCCTTTCTCATTCTCTCTGGTTCGCAACCGTCTTATCCATATCTTTCCTAGGTCTATGCAGCATTACCTTTCCTCTAGAATGCAAGGGTGCTGTTCTATCCCATGTACTGGTGGACACTGGGTCTTCACTCAATGTTCTACCAAAGAAAGCCTTGGTGAATCTGGTGGTAAGAGCATTTGATGGCTCTAAAAGATCAGTGCTAGGAGAGATTGATCTGCCTGTGATGATTGGCCCGCAGACATTTAAAATTACCTTCTATGTGATGGACATTCAGCCGGCCTACAGCTGTTTATTAGGTAGACCTTGGATCCATGCCGCTGGCGCTGTTACGTCTACCCTTCACCAGAAGCTGAAATTCGAGTGGGAAGGCCAGATCATCACCATCTGTGGTGAAGAGGACATCTTTGTTAGCCATCTGGATGGAGAAATCCATGAAACCATGAGCCAGGGGTTTGAGGCCCTGAACATTAATGAAGCATCTGCTGTGCTTGGAACCTCCATGACATCTTACCAGCAAGCCAGGAAGGTTGTTGAAGAGGGGACTGCCCATGGCTGGGGCAAGCTGCTACCCGTGGAGATGAAGGAGGACAAATTTGGGTTGGGTTACAAACCAACTCAACAAGATCAATCAGAGGCTGCCAAGAAGCCCAACTTTGTCCGCGGGGGAATGCTCACCCCGGATGCAGTGAACAACTTGGAAGATGAGTCAGAAGATGACCGCAACCTGGAGAGCTGGATACGTCCAAGGATCCCGGGGAGCCGTATCTCAAACTGGTCTTCCCAGTAAATTATAAGGGTTACTTCTGCAGAGTAATTATTATTTCCTGTATTTTTAAGCATGCATCAAGTCTTGCATCTTGCCCAAGATTGTAAACACCCCAAATTTTCCCTCACTCATTCACACCATGGCTTGTGATCTCTTCATATGCATAAACTCAATCATAGCATCCCATACCACATTTTTAGTACACTGCATTGTTTCTAAGTCATCTGCATCTAGGGTTTGTGATCTGAGCAATCCAAGAGCTTCTTGAGCCACTCCAAAGGTCATCAATCACTTCAAAGGGGTCCATGTATGTTCAATCATCATATTATATCTTCTCAAAGTCAAGAAAGTCAAAGAATCACAGGAACTGAGAATGGGATGGAAGCAGAGCCAGGTTTAACTACACAGATGACCTAGAATTAGGGTTTTGGGTTCAAAGGCCATAACTCCAAATTTTTTGGTCATTCTTGTTTCTATTAGTCTCTATATGGTATAGGGATCATGCATATCAATTTTCATGAAGAAATTCCATGGGGAAGTCATCTGATCAAGAGTTGACTTTTTGAGCAAGTCAGTGCAAAATCAGGGCATCTGAGGCCCCCAATGACCCAACCAAAGGGTGTTCTTCATCATTTTGATTGGGTATGATCTTTATTTGATCATAGAAGGTATTATAAGTTCACAAGATTGAAGAATTTCAAGCCATTTGCAAAGTTGACTTTTTGGGAAAATGACTTGTAATGGAAACTTGCCATTTTGGGAAACTTTTTCAACCCTTGCTTTTTGATTCAAAAATGCTTCAAATGAGAAAACTTTGGTCATGAAAGTTGTAGAATGGATCATTCCCTTTTCAAAAAGTACAAGAACTTGACCTAATTCATTTTGGATCAAAAGTTATGGTTTGTCAAAGTTGGGAAAAATCACATAATTTCAAGTTTTCTACCAAAGAGGCAAAGTTGCAAAATCCCTTACCAAGGAAAATTGTGCTATCAAATGGACTTCTAATCTTCATACAAACATAAACCAAGGCCTAAAGATCAGATTGCATCAAAAGTTCACTCATTTTTATGACTTGTGGATCAAGAAACTTCAAAAGGGCCAAAGATGAACCAAGTTGCAAAACCTCACTCAAACCCTAATCCACTTGCTTGCTGACTTCAGAATTGATCCTAGGGCTTTCCACACTTCTTGCTGCGCAGGACACCCCTCTTGTCCTTGGCTAGCTATGAGCCCATACTTCTCTTACACAAAGTTTGACATTTTGGCAACATGCCCATACCAATCAAAATAGGCCAGCACCCACTCTCTGACCTATCACACTTCTTTATGTGGATCAAATGCAAGCAAAAGCACATAACAACTCAGCCTGAAACTCCAAGAACACAGCACACTCAAAAATCCTCTCATTTGCAAAAGCCTTTGAATCCTTTGATTCAGCCATCAAACCTTCAAACTTTTTCCACCATTCAACTCCATAAACCTCACTGATCATTTCCCTGCCCTCATTTTGCCCTAAAACCTCCACAATCAAAAACACGATTTTCACATTTCATGAACTGAGATTCTGCAAACTCTCTCCAGAGGCCATTTAAACTCCAACCAAGCATTGCAAGCTTCTTAGGAGGTTCATTGGAGTGGATTTGAAGCAAAGAACTGGCCAGAAAGTCCCTGATTCGAAAGCTCAAGCTCAGGTAGCCATGGCATTTATTTTTCCAGAACTCTCATTTTATGTTATAGAATGATTCTACATGCTTCACTGATTGCCATGATGTGTTTAGTTTTGAAAATAGTTGAGAAATAAGCATTTCATGAGCTTCTGAAATTTCTGAATAATTTTCCGTTTTGCTTCGAATCTTGTTGTTCATGTGAAATAAATGATTTTTGCTGGCTGAATCTTGTTTAGAATGAGTTAAGGATTGATTCTGGAGAGTTTGGTGAGTTTTTATGGCGTTTTGAGAGAGATTGAGTGAGAGAGCCGCCGGAGAAGATGACCGGAACACTGTTCCGGTCATCTGAAAGTCATTAGGGTTCAGATTAGGGCTTTAATCATAATTAGCGTAGTTTGAATGTGAGCCGTCCAGATGCGCGCGTTGGTCTTTCCCTCCATTCCCAGTTTGAATCTCAGCCTCAGGATGCGCTGACTTTCTCTTTATTTGTATTTTTATTTCATTTTATTTCATTTCTTTTCCATATTTTATTAAAAATAGCAAAACACATTGAAAAATTCTGAAAATTTTTATCAAACCTTTTATAAATTTTCAGAACCCAAAAATATTTTTATTTTTATTTTTTGCATCAAAAATTATTTTTAAAACATTTAAAAGTTTATTTTTAATTAATTAATGAAAATTAATTAATTAAAAATCTTTTTAGGTATTTAAAAATCACAAAAAAATTCATGTAGCATTTAAAAGCATTTAGAAACATTGTCCAACTCTCAAACCAAATTTCTTTTTTGTTCTTGATGCCTTTTGATCATTTTCAATGGAATTAATTTCATTTCAAGGCATTATTTTGATTCAAACTTTAAAAATTCATTTATGCCTAACCATTGAGAGTTGGACAATGATTCTTTTTGCATTGCATCTTGCATAACATGTAGTTTATAGGATAAAATTGGCATGGATTGATCTTGCATTTTCATTTTGTTTTGCATTTTTCTTGACAAGGTACCTTAAAACCCTAGCAATCTTAGAAAATTCATAACCCTCATTAGGTTAAGAGTTGGATCCCCTCCTTTAGGCAGTGAGTTTGTATAGGTCTAAGGTTCCTTTGATTGCATTTTCAAATTTTTATCATGTCATTTGCTTCTGGTTTTGGATTTTTGTTTTGTGTGTTGCATATAACCCTAATTCATGCCTTCCTTTGCACCCATCTTCCATTTGCTTGCATACCATGACTTGCCATGACATTTTGTGCATTCATTTGATTCATAATACATCTTAGGACATATTAGAATCATGTTTGATCATTGCATCTTTCATTTGCCATGTTGTATGTCATTTGCATTTCATAACTTTTCATGTACATCCATGGTTTAAACATGCTTCATCTGCATCCATATCCTTGTATGATCATTCTCATGTATTGTCTTGTGTTTTCATCATCCATTTACATCATTTGCATCATGTGTATGTTTCTGACTTTTGCCTTTGCCCATCCATATGCATTGTTTCATCTCATTTCTTCCTTTATGCATCTTGTACTAACTTTTCAGGTTAATGGTAAGTTGGTTTGGGAGGTGGATTTGCCTTCACCTCCTATCTCTTCTCACCTCATCATTTTGCATCTTTGCTTAATTTTTACTTGTCTTTGAGTGAGCTTGCTCACTTGTGCCTCTCTTCCCTTTTTTCTCTTCTCATCTCATCCCTTTTCTATCTTGCTTCTCCTTGGTGGCTTTCTTGAAGATTTCACCTCTTAAGCCTCACAAACCCTAGGACTTCCAAGCATGATAACATTTTAGGATTGTTTAGTCCCCCTTTAGACTTTTACCTTTGTGTTTCATTGAGTCTTCTCTTCTCATCTCATAATCAGGAACTAAACCCTAAAGGCTTTAAGGCTTTGTGATTAAGCTTATGCCTGCATCCTTCTATTAGGATGGAGTGTATAACTTTAATCCTAAGTGTTAAACACTTAATGTGTTTAAATCCTTTAATCAATCCACTTAATAATCATCAAGACATCAAGCTTGTAACTTGGGCCTTGCATTAGGGTTCTAATTCTTCCTTAATTGGTTAAGAAGGACTAACCCTAGTGTTAATGGACAAGTCCCCCTCAAGTTGTCTTACAAACCCTAAAACTCACTTCTTCATCTTATCATTAGCTAAAATCCACCTAATAAGGGCTTTGTTTTGTCATGAGGTTAATCCCTAATCATGGATTAAGTTGAGGAGCTTTCCTTAGCTTAAACATTCTCATCTATTATCCTTCTATTGGGATGGTGTAATGAGTCTGTTTAATCCCTGATTATGGCTTAAACTCATTACTCAACACTAAACAAAAACAACAAAAAAATCTAAATAATCACAAGTAGGTTAATGATCTTAATCCTACACCATGGTGATTAAGTGTGAGATGCTGACTTCACACTTAAGGTATGCTCATTACCCCTAATAAGAGGGAAGATGTAATGAGTTTACTAACCCATTGGTTTAGGCTTAAGCTCATTAACTTATGACAAACTTCAAAAAGCAATAAAAGATTGAAAATACAAAAACAAACAATAATCGTCTCCTTCGGGATTCTTTTCTCATCTCATTCACTCACAACCGAGAACTTTCTTCTTCCGTCTAATGCAAGACAATTTGCACCTGAGCCAGACAAGTCATACACTTGAGCATAGACAAGCAAGCAGTTCACAAGTCAATTCACCTTTCAGTCTCTTTGGGTCGAACTACGGTGTTCTGACTTCCTCATTGCACGAGAGGATACGTAGGCATAACTTAACAGTTATCGAACAAAAGTCTTTGTATATTCCCCCTCCTTCCAGTATCATTCTTTAAGCCTCATAGTCTTGAGCATTTCACTCTTGTTCTTACAGTGACACTTCACTTGTACACTTCACACTTCTCTTACACTGACACTTGCATTCTTTCCAACATTGATACACAGATTGCACTGACACTACCCCTTTAAAACAAAAATCTTTTAAGCGTGGATCCCGTCGAGTACGACGGACAATCTGGGTGCTAATACCTTCCCAGGTTGTAACCAACCCCCTTTCTCAGTCTCTCTGGTTCGCAACCGTCTTGTCCATATTTTTCTTAGGTTTATGCAGCATTACCTTTCCTCCGGGATAAAAATGCCTAGCTGGCGACTCTTTCTTTTCTCTTGAGTTCACCCCTGTGTGTTCTCATTCCTCCTTTCGCCGACCGTTCGCGTCTGTACCCCTCTTGGCCCCGGTTGTCATTTGGCGGGAGCGACAAAGATGACAAGACTCATTTTGTAATCGGGCCATCTCATAATTTTGTGCAAACAGATCAATCAATGAATATCAGACATCTTTTGCAAATGAATCTTTTTTTCTTTCCCGCTCACTGTTTTTCATTTTTCTTTTTGTACAAAAATAAAATGGCAATGTTTTCAAAATGATAACTTTACTTCACTTTTTCTAAACAAGATTAAAATCGATCACTAAAATGAACAATCTAAACCCTTGCAGAGAGTGCCTTTCAGACTGCACCGACAACAGCACAGCTATGGCTTCGTATGACTTTGACAATCCAATCAATCAAGCTGATGAAGGGGTTGAAGAAGACTATGAGCTTCCTGAAGAGCTAGCTAGGTTGTTAAGGCAAGAGGAAAAGGTTATCACTCCTCATCAGGAGGAGGTTGAAACGATTAATCTTGGTACGGATGAAAATGTGAAAGAGGTTAAGATCGGGGCCTGCCTACAAGACTCAGTGAAAGAACAACTGATTGATATGCTTCGAGAGTATTTGGACGTGTTTGCTTGGTCTTATCAGGATATGCCAGGGTTGGACACCGATATCGTCATGCACAAGCTGCCTTTAAGAGAAGATTGCCCACCGGTTAAACAGAAACTGCGCTGTACTCGCCCAGATATGGCAATGAAGATCAAGGAAGAGGTACAAAAGCAGTGGGACGCCGGGTTCCTTGCTGTGACTAGCTATCCGCCGTGGGTTGCTAATATTGTACCTGTGCCTAAGAAGGATGACAAAGTAAGGATGTGTGTGGACTACCGGGACCTGAACAGAGCCAGCCCGAAAGATGACTTCCCTTTACCTCACATTGATGTATTGGTCGACAATACGGCTCAGTTCTCGGTGTTCTCATTCATGGATGGATTTTCAGGATACAATCAGATCAAAATGTCACCTGAAGACATGGAGAAGACAACTTTCATCACACCCTGGGGCACGTTCTGTTACAAGGTGATGCCATTCGGACTGAAGAATGCTGGTGCAACATATCAACGGGCTATGGTGACATTATTCCACGACATGATCCATAAAGAAATTGAATGTTATGTGGATGACATGATTGCCAAGTCCCTCACAGAAGAAGACCACCTGGTAAATCTGTTGAAGCTATTCAAGCGTCTGAGGAAGTACCAACTAAAGCTGAACCCCAACAAGTGCACGTTCGGGGTGCGATCTGGTAAGCTGCTGGGCTTTATTGTAAGCGAGAAAGGGATTGAAGTTGACCCTGATAAAGTTAAAGCCATTCAAGAGATGCCTGCACCGAAAACCGAAAAAGAAGTTCGAGGGTTTCTAGGTAGATTGAACTACATTTCAAGGTTCATATCTCACCTTACTGCAACCTGTGAACCCTTGTTCAAGCTGTTGAGAAAAGAACAAACGGTCAGGTGGAACGAAGACTACCAGAGGGCTTTTGACAAGATCAAGGAATACTTACAAGAGCCTCCAATCGTTATGCCCCCAGTTGAAGGAAGACCTTTGATAATGTACTTGACAGTATTAGAAGAGTCAATGGGGTGTGTATTGGGCCAACATGACGAGTCTGGTCGAAAAGAGTATGCAATATACTACCTGAGCAAAAAGTTTACCGACTGTGAACAACGTTATTCACTGCTCGAGAAAACTTGCTGTGCTTTTGTGTGGGCTGCTCGCCGACTAAGGCAGTATATGTTGACCCACACTACTTTATTGATCTCCAAGATGGACCCAGTTAAGTAAATTTTCGAGAAGCCAGCTCTTACCGGATGGGTTGCAAGATGGCAAATGATCCTCACAGAATATGACATCCAATACACATCTCAGAAAGCCATCAAGGTCAGTGTATTGTCTGATTATCTTGCTGAGCAACCCATTGATGATTACCAGCCTATGAGATTTGACTTCCCTGATGAAGACATCATGTTCATAAAAGCAAAAGATCATGAAGAGCCTGTTCACACTAAAGGGCCTGACCCAGAAGAAGAATGGACTATGATGTTTGATGGGGCTGTTAATATGAATGGCCGTGGTGTTGGTGCAGTACTCATTACATCTAAGGGAGTTCACATGCCTTTCTCGGAAAAACTCACCTTTAACTGCACTAACAACGAAGCTGAATACGAAGCTTACGTTATGGGTCTTGAGGAAGCCATTGACCTCAGGATCAAGACTTTGACTGTATTCGAAGATTCAGCTCTGGTAGTTAATCAAACCAACGGCAAATGGTACACACACCTGGATCATTTGATACCTTACAGGGATTATACAAGGAGGTTATTGACTTTCTTTACAACGGCCAAGCTTGAGTATATCCCTCGGGACGAGAATCAGTTTGCAGATGCTCTTGCTACCATTTCATCCATGATCAAAGTTCAAGCTGCCAACTTTGTACCTCGGATTTCAGTGTCCAAACTTGACAGACCAGCATATGTGTTCTCAGCAGATGTTGTCAAAGATGATAAGCCTTGGTTCCATGACATTAAGTGCTTCTTGGAGGATCAGACATACCCACCTGGGGCATCTTCCAATGATAAGAAGACATTAAGAAGGCTAGCTGGTAGTTTCTTCCTGAATACCGACGGTTCCCTGTACAAGAGAAACTTTGATATGGTACTCCTCAGATGCGTCGATAGAACAGAAGCAGACTTGTTGATGCACGAGGTGCACGAAGGATCCTTTGGTACCCATGCAGGAGGACATGCCATGGCCAAGAAGTTGCTAAGATCAGACTATTACTGGATCACAATGGATGTTGATTGTTGTGCTTATGCCAGGAAGTGCCATAAATGCCAGATTTTCGCAGATAAAGTGCATGTGCCTCCAAATCCTCTGAATGTGATGTCTTCTCCCTGGCCCTTTGCCATGTGGGGCATTGATATGATTGGCAAGATTGAACCGACTGCTTCAAATGGCCACAGATTCATCCTGGTTGCTATTGACTATTTTACCAAGTGGGTTGAAGCGGCTTCCTACGCAAAAGTTACAAGGCAAGTGGTAGCCCGATTTCTGAAGAGAGACATCATCTGTCGGTATGGAGTGCCCGAGCGAATCATTACTGATAATGGTTCCAACTTGAATAATAAAATGATGGCAGAACTGTGCCGGGACTTCAAGATCCAACATCACAATTCTTCCCCTTACAGGCCAAAGATGAATGGCGCTGTCGAGGCCACTAATAAGAATATCAAGAAGATTGTGCAAAAGATGGTGGTCACCTATAAAGACTGGCATGAGATGCTACCGTTTGCCTTGCATGGGTACCGTACGTCAATCAGAACATCCACTGGGGCAACACCGTATCAGCTTGTATATGGTATGGAGGCAGTCCTACCTGTCGAAGTTGAATTACCCTCCCTACGGGTGCTAATGGATGTTAAGCTGAACGAAGCAGAGTGGGTCCGATCCCGATACGAACAACTGAGTCTGATTGGAGAGAAGAGATTGGCTGCAATCTGTCATGGGCAGCTGTATCAGAAAAGAATGAAGAAAGCCTTCGATCAGAAAGTCAGGCTCCGAGAATACCAAGTAGGAGATCTTGTACTGAAAAGACTCCTCCCTCCTTATACAGACCACATGGGCAAATGGACTCCGAACTATGAAGGACCATTCGTAGTAAAGAAAGTTTTCTCCGGTGGAGCACTCATGCTCAGTACTATGGATGGTGAAGACTTCCCGTCCCCAGTGAATTCAGATGTAGTTAAAAAATACTTCGCATAAAAATGACCCGCTGGACATAAAAACAGAATGTAAGTCCAAGCAAAAATAGGGCATCCCGGCGAGTCAAAAACAGAATAAAAGGCTCGGGAAAAAGTAAGGGAAAATAAACAAAAAAATTTACACCCGCTAAGTTGAAAAGCCACATCGGACAACTCAGGCAAGAAAGGGTATCCCGATGGATTGAAAACCCGAAAGGGCGATCCATGCAAAATAAGGGAATAAGCGAAAAAATGCATTCTGAATTCGTCTGTATCACTTACAACTTGGTAAGCTTCGAAAGGTTCAAGCGCCGGTCAGAATCAACCTTCTTCAGAAAGCATGACGAGAAGAACGTCGAATGTCATACGAGTCATAGCAAAGGGTAGCTCCTTGAAGCGTCATCAACATTGCCAACATCTTTTTTCTCAATTTGTAACAATCTACTCATTTTAGGGGATTTGTTTCTTTGACTGTATCTTGCCAATTCCGGGCACATGAATTAATAAAATCAGATTTTCAGTCATGTTTCGTTTCGTACACTTTACTTTCATTTGCAAAATGTCTGATGTTCTTAAGATACCGATTGCATAAATACAGATGCTTTTCTTCTAAAAATACGTGCGTGTAGGAAATATACTTACTCTCAGGAGTGTCTAAACTCCCATGACGGAATCCGGTAAGGGATACCTCGGGATTACTTGTGCGTTTCTCTATCTTTTCAGGTATTTAGAGCACAGCATGGGGCATGAAAGCTTCATCCCAGCAAGCTGGCAAATCATTATCAACTCCGTCTTAACACCAGAGGTGCTTTCTCCCCAGCCGAGTTGCCCTTTACTATTCCTCCACAGCCAAGTACAAAGGCCAGGGAACCATCTCCCCACAGAGTTTCAGCCTCTATCCAGAAGAGCAATGTCTGAAGATCTCACAACAGAGTGAAGAAAGCTTCTACAAACCCCAGCTGGGTCCCCCTTTATCAAAGATAGGTCTATCAGTGACCTATTTCCCCAAGCAGAGTCATATATCTTAACGAATCTACCAATGATCTCACCCCCAGCTGGGATGTCCACTTCAAGCAGATCGACCAGAGATCTTCACAGCAGTGGGATCCGAATCCCGGATCGGCATCTTTTGCATAATCATAGCATTCGCACCATATCTTCCCCACAGAGCGTAGCATTCCGTCTAATACGGAGCGTTATGGCAAAAAATCAAACATATTGCATAATCATAAGCCATGTTCTGGATCAAACACTTGTGAATATTGACAATCCATCAACAATATACAGAAAACTCCCCAGAGTCCCCGGCAGAGAGCCAAGGCACCTTCCGTAAATATACAGACACTCCTTGACACTCGTCCGTGTCATATCCCCGGCAGAAAGCTAAGGCATTTTCCTTACACTCACAAATACCAGTACACACTCCTTTTGGCACCCGTCCGTGTCATGATTCCCCAGTAAAGTCGCCCGAGCCTTCTTTACAAACAAACACTTATACATATCACAGATACTTCTTGACACCCGTCCGCGTTATATCCCTAGTAGAAAGCCAAAGCGTCCCCTTTGCACTCACATATACATACAGGTTCCCTGACACCCGACCGTGTCACCTTCCCCAGCATAAATACCTGAATACTTTGTAAAGCATATACTTGTCTATAATATACCTTTTGACACTCGTCCGTGTCACTCTCCCCAGCAAGTTAAACACTCTCCTGTACACCACTCATACTTATTTCGCTCATACAGATACCCATCCGTATCTTGTATATATCGCTCAGATCCCGTCAGATTCGACACTCGTCTGTGTTCTTTGTTAACCAGATGGTACTCGTCCGTATCATCATCTCCGAACATGCGTCAAGCGTTTGTTTCTACCTGATACTCGTCCGTATCATAGTCTTAAGGATGCTCGTCCGCATCTTTAATCCATACACGTGTCAAACACTTATGTCTTCTTGAATTTAGACACTCGTCTGTGTCTACTATTCCCCAGAAGAGTCCCCTCAGATTCGACACTCGTCCGTGTTCTTTGTTAACCAGATGGTACTCGTCCGTATCATCATTTCAGAACATGCGTCAAGCGTTTGTTTCTACCTGATACTCGTCCGTATCATAGTCTTAAGGATGCTCGTCCGCATCTTTAATCCATACACGTGTCAAACACTTATGTCTTCTTGAATTTAGACACTCGTCTGTGTCTACTATTCCCCAGAAGAGTCCTCTCAGATTCGACACTCGTCCGTGTTCTTTGTTAACTAGTTGGTACTCGTCTGTACCATCATCTCTGAACATGTGTCAGCGTTTGTTTCTTCTGATACTCGTCCGTATCACAGTCTTAGGGATGCTCGTCCGCATCTTTAATCTATACACAACATCAAAACACTTATACCTTCTATTTCTTGGATGTAAACACTCGTCCGTGTTTACTATTCCCCAGTAGGTCGCCAGCAAAGCAACCTTTTTCTATCCGACATTCGTCCTATGTCGTGATACCTTCGGCAGCCGTACCCTGCCAGGTGATCGTCCTTCACCTTCGGATGACCGTCCCTCATCCTTTCCCCAGCGGAGTCTCTATTCATTAGAACCTCTTTTTCTATCCGGCATTCGTCCTATGTCGTGATTTTTAGCAGCCGTACCCTGCTAGGTGATCGTCCTTCACCTTTTGATGATTGTCCTTCATCATTTTATCCGATGGCCGTCTCCATTATTGATCTTGTTATCTGACATTCGTCCTATGTCATGATAAACCTTGAGAGCAGCCGTCCCCTGCTAGGTTATCGTCCTTCACCTCTTGATGATCGTCCTTCATCATGCTCATCCGATGGCCGTCCCCATCGTTGATCTTGTTATCTGACATTCGTCCTATGTCATGATAAACCTTGAGAGCAGCCGTCCCCTGCTAGGTGATCGTCCTTCACCTCTTGATGATCGTCCTTCATCATGCTCATCCGATGGCCGTCCCCATCATCGACCTTTTATCCGGCATTCGTCCTATGTCGCGATACTTTCGGCAGCCGTACCCTGCCAGGTGATCGTCCTTCACCTTAGATGACCGTCCCTCATCTTATCCCTTTCAGAGCAGCCGTCCCCTGCTAGGTGATCGTCCTTCACCTTTGATGACCGTCCCTCATCATTATTTCATTTATTCTTTAACCCGATGGTCGTCCCCGTCGTGGTCCCTTTTCCTTCACCTTTGATGATCGTCCCTCATCATTATTTCATTTATTCTTTAACCCGATGCCCGTCCCCGTCGTGGTCCCTTTTCCTTTTCCTGGTGATCGTCCTTCACCTTTGATGACCGTCCCTCATCATTATTTCATTTATTCTTTAACCCGATGGCCGTCCCCGTCGTAGTCCCTTTTCCTTTTCCTGGTGATCGTCTTTCACCTTTGATGACCGTCCCTCATCATTATTTCATTTATTCTTTAACCCGATGGCCGTCCCCGTCCCCGTTGTGGTCCCTTTTCCTTTTCCTAGCGATCGTCCTTCATCAATTTAGCCCGATGGTCGTCCCCGTCGCTGTTTACATTACTTTATGAACCTGATGATCGAACCTCATCATTTATTTTTACCTATAATCCCCAGAGAGTCCTGATGGCAGTCCCCATCATAATCTCTCATATCCCCAGCTAGTCGGCCGTCCCCGTCTTTGCTTTATTTCCCGCATCTTCCCCAGCTAGTCGGTCGTCCCCGTCTTTGCTTTATTCTCCCGTTTCTTCCCCAGCATGTCGGCCGTCCCCGTCATTGCTCCTTCCCCAGAAGTCGTCCTCTGCTCGACGATCGTCCTCCGTCGCCCGCACTTTATATACATGTTTTATTTTCTTTTACAATCTATATCCCTTTTCTTCTTCATTCTGTGAGTGCAAATTTTGGACTGTCTTTGGTATTCAACCACAAGTTATCTTGTTCGCCTGTTAAGCCGTTGCTTACATCCTGCACAGCTAACTCATGTTTGAATAGGGACAGCTGTAAACACCCCAAATTTTCCATCACTCATTCACACCATGGCTTGTGATCTCTTCATATGCATAAACTCAATCATAGCATCTCATACCACATTTTTAGTACACTGCATTGTTTCTAAGTCATCTGCATCTAGGGTTTGTGATTTGAGCCATCCAAGAGCCATTTGAGCCACTTCAAAGGTCATCAATCACTTCAAAGGGGTCCATGTATGGTCAAGCATCATATTATATCTCCACAAAGTCAAGGAAGTCAAAAAAATCACAAGAACTGAGAATGGGATGGAAGCAGAGCCAGGATTGACTGCACAGATGACCTAGAATTAGGGTTTTGGTTTCAAAGGCCACAATTCCAAATTTTTTGGTCATTCTTGTTTCTATTGGTCTCTATATGGTATAGGGATCATGCATACCAATTTTCATGAAGAAATTCAATGGGGAAGTCATCTGATCAAGAGTTGACTTTTTGAGCAAGTCAGTGCAAAATCAAGGCATCTGAGGCCCTCAATGACCCAACCAAAGGGTGTTCATCATCATTTTGATTATGTATGATCTCTATTTGATCATATAAGATGTTGGAAGTTCACAAAGTTGAAGAATTTCAAGCCATTTGCAAAGTTGACTTTTTGGGAAAATGACTTGTAATGGAAAATTGCCATTTTGGGAAACTTTTTCAACCCTTGCTTTTTGATTCAAAAATGCTTCAAATGGGAAAACTTTGGTCATGAAATTTGTAGAATGGATCATTCCCTTTTCAAAAAGTACAAGAAATTGACCTAATTCATTTTGGATCAAAAGTTATGGCCTTGCAAAGTTGGATAAAATCATTAAAATTTCACTTTTGCACAAAATGGAAAACTTGCAATTTCTCATGGCAAGCCTTTATGTGACTTCAATTTGACCTCTAATCATCATACCAATGCAATGCATGACTTAAACTTCAGATTGGCCCAAGAATATCTTAAGTTCCATGCCTTAAACTTCAAGAATTACAAAAGGGGCCAAAGTTGGACAAAATTGCAAAATGATCCATAACCTTTCATCCACTTGAGCCAGCTCACAAAATCTGATTTCATGACACTCCTTGATCCTTGCTGCGCATAGCCATGCCCCTATCTCAGCCTGCCACTTGCCCATACCTCCAAGTACAACTTGCTTGACTTTTTGCAACTTGAGCCATACCAATCACACTGCTCCACAACAACTCTCTGCCCAATCAGAACCTCATATGTGGACCTCAAGCAAGCCATTACACACAACAATTCATGCTAAAACACTCTCTAAGCCATAGTTATCAAAAATCCTCCAACTTGCAAAACCATTCGAAACTGACTCCACAAGCATCAAACCTTCAAACTTCTTTCACCATTCAACTCACCATGATCCACTGATCATTTCCCACCCTTCATTTGGCCCTAAAACCTTCACAATCAAAAATACGATTTCCACACTTCACAAACTGAACTTCTGCCATTTTCATTTTGGGGCCATATAAACTCCAACTAAGTATCACAAACACTTGAGGAGGATCATTGGAGCTGGTTTGAAGCAAGGAACTGGCCAGAAAGCACCATTTTCGAAAGCTTCAGTTCAGGTATCATCAAGAACTTTTTTTTCCAGAAACTTGATTTTAAGTTCTTAGATTGTTCTCCATGCTTCACTGATCACACTGCACCTTTTGGTTTCGAAAAAGATTGAATATTAAGCATGTATGAAGCTTCTGAAATTTCTGTGATTTTTTCCGTTTTGCTTCGAATCTCTCTGATCATGTGAAATAAATCCTGTTTGATGATTGATTCTTGTTTAGAATGGGGTGGGGATCATTTCTGGAGAGTTAGAGAGCCTAGGGTTGTGTATTGAGTGAGATTGAAGAAATGGATGGCCGGAGAAGATGACCGGAACACTGTTCTAGTCACCTGAAAGTGATTAGGGCATCAGATTAGGGTTTAATCATAATTAGCGTAGTTTGAATGCTGGCCCTTGGATGACGCGCGAAGTCAATTCCCTCCATCCTGAGTTTGAACCTGGGCCCTTGGATTGGCTGACTTTCCTATTTTCTCATTAAATTCATTTTTATTTCATTTGTTTTATATTTAATTTCTACGAATTTTAAAAAAATAGCAAAACACTTTAAAAAATTCTGAAAATTTTTGTCAAACATTTCATTAATTTTCAGAACACAAAAATATTTTTATTTTTATTTTTTGCATTAAAAATTATTTTTAAATCATTTAAAAGTTTATTTTTAATTAATTAATGAAAATTAATTAATTAAAAATACTTTTAGGTATTTAAAAATCACAAAAAAAATTCATGTAACCTTTTCAAACATTTAGATACATTGTCCAACTCTCAAACCAAATTTCTTTTTTGATCTTGATGCCTTTTGATCATTTTTAATAGAATTAATTTCATTTCAAGGTAATATTTTGTGCCAAACTTCAAAAATTCATTTCTGCCTAACCATTGAGAGTTGGACAATGATTCTTTTTGCATTACATCTTGTATAGCATGTAGTTTATAGGATTAAATTGGCATGAATTGATCTTGCATTTTCAATTTGTTTTGCATTTTTCTTGTCAAGGTACCTTAAAACCCTAGCAATCTTAAGAAATTCATAACTCTCACTAGGTTAAGAGTTGGATCCCCTCCTTTGGGCAGTGAGTTTGTATAGGTTTAGGGTTCCTTTGATTGCATTTTCAAATTTTTATCAAGTCATTTGCTTCTGGTTTTGGATTTTTGCTTTGTATGTTGCATATAACCCTAATTCATGCCTTCCTTTGCATCCATCTTCCATTTGCTTGCATACCATGACTTGCCATGACATTTTGTGCATTCATTTGATTCATAACAAATCTTAAGACATATTAGAAACATGTTTGATCATTGCATCTTTCATTTGCCATGTTTTATGTCTTTTGCATTCCATAACTTTTCATGAACATTCATGGTTCAAAGCATGCTTCTCTTGCATCCATATGTTTGTATGATCATTATAATGCCTTGCCTCCTGTGTGCATCATCTCTTAGCATCATTAACATCATACTCATGCTTCTGACTTTGTCTTGCATCATGCCACTTCATCTCATTTGCATTGCATTTCATTTCTTTACTAACTTTTCAGGTGGTAAGTTGTATTGAGAAGTGAATTTTCCTTCACTCCTCACAATTTCTTTTCATCTCCTTTATGCATCATTGATGCATTTTTACTTGTGCTTTGAATTGAGCTTGCTCATTCTTTTTCATCTTACTTTCTTCCTTCAAGCAACTTGACTTCTTAAGTGAAGCAAGTTGTTTTCCTTCTCTTTGCTCCTTTCATCTGCTTCTCTCCTTGGTGTTTCTCTGAAGGTCTTCTCTTAAACCTCACAAACCCTAGGAATTCCAAGCATGATAACTTTTTAGGATTGTTTAGTTCCCCACTTAGATTTTACCTTTGTGTCTCTTTGAGTCTTCTCTTCTCATCTCATAATCAAGGACTAAACCCTAAAGGCTTTAAGGCTTTGTGATTAAGCTTATGCCTGCATCCTTCTATTAGGATGGAGTGTATAACTTTAATCCTAAGTGTTAAACCCTTAATGTGTTTAAATCCTTTAATCAATTCACTTAATAATCATCAAAGACATCAAGCTTGTAACTTGGGCCTTGCATTAGGGTTCTAATTCTTCCTTAATTGGTTAAGAAGGACTAACCCTAGTGTTAATGGACAAGTCCCCCTCAAGTTGTCTTACAAATCATAAAACTCACTTCTTCATCTTATCATTAACTAAAATCCATCTAATAAAGGCTTTGTTTTGTCATGAGGTTAATCCCTAATCATGGATTAAGTTGAGGAATCTTCCTCAGCTTAAACATTCTCATCTATTATCCTTCTATTAGGATGGTGTAATGAGTCTGTTTAATCCCTGATTATGGCTTAATCTCATTACTTAACACTAAACAAAAACAACAAAAACATCTAAATAATCACAAGTAGGTTAATGATCTTAATCTTACATCAAGGTGATTAAGTGTGAGATGTTGACTTCACACTTAAGGTATTCTCATTACCCCTAATCAGAGGGAGGATGTGATGAGTTTACTAACCCATTGGTCTAGGCTTAAGCTCATCAACTTATGACAAACTTCAAAAAGCAATAAAAGACTAAAAACTCAAAAACAAACAATAATCGTCTCCTCCGGGATTCTTTTCTCATCTCATTCACTCACAAACGAGAACTTTCTTCTTTCGTCTAATGCAAGACAGTTTGCACATGAGCCAGACAGATTATACACTTGAGCATAGACAAGTAAGCAATTCACAAGTCAATTCACCTTTCAGTCTCTTTGGGTCGAACTACGGTGTTCTGACTTCCTCATTGCACGAGAGGATACGTAGGCATAACTTAACAGTTATCGAACAAAAGTCTTTGTATATCCCCCCCTCTTTCAGCTTTATTCTTTAAGCCTCATAGTCTTGAGCATTTCACTCTTGTTCTTACACTGACACTTCACTTGTACATTTCACACTTCTCTCACACTGACACTTGCATCCTTTCCCAGCTCTTTTACACACAAATTGCACTAACACTACCCCTTTAAAACACAAATCTTTTAAGCGTGGATTCCGTCGAGTACGGCGGACAATCTGGGTGTTAATACCTTCCCAGGTTGTAACCAACCCCCTTTCTCAGTCTCTCTGGTTCGCAACCGTCTTATCCATATCTTTCCCAGGTCTATGCAACATTACCTTTCCTCCGGGATAAAAATGCCTAGCTGGCGACTCTTCGCGTGTGTTCTCATTTCTCCTTTCGCCGACCATTCGCGTCTGTACCCCTTCTGACCCAGGTTGTCATTTTGGTGGGAGCGACACCCGCCATGGTGGATGCCGTAAGTTTAAAAAGCTGAATTTCTTGGTTTACGTCCGTTTCCACTCCTTTTTCGCTCCTTTTCTCGATTTAGGCCCCGATTACATAGAAAACCTGAAAACAAAGAAAAACAAAGTAATAACATAACAAAATAACAATAAAAGCTAAGAATTCATGCGAAATCGGAGTCAGAAATACGGTGAATTTTAGTGTTATCAAGTCTCTGACAAACTGATGAAAGTGCTGGAAAAGAAGCCAAGATGCAGATACTGGAGAAGATGACTTAAGGAGTCTGAGCAGCAGAAGGGGTCAAAACCAAACCAAAGATAATATGATGGATACCCTGTAAAATAAATAAGCAAATATTAAATGATACAGAAATGTTGTATGCAAAATGATATGCAAAGGGTTTGTGATCAAGTGTTAGATCTGTTTATCTGCCTTGGTAAAAGTCCATATATGTCTATAAGTCCGAATGGAGGCTTAGAAATCCAGTAACCAGGTGGGGGACTCAAATAAAGAGTCACAAGTCCAGGGTAATCACAAGAACTGTCCAAATAATACAACCTTAACAAATTTAGTAACAAGGTATGATGAGGCCAAGGGTTCCTGCAAACCTGTAAACATCCCAACCCCCTCACATGTAATGTTCTAGAACAAAGATCCTCAGACTTAGATCAGTTATGAGAAGTGTAAACACTTCTAACCTGGAGGTACAGTGTTTACAATAATCATAAAACATCCTCCTCTAATTCACCTCAGATGCTGAAGGTCATAAAAAGGTCATCCAGACTTAGCAGGCTTCCCAGATAGCCCTAGTACTACAGGAAATCTGTAGCACAGAGTTCTCAAAAAGAAACGCATGTCTGAATCGTGTTTCATATTCCCGCACCAGACCGAAATGGAATGGGAAAGAATATGAAGCCACTCTAGCCTATGTGTCACTCAGGTCCCAGGTATAGGACCTTAATCACTCACTGATCCCCACCCACCAAAACAGATAAGAGATCCAGCACATGATAATGACAGTATGAAATGCATAGAAAACTGTAAATGAAAGCAATAAATAAAGCTGTACAGAAAGCAATAAATAAAGCACATAAGTAAGAACAAGTAGCACATAACACCCTTGTAAACACAAATCAAACAAGCGCTAGGAGGAACCCACAAAAAGAACCAGAAGCCCTGGTTGCAATATAAGGGTCCCCAGCAGAGTCGCCAAGTTGTCGCTCCCCCGAAAAGACACATGGTCAGATAGGGTACAGATGCGAACGGTCGGCGAGAGGAGAAAATGAAATGAAGGTGAATAGAGTCGCCAGCTAGGCATTTTTATCCCAAAGGAAAGGTAATGCTGCATAAACCTAGAAAGATATGGATAAGACGGTTGCGAACCATAGAAATTGAGAAAGGGGGTTGGTTACAACCTGGGAAGGTATTAGCACCCAGATTGTCCGTCGTACTCGACGGGATCCACGCTTAAAAGTTTGTGTTTAAAAGGGGTAGTGTCTGTGCTATCCGTGTGCAAAAGCTGAAAAACGAATGTACAAGTGTCAGTGCAGGAAAGTGAAGTGAGGTGCTCAGGAATGAGGCTTAAAGGATAATGCTGGAAGAGGGGGAAAGAGAGAGAGACTTTTGTTCGATAATTGTTAAGTTATGCCTACGTATCCTCTCGTGCAATGTGGAAGTCAGAACACCGTAGTTCGACTCAAAGAGACTGAAAGATAAATTGACTGATGAACTGCTTGCTTGTCTATGCTCAAGTGTATGACTTGTCTGGCTCCTGTACAAACTGTCTTGCATTAGACGGAAGAAGCGAGTTCTCGTTTGTGAGTGAAGATGATGAGAAAAGAATCCCGAAGGAGACGATTATTGCTTGTTTTTGTGTTTTCAATCTTTTATTGTTTTTGGTGTTTGTCATAAGTTAATGAGCTTAAGCCTAAACCAAGGACTAGTAAACTCATCATATCCTCCCTTTGATTAGGGATAATGAGAATACCTTAAGTATGAGATAAACATATCAACTTAATTACCATGATGATGTAGGATTAAGATCATTAACCTACTTGTGATTATTTAGGTGTTTTTGAGGTTTTTGTTTAGTGTTAAGTAATGAGTTTAAGCCATAATCAAGGATTACTGAACCTATTACACCATCCTAATAGAAGGATAATAGATGAGCACACTTAAGCTGAGGAAGATACCTCAACTTAATCCATGATTAGGGATTAACCTCATGACAAAACAAACCTTTATTAAGTGGATTTTAATTAAGGGTGAGATTAAGAAATGAGTTTTATGTTTGTAAGACAACTTGAGAGGGACTTGTCCATTAACACTAGGGTTAGTCCTTCTTAACTGTCGCTCCCGATAAATGGGAAATGGCCCAGATAAAGGTACAGACGCGAACGGTCGGCGAAAGGAGGAATGTGAAAACACACAGGAGTGAACTCACAGGAAAAGAAAAGAGTCGCCAGCTAGGCATTTTTATCCCGAAGGAAACGTAATGCTGCATAAACCTAGAAAGATATGGATAAGACGGTTGCGAACCAGAGAGACTGAGAAAGGGGGTTGGTTACAACCTGGGAAGGTATTAGCACCCAGATTGTCCGTCGTACTCGACGGGATCCACGCTTAAAAGATTTGTGTTTTAAAAGGGGTAGTGTCAGTGCAATTTGTGTATAAAAGAGCTGGAAAAGGATGTACAGGTGTCAGTGTAAAAGAATGTGAAGTGTAGTATGTACAGTGTCAGTGTAAGAACAAAGATGAAATGCTCATGATAATGAGGCTAAAGAATAAGGCTAGAAAGAGGGGGAATATACAGAGACTTTTGTTCGATAACTGTTAAGTTATGCCTACGTATCCTCTCGTGCAATGAGGAAGTCAGAACACCGTAGTTCAACCCAAAGAGACTGAAAGATAAATTGACTGGTGAACTGCTTACTTGTCTATGCTCAAGTGTATGACCTGTCTGGCTCAGGTGCTAACTGTCTTGCATTAGACAGAAGAAGCAAGTTCTCGATTGTGAATGAAGGAGATGAGAAAAGAATCCCGGAGGAGACGATTATTGTTTGTTTTTAAGTTTTCAGTCTTTTATTGCTTTTGAAAGTTTGTCATAAGTTGATGAGCTTAAGCCTAAACAACGGATTAGTAAACTCATCACATCTTCCCTCTGATTAGGGGTAATGAGAATACCTTAAGTGTGAAGTCAGCTTCTCACACTTAATCACCTTTGATGCAGGATTAAGATCATTAACCCACTTGTGATTATTTAGATGTTTTTGTGGTTTTTGTTTAGTGTTGAGTAATGAGATTAAGCCATAATCAAAGATTAAACAGACTCATTACACCATCCTAATAGAAGGATAATAGATGAGAATGTTTAAGCTGAGGAAAACTCCTCAACTTAATCCATGATTAGGGATTAAACCCATGACAAAACAAAGCCTTTATTTGTAAACACCCCAAATTTGCCCTCACCCATTCACACCATGGCTTGTGACCATTTCATATGCATAAACACCATCATACCATCTCATATTATATTTTTGATTCACTACATAGATTCTAAGTCATCTGCATCTAGGGTTTGTGATCTGAGCAATCCAAGAGCTTCTTGAGCCACTCCAAAGGCCATCAATCACTTCAAAGGGGTCCATGTGTGTTCAAGTATCATATTGTATCCTCTCAAAGTCAAGAATGCCAAAGAATCACAAGAACTGGGATTGGTGTGGGAGCAGAGCTAGGCTTGACTGCACAGATGACCTAAAATTAGGGTTTTGGTTTCAGAGGCCATAACTCCAATTTTTTTGGTCATTCTTGTTACTATTGGTCTCTATATGGTATAGGGAGTATGCATATCAATTTTCATGAAGAAATTCCATGGGGAAGTCATCTGGTCAAGAGTTGACTTTTCAGACAAGTCAGTGCAAAATCAGGGCATCTGAGGCCCCCAATGACCCAACCAAGGGGTGATCTTCATCATTTTGAGTGTGTATGATCTTTATTTGATCATGGAAGAAGTTGGAAGTTCACAAAATTCAAGAATTACAAGTTTTTGCAAAGTTGACTTTTTGGGGCAAGTTTGACTTTTAAGGAATTTGTCATTTTAGGCAACTTTTCAATCCTTACTTTTTGATCCAAAAATGCTTCAAATGGAAAAACTTTGGTCATGAAAATTGTAGAATAGATCTTTCCCTTTTCAAAAAGTACAAGAACATGACCTAATTCATTTTGGATCAAACGTTATGGTGCATCAAAGTTGGCAAAAATCACTAAATTTCAAGTTATGCACCAAATGGAAAACTTGCAAATTCATGTACCAAGCACTCTATTGACTTCAAAATGACTTCAAAACTTCATCACATGATCATACATAACCTAAAAACAGAATTGGCCCAAGGGGATTCCCATTCATTTGCTTTGAATTTCACATTTCCATAAGGCATTTTCCATAAGAGTGCAAAGAGGGATTCTTGGCAAAATCATCTTCCCATGAGTTATGTGATCACTAAATGATTTCTATACATTGCCATGACTAAAAGAAGTTCCATGCTACAAAATTCAGCAAGAAGTGTCTCAAGTACATGGCACAAAATCATAAGAAACCACAAGTGGGCAAGTTGCAAAAGTTAGCATAGCTCATGATCCACATGTTGCAGTCACTCACAAGCAATCTAAGGGTCATCCTCAACCCAAGCTGAAGCAAGACATGACCTCAAACAGCTGCTGCCATAGCCCATGCTGCAAGTACCAATCACATTGACTTTTTGGCCAAAACTCCCATACTCATGGAACAGTGAGCAGCCACCCCTACTGACCTGCTCCACAGGCTATTCACACAACTTGGGAGGATTATAGCAAAGCATTGGCCCTTGAGACAAGCCAGAACACAACCTTCACAAAAACTGTCAAAGAACTCCTCTTCTTCGAATCTCATTTTCCAGCCATCAAACACCCCATTTCTCTTCACCAACAAATCAAACACACTCAAAGGGACCAGAATCAACCATTAGTAGAGCCTGAAACATCATATATACAGACCTCATTTTCTGATACACCAGATTTGAATCTCTCAAAGTAGCCTGTTTAAACTCCATCTAAGCTTGCCATTAGCATCAGGAGGATCATTGGAGTGAGTCTGCATCAAAGAACAGCCCAGAAAGCCCAGAATCAGAAGCTTCCACCTCAGGTATGGCCATGAACGTTTTCTCACAGAGCTTGCATTTTATGTTATAAATTGATAGTGTGTGTCTTGCTGGTCATGGGGATGTTCTTAGAATTAAAAATGAGTGAAAAATGAGGATTTACTGAGGCTCTGAAATTTCACCCGTGAAAAAAGATTTCTTCTATTGGCATGATTCTTGAAGTTTAAATGTTGTTTGAAGGATGATTTATGTTCTAGGATGTTAGAGGATCTGTTTGCTGTGTTTAATTTGATGATTGGTGGCCTGAATCATGATCTAGGGTTTTCAACCCGCCGGAGAAGATGACCGGAGCTTCCCTCCGGTCACCTGAATGTTGTTAACCCTAATCCTGTAATTAAGTGATTTTTGAATTCAGTGCGTTGGATCTGTTGACTTGCTTGACTTGGCGCGTATATGTGTGGTCCAGATGTGTCCATTTTGCCCTAATCACCATTAACCTAATTAATCCATTTAATTAATTCATAAAACCTGATTTAAGCCAGAGTCCATCCTGACCCTTGATTCACGCGCCAAGTCAACCTCTGCCCCCCAGCTTTGAATCTCATGCGTTGGATTGGTTTACTTTTCAATTAAATCAATTTTATTTCATTTTATTTCTTTTGTTTTCTCCATTTTATTTAAAATAGTAAAATTTATTCAAAAAATCTGAAATTTTTTATACAAGTTATTATTTAATTTCAGAACACAAAAATATTTTTATTTTCATTTTTTTGCATTTAAAAAGTATTTTTAAATATTTAAAAGTTTCTTTTTAATTAATTAATGAGAATTAATTAATTAAAAATACTTTTAGGTATTTAAAAATCACCAAAAAATTCATGAAACATTTAAAGACATTTAGAAACATTGTCCAACCTTCAAACCAAATTTCTTTTTTGATCTTGATGCATTTTGAGAATTTTTCATGGAATTAAAATCATTTTGATGCATTATTTTGATCCAAACTTCCAAAAATCATTTCTGCCTAACCATTGAGAGTTGGACCTTGATTCTTTTTGTATTGCATTGTGTTTAGCATGTAGTTTGTGAGATTAAATGACCATGATTTGATCTTTCATTTTCCATTTGATTGTCATTTTTCTTGTTAAGGAACCCTAAAACCCTAGCAAACTTAGGAAAATCATAACTTGAATTAGGTTAAGAGTTGGAACCTCTCCTTTGGGTAGTGAGTTAGTATAGGATTAGGGATCCTTTGAATGAATTTTCAATTTTTTATCTTAATGTTTGCTTCTGATTTTGGTTTGTGTTTGATGCTTTGATCATAAACCCTAATTTGGGCTTCCATATGCATCCATCTTGCATTTGCATTCATACCTTGACTTGCCATGACATTTTATGCCTCCATGTGATTCATTTAACATCATAAGACATATTGGAAGCATGCTTGATCATTGCATCTTGCATTTGCCATGTTGTATGCCATTTGCATTTCATAACTTTTCATGTATGTTCATGTTTCTTAACTTGCTCCATTTGCATCCATGAGTTTGTATGATCATCTCCATGTGTTGTTTCATGCTTGTAGCCCCTCATAGCATCATTAGCACCATGTATTTGCTTCTGGTTTTGGTTTACATCATGACATTCCATTTCATTTTGCATTGCATTTCTTTTCTAACTTTTCAGGTGGTAAGTAACTTTGAGAAGTGGATTTGCCTTCACTTCTCATACTTTCTTCTCATCTCTCTCTCTTGCATCCATGCTGCATTTTTATATGTGTTTGAGTTTGAGCTTGCTCATTCTTTTTCTCCTTACTTTCTTTCTTCAAGTGACTTGTCTTCTTAAATGAAGCAAGTTGCTTTGCTTCTCTCTGCTCCTTTCATCTGCTTCCTGGTGGTTTCATTGAAGATCTTCCTTGTAAACTTCACAAACCTTAGGAACAACCAAGCATGACAATGATTAGGGTTTTGATTAGTCCCCCACTTAGTTTTTTACCTTTGTGTCTCATTGAGTCTTCTCTTTCTCATCTCATAATCAGGGGCTAAACCCTAAAGGCTTTAAGGCTTTGTGATTAAGCTTATGCCTGCATCCTTCTATTAGGATGGAGTGTATAACTTTAATCCTAAGTGTTAAACCCTTAATGTGTTTAACTCCTTTAATCAATTCACTTAATAATCATCAAGACATCACACTTGTAACTTGGGCCTTGCATTAGGGTTCTAATTCTTCCTTGATTGGTTAAGAAGGACTAACCCTAGTGTTAATGGACAAGTCCCCCTCAAGTTGTCTTGCAAACCCTAAAAATCACTTCTTCATCATATCATTGAATAAAATCCACTTAATCAAAGACTTGTTTTGTCATGAGTTTAATCCCTAATCATGGATTAAGTTGAGGAGCTTTCCTCAGCTTAAACACCCTCATCTATTATCCTTCTATTAGGATGGTGTAATGAGTCTGTTTAATCCCAGATTATGGCTTAATCTCATTACTCAACACTAAACAAAAACACCAAAACATCTAAATAATCACAAGTAGGTTAATGATCTTAACCCTACTCCATGGTGATTAAGTGTGAGAAGCTGACTTCACACTTAAGGTACTCTCATTACCCCTAATCAGAGGGAAGATGTGATGAGTTTACTAAATCCATTGGTTTAGGCTTAAGCTCATTAACTTATGACAAATTCTCAAAAGTAATAAAAGACTGAAAACACAAAACAAATAATAATCGTCTCCTCCGGGATTCTCTTCTCATCATCTTCACTCACAAACGAGAACTTGCTTCTTCCGTCTAATGCAAGACAGTTTGCACCTGAGCCAGACAGGTCATACACTTGAGCATAGACAAGTAAGCAGTTCACAAGTCAATTCATCTTTCAGTCTCTTTGGGTCGAACTACGGTGTTCTGACTTCCTCATTGCACGAGAGGATACGTAGGCATAACTTAATAGTTATCGAACAAAAGTCTCTGTATATTCCCCCTCTTTCTAGCCTTACTCTTTTAGCCTCATGATCTTGAGCTTTATACTCCTGTACTTACACTGGCACTGTATATATATATATATATCACACTTCACTTCTTTTACACTGACACTTGTACATCCTTTTCCAGCTCTTTTATACACAAATTGCACTGACACTACCCCTTTAAAACACAAATCTTTTAAGCGTGGATCCCGTCGAGTACGACGGACAATCTGGGTGCTAATACCTTCCCAGGTTGTAACCAACCCCCTTTCTCAGTCTCTCTGGTTCGCAACCGTCTTATCCATATCTTTCTAGGTCTATGCAGCATTACCTTTCCTCCGGGATAAAAATGCCTTGCTGGCGACTCTTTTCTTTTCCAGTGAGTTCACTGATGTGTGTTCTCATTGTTCTTTTCGCCGACCGTTCGCGTCTGTACCATGTTTGAGCCAGTCTCATCTTTTGGGAGCGACAGCTTGGCGACTCTGCTGGGGAGAATATACTGTAACCAGGGCTTCTGGTTCTTTTTGTGGGTTTCTCCTAGCGCTTGATTGATTTGTCTTTATTGGGGTGTTATGTGCTATTTTTGCTTGTATTTGTATTTATTTTTGCTTTATGTACAGTTGTTTTTACTACTTTCTTTATAGCTTTACATATATCATACTGTCATACTGTGCTGGCTGGATCTGTTTTGTTGCTTTGGTGGGTGGGTGTCCTATTGAGAGTTGAGGTCCTATACCTAGGACCTGAGTGACACCTAGGCTAGAGTGGTTCATGTTCTTTCCCATTCCATTTCGGTCTGGTGCGGGAATATGAAACACGGTTCAGATATGGGTTTCTTCTTGAGAACTCTGTGCTACAGATTTCCTGTAGTGCTAGGGCTATCTGGGAAGCCTGCTAAGTCTGGATGACCTTTAGTATTGACCTTCAGAAACTGAGGTGAATTAGAGGAGGATCTTTTATGGTTATTGTAAACACTGTACCTCCGGGTTAGAAGTGTTTACACTTCTCATAACTGATCCAAGTCTGATGATCCTTGTTTTAGAACATCACCTGTGAGGGGGGTTGGGTTGTTTACAGGTTTATAGGTACCCTTGACCTCAGCATACCCTGTTACTTTGTTTGATTAAGAGTACTCCATTTTGGAACAGTTCTTGTGATTTTAACCCCGGACATGTGGCTCTTTATTTGAGTCCCCCACCCTGGTTACTGGACTTATGAACCTCCATCTGGATTTCTTGAACATATATGGACCTATATCAGAGCAGTTAATCAGATCCAGCTCAGTCACAAACCCTTGCATATCATTTGCATACATCCTCATTGCATCATTTTGACATGTGTTTATTTGTTTTTCAGGGTATCCATCCTATCACTTTGGCTTGGTTTTGACCCCTTCTTCAGCATAGACCTGTCTTCATCAGTGCTTACTTCAGCTATCAGCTACCTGCTTCAATCACCTGCATCACTAGTCTCAGCCTGTCAGAGGCCAATCTTCAGTGTTATTCTCAGCATCTGTCTCAGCAACATGGCACCTAAGAAGAGTAACATCTCCTATCATTTCTTTGAGCCTGAGTTGACCAGCATCAGGAAGATTCAGACCCTGATTACTCCAGACCATATACCACTTTTCAGAGAACATTATGGAGGAATCCTTGATGTGGTTATGGATTTGGACCCTTCACAGAGGAGCTTGATACATACTTGCCTGCAGTTCTATGATCCCCCTCTGAGGTGCTTCACATTTCAGAATTTCCAGTTGGGACCCTTGCTGGAGGAGTATTCATCATTGGTTGGTGTACCTATCAGGGGTGGAATCCCCTTCAACCCTGAGATGACTTTCCCAAGTAATGAGGAGATAGCAAAAGCATTACATCTGGAACCAGTTTTGATAGGGCAGAATTTGACATCTAAAGTTGGAATCTCTGGTTTTCATCTGGATTTCTTGACTTCTCAGGCTAGTCTGAAGGCCTCCCTGGGGGAGTGGAAGGCAGTCTGTGCTCTGTTGGCCCTTAGCATATATGGGGTCATACTTTTTGCAGATGAGCCTAGGTTTGTTAGCAAGAGTGCAATCCATCTTTTCATCCTGAGGAACCCAGTACCCACTTTACTGGGAGATCTTTATTACTCTGTTCATCAGAGGAATGAAAAACAAAGGGGAAGATTAGTAAGATGTTGTGCTCCTTTGTTCCATACTTGGCTGCTCAAGCATTTGCCAAAGACTGATGCATTCTTGAACCCTCACCAGCAAAGGAATTGGGCTAAGAGGCTTGTGGCTCTAACCTCAGATGACATCAGATGGTGTACTCAGAGCACCAAGGGCAGAGACATCATTACAAGTTGTGGGCAATTTCCCAATGTGCCTCTGATTGGAGTAAAGGGTTGCATCAACTACAACCCTCTGCTATTCAAAAGACAACTGGGCTATGCATTGGTCCATCCTCCTAGAGCACAGGATCTGACTGAGACCCTTTATTGTGAGATCAAGCCTAATCTGGCTATTGTCAGGCAGGCATCCTGGGCCTGGGACAATGTGCAGACTAAAGGAGTAACCATTCTTGGAAGATGCAATAATGTAGCCTCAGCCCAGTACTATGAGTGGTCTCATGCCAGGGCTCAAATTACTGGAATGCCCTTCACTATTGAAGATGTACCTGGACCCTCCACAGCACCACCTCCAGCAACTGTCAGCTTAGAGGAGTTTGAGAATTTGAAAGAGAGAAATGAGAAGCTGACTCAAGCTTTACAGAAGACCCTCTAGGAGAGGAGTGATGGTAGGTTGGATATTGAGAGGTTAGAAAAGCTGAAAGTGGAGCATTTGGCTAGAATTGAGAAGTCTGAGGATTACATTAAGAAGTCTAGGGCTGGAGAACAGATCTTGAAGAATGCCTGCAAAGAGGCCCAATTCCAGAGAGCTAGGACTGATTTATATCTGAAGGAGAGTCAGGCGAGGTGGGTCAGGATCACCGAAGCCCGTACTCAGGAGGACAAAAGGACTCAGGATAAGATTGAACAGATGAAAGCTAGTGCAAAAGAACAACAGGAAGCCCTGGCAGCAGCCCAGAAAGAGATCTCAGAGTTGAAGATCAGAGCTGGTATAAAGAGGTCAAAGGACCAAAGTCAACACAAGAAGCTAACTGCAGCTGTTACTACAAGGAATCTCCTTATCAGGAATCTTACAGAGCGTCCAGCTGATCCTGTGACTGAAGCACTTCTCAAGGAAGTTCAAGAGGATGAGTTTGGTCTTGGTGTTTGACTTTTTGCTTGTTGTTGCTTTCTTTTCACTGTACTTTTCTTTATGTTGTATTTTTGACCCCTCAGAGGGCATGTATTGTAAGAAAAAACAAACTATGTATCATTTGCTTTTTGTAATATATGTGTTGGTTTGTTTTATTTGAGTTCTTCCAAGAAGCATCTTCTTCAAGGGTCTGGAAAGGTCAAAACCAAGTGCCAAGCCGGATACCTTGGAAACAAATAGACACACTGCATTGCATACTAACCTTTTGTTCTGTTTTGTAGGTTTTGTTTTATTGTTACTAACTCTGTTGTGACTTCAGGAACTATTGCTCGACGTCGAGGGTTTCCACTCAACCGTCCACACAGATACCCCACCCGCAACAATCTTCCGGGCATACAGATGGATCAAATGCAGCAGGACCTTACAGAGGTCAGGAATTAAATGACCAACGAGAGGTTGGAAATGAGGAATCAGATGACACAATTTATGGAGGTGATGAACAATATGGCTCAAAGCCAGGAGAGGTTAAGAGCACTAGTAGAGGGGAGGAACCAGGAAGACCATCATCCAGGGACTGCTGGGACAAGCAACAATGAAAGAGTCCAACCTCATGTCAATCCCCCAGTCTTTGGACCCCACCAGCATCCAGAGATCAACATCCCTGTCAATGTGCAAGGGACCGCCACAGCAGGTAGAGTACTGCAAGAAGACCCCCAGGAAGATCAGTTCACAGTGATGGGAGCTGGGGAGGAAGCCTATGACAGAAGGCTAGAAGAGATTGCTGAGAAACTGAGGTCTTTGGAGTCCCAGAATTCTTTGGGATTTGATGTTATGGACATGGGTCTAGTGGACGGGGTCAGGATCCCCCACAAATTTAAACCACCATGCTTTGAGAAGTATAACGGGACATCCTGTCCCCGGACCCATTTACAGTCTTTTCTGGGGAGGCTGAAGGCTTATACCATGGACGAAAAGCTATGGATGTTTTATTTTGAGGATAGCTTAACTGGAGCATCGAGGGAATGGTACTCCCACTTGACAAGAGCAACCATTAGATGCTGGAAGGACCTGGCAGAGGCCTTTATCAGACAGTATCAGTACAACCTGGATATGGCTCCCAACAGGACCCTCTTGATGGGGATGTCTCAGTCATCCAGGGAAAGCTTCCGTGAATACGCTCAAAGGTGGAGACAGCTTGTTGCTGCTGTCCAGCCACCCATGTCAGAGAGGGATATGGCTGATATGTTCATGAACACCCTCCAGGGGACTTACATTGACAGGCTAACTGCCTTTTCCTCCACTAGCTTTGCTGATGTAGTCATAGCCGGGGAGAGAATTGAGAGCCTGTTAAAAATGGGTAAGATTTCTGACAACGGTGCGAGTTCATCCAGCAACACAAGAAAGCCTTTTGCAGGCCCAAGAAGAACTGGTGAAACCAATGCTATCCACACCAACAGGGGCAGGCCCCAATATGTTCATAGGTCTGTGGCAGCAGTCACCATTCCCACTCCAATTCATCCTCAACCGACTTATCAACCTCAGCAGCAGAATTACCAGCAACAAACTCAGTTTCCTCCTCAAAGAAATTACAACAACAGCAACACCAACAATAACAATCAGCAGAGACCATTCCAACAGAGGCCCTCTCAGGCCAATAGGGTGATCGATCCGATCCCTATGCCCTATGCCACATTACTTCCACAACTCTTGAAACTCAACCTAGTTGAGCTAAGGACGTTGGCACCTCCTGATCCTAACAGTCTGCCCAGAAATTACGACACCAGCGCCAGATGTGCCTTTCACTCAAATGCACCTGGTCATAGTACGGAAAAGTGCAGAGCTTTGCACATGAAAGTGCAGGATCTAGTGGATTCCAAGGCTTTAAACTTTGCACCACCACCAAATGTCAACAAGAATCCTATGCCACACCATGGTGGTCCCCGAATCAATGCTATTGAAGAAGACAAGCCGTCTTACTTGATAACCAGTGTGGGTCAGATTCGGACACCCTTGGTGGAGATCAAAGCTCAACTCCTGGAATGTCAAATGTTCCCAGGGTGTGAGTTAGGGTGTGCTTATTGCAACATTTCAGTGAATGGTTGTGATAACCTGAGAGATGGCATAGATGGCCTCATCCAGAGTGGCCTGCTTCAAATTACAACATCAATTCCTACCAATCCAGCAATCTCATTAACAACAGTTCCAGAGTCTACTACAACCGCAACAACCATTGTTCCAGATAACTCTTCAGCTTCATCAACAAATGCCTCATCTGTCATTTCAACTGACCAGATATCAGCAAGCGTCCCTTCTACAACTTCAGCACCCCTTCATTTGGAAACTCCTACAACAACAACACCCATTCTTCCAGCAATGTCTCCTACAACATCAGCAACAAACAATGCAAGTGTTTCAACAGTTACAATTTATTATGATCCTGCCAATGATTCTGCCTATAACTCACAGAGTGCCACTCCTACCAGAGCACCAGTCACAATATATTATGATCCACAGACTATCACAGTTCCTTCCGCAGCTGCCATCAGTCCAGTCACTGTCACAGTGCCTGGACCAGTACCTTATGAAAGCAGTAATGCCATCCCTTGGCATTACGGCTCTGATTTATACTGCGAAGGACAGAAAATCACTCTTGAATCATCAACTTCTTCACCACAAATAGACAATGTGGGGGGAGGCGGAGGCTTCACTCGGAGCGGACGTCTCTTCGCCCCGCAAATTCAAAGACCCACTGCCGAAGCAGAAGCTGCTGCCAAGGCAAAAGGGAAGAGCATGGTGCAAGAAGATCAGGTTGTTAGAGAAGCTTTAAAAACACCTTTTGATCAAGAAGTTGATGAATTCATGAGAATCATCAAGAAGAGTGATTACAAGATAGTGGACCAGCTTCACCAGACGCCTTCCAAGATCTCTATTCTATCATTGCTTATGTGCTCCGAGGCTCATCGGAACGCACTACTCAAAGTCTTGCACGCAGCTTATGTGCCGGAAGAGATCACCGTCAATCAGTTGGAAGTTGTGGTCGGAAATGTTAATGCTAGTAATGGACTAGGGTTCACCAACACTGATTTGACTTCGGAAGGCCGCAATCACAACAAGGCTTTGCACATTACCATGGAGTGTAAGGGTGCAGTTCTTTCACATGTATTGGTAGACACTGGATCATCCCTCAATGTCTTACCTAAAAAGGCCCTTGTGAAGCTGGAATATGAAGGATTGGCGTTACGTCCCAGTAACTTAGTAGTGAGAGCCTTTGACGGCTCTAAGAGATCAGTTCTGGGAGAAATTGAGTTGCCTGTAACGATTGGCCCACAGACTTTCAAAACGACCTTCTACGTGATGGACATTCAGCCCGCCTACAGTTGTTTGTTGGGTAGACCATGGATTCATGCCGCTGGCGCAGTAACGTCTACCCTTCACCAGAAGTTAAAATTTGAGTGGGAGGGCCAAGTCGTTACTATCTGTGGAGAGGAGGATATTTTTGTTAGCCATCTGGCTACTTACAAATATATTGAGATGGATGGGGAGATCCACGAGACGATGAGTCAAGGGTTTGAGGCCCTGAATATTAATGAAACTTCTGCTGTACTTGGGACTTCCATGACATCCTACCAGCAGGCCCGGAAGGTGGTGGAAGAAGGAAACGTTCAAGGCTGGGGCAAACTATTGCCTGTGGAGAAGAAAGAAGATAGATTTGGGTTGGGTTACAAACCAACTCAAGAAGGTCAAACAGAGGCTGCCAAGAAGCCCAACTTTGTTAGTGGGGGGATGCTCACCCCCGATGCTGTCAACAACTTGGAAGATGAGTCGGAGGATGAACGCAACCTGGAAAGCTGGATTCATCCAAAGATCCCGGGGAGCAGTATCTCAAACTGGTCTTCCCAGGAAATTATAAGAGTTACTCCTGCAGAGTAATTATTATTTCCTGTATATTTTAAGCATGCATCAAGTCTTGCATCTTGCCCAAGATGACAAGACTCATTTTGTAATCGGGCCATCTGTAATTTTTTTGTGCAACAAGATTAATCAATGAAATATCAGACATCTTTTGCAAACGAGTCTTTTACTTTTTCTGCTCACTGTTTTTCCATTTTTATTTTTGTACAAAAAATAAATGGAAATGTTTTCAAAATGACAACTTTATTTCACTTTTCTAAACAAGATTAAAATCAATCACTAAAATGGACAAATTGAACCCTTGCAGAGAGTGCCTTCCAGACAGCACCGACAACAGCACGGCTATGACTTCGTATGACTTTGACAATCCGATCAATCAAGCTGATGAAGGGGTTGAAGAAGATTACGAGCTTCCTGAAGAGCTAGCCAGATTGTTGAGACAAGAGGAGAAGGTTATCACTCCTCATCAGGAGGAGGTCGAAACGATTAATCTTGGTACAGATGAAGACGTGAAAGAGGTTAAAATCGGGGCCGGCTTACAAGACTCAGTGAAGAAACAGCTGATTGACCTGCTTCAAGAGTATGTGGATGTGTTTGCTTGGTCTTATCAGGATATGCCAGGGTTGGACACCGACATTGTTATGCATAAGCTGCCTTTAAGGGAAGAATGCCCACCGGTTAAACAGAAGTTGCGCCGTACTCGCCCCGACATGGCAATGAAAATCAAAGAAGAGGTACAAAAGCAGTGGGACGCCGGGTTCCTTGCTGTGACTAGCTATCCGCCGTGGGTTGCTAATATAGTACCTGTGCCTAAGAAAGACGGCAAAGTAAGGATGTGTGTTGACTACCGGGACCTGAACAGAGCCAGCCCGAAAGATGACTTCCCATTACCTCACATTGATGTATTGGTCGATAATACGGCTCAATTCTCGGTATTCTCCTTCATGGACGGATTTTCAGGATACAATCAGATTAAGATGTCACCTGAAGACATGGAGAAGACAACTTTCATTACACCCTGGGGCACGTTCTGTTACAAGGTGATGCCATTCGGATTGAAGAACGCTGGTGCAACATATCAACGGGCTATGGTAACATTATTCCACGATATGATCCATAAAGAAATCGAGTGTTATGTGGATGACATGATTGCCAAGTCCCTTACAGAGGAAGACCACCTGGTAAATCTGCTGAAGCTACTCAAGCGTCTGAGGAAGTACCAACTGAAGCTGAACCCCAACAAATGCACATTCGGGGTGCGATCTGGTAAGCTGATGGGCTTTATCGTAAGCGAGAAAGGGATTGAAGTGGACCCTGATAAAGTCAAAGCCATTCAAGAAATGCCTGCACCGAAGTCTGAAAAAGAAGTTCGAGGGTTCTTAGGACGATTGAACTACATTTCACGGTTCATATCTCACCTTACGGCAACCTGTGAACCTTTGTTCAAACTGTTAAGAAAAGAACAAACGGTCAGGTGGAATGAAGACTGCCAGAGGGCTTTTGACAAGATCAAAGAATACCTGCAAGAGCCTCCAATCCTTATGCCTCCAGTTGAAGGAAGACCTCTGATAATGTACCTGACAGTATTAGAAGAGTCAATGGGGTGTGTGCTGGGCCAGCATGACGAGTCTGGTCGAAAAGAGTATGCAATTTACTACCTGAGCAAAAAGTTTACCGACTGTGAACAACGTTATTCACTGCTCGAGAAAACTTGCTGTGCTTTAGCGTGGGCTGCTCGCCGACTGAGACAGTATATGTTGACCCACACCACCTTGTTGATATCAAAAATGGACCCAGTTAAGTACATTTTCGAGAAGCCAGCTCTTACCGGACGGGTTGCAAGATGGCAGATAATTCTCACAGAATATGACATCTGGTACACCTCTCAGAAAGCCATCAAGGGCAGTGTATTGTCTGAATATCTTGCTGAGCAACCTATTGATGACTACCTGCCTATGAGATTTGACTTCCCTGATGAAGACATCATGTTCATAAAAGCGAAAGATCATGAAGAGCCTATTCATACTGAAGGGCCTGACCTGGAGGAAGAATGGACTATGATGTTTGATGGGGCTGTTAATATGAATGGTCGTGGTGTTGGTGCAGTACTCATTACACCTAAGGGAGTTCACATGCCTTTCTCGGAAAAGCTCACCTTCAACTGCACTAACAACGAGGCTGAATACGAAGCTTGTATTATGGGTCTTGAGGAAGCTATTGACCTCAGGATCAAGACATTGACCGTATTCGGAGATTCAGCTCTGGTAGTTAATCAAACCAACGGCAAATGGTACACACATCAGGATCATCTGATACCTTACAGGGATTATACAAGGCGGTTACTGACTTTCTTTACAACGGTCAAGCTTGAGTATATCCCTAGGGACGAGAATCAGTTTGCAGATGCTCTGGCTACCATTTCATCTATGATCAAAGTTCAAGCTGCCAACTTTGTACCTCTGATTTCAGTGTCCAGACTGGACAGACCAGCATATGTATTTGCGACAGATATTGTCAAAGATGATAAGCCTTGGTTCCACGACATTAAATGCTTCTTGGAGGATCAAACATACCCACCTGGGGCATCTTCCAATGATAAGAAGACATTAAGAAGGCTTGCTGGTAGTTTCTTCCTGAACACTGATGGTTCTTTGTACAAGAGAAACTTTGATATGGTACTCCTCAGATGCGTCGATAGAACAGAAGCAAACTTGTTGATGCACGAGGTGCACGAAGGATCCTTTGGTACCCATGCTGGAGGGCATGCCATGGCTAAGAAGCTGCTAAGATCAGGATATTAGTGGATCACAATGGATGCCGACTGTTGTGCCTATGCCAGAAAATGCCATAAATGTCAGATCTATGCGGATAAGGTGCATGTGCCTCCCAATCCTTTGAATATAATGTCTTCACCCTGGCCCTTTGCCATGTGGGGCATTGATATGATTGGCAAGATTGAACCGACTGCTTCAAATGGCCACAGATTCATCCTGGTCGCCATTGACTATATCACCAAGTGGGTTGAAGCAGCCTCATATGCAAATGTTACAAGGCAAGTGGTAGCCAGATTCCTGAAAAGAGATATCATTTGTCGATACGGAATTCCCGAGCGAATCATTACTGATAATGGTTCTAACTTAAACAACAAAATGATGGCCGAGCTATGCCGGGACTTCAAGATCCAACACCACAATTCTTCTCCTTACATGCCAAAGATGAATGGCGCTGTTGAGGCAGCTAATAAGAATATCAAGAAGATTGTGCAGAAGATGGTAGTCACCTACAAAGACTGACATGAAATGCTACCATTTGCCTTGCATGGGTACCGCACGTCAATCAGAACATCCACTGGGGCAACACCGTATCAGCTTGTGTATGGTATGGAGGCAGTCCTACCCGTTGAAGTTGAATTACCCTCCCTACGGGTACTGATGGAGGTAAAGCTGACCAAAGCAGAGTGGGTTCGGTCCCGATATGAACAGCTGAGTCTGATTGAAGAGAAAAGATTGGCTGCAATCTGTCATGGGCAGCTGTATCAGAAAAGAATGAAGAGAGCCTTCGATCAGAAAGTCAGGCACCGAGAGTACCAAGTAGGGGATCTTGTGCTGAAAAGAATCCTCCCTCCTCATACAGACCACAGGGGCAAGTGGACTCCAAACTATGAAGGACCCTTCGTAGTAAAGAAAGTTTTCTCTGGTGGAGCACTGATGCTTAGCACCATGGATGGTGAAGATTTCCCGTCCCCTATGAATTCAGATGCAGTTAAAAAATACTTCGCATAAAAATGACCCGCTGGACGCAAAAACAGAATGTAAGTCCAGGCAAAAATAGGGCATCCCGGCGAGTCAAAAACAGAATAAAAGACTCAGGCAAAAATAAGGGAAATAAATAAAAAAATGTGTACACCCGCTGAGTTGAAAAGCCGCATTGGACAGCTCAGGCAAAAATGGGTATCCCGATGGATTGAAAACCCGAAAGGGCGATCCATGCAAAATAAGGGAATAAGCGAACAACTGCATTTTGAATTCGTTTGTATCACCTGTAACTTGGTAAGCTTCGAAGGGATCAAGCTTTTGTCAGAATCAGTCTTCTTCAGAAAGCAAGACGAGAAGAATGTCGAATGTCATACGAGTCATAGCAAGAGGAAGCTCCTTAAAGCGTCGTCAACATTGCCAGCATTTTATTTCCCAATTTGTAACAATCTTCTCATTCCAGGGGATACGTTTCTTTGACTGTATCTTGCCAATTCAGGGCACATGAATAAATAAAATCAGATTTCTCAGTCATGTTTCGTCTTATACATTGTTATTTGCAAAGAATGTCTGATGTCTTAAGAAAAACTGATTGCATGAATACAGATGTTTATCTTTAAAAATAAAGAGTAAAACACGTGCTTACAGGGAATATACTTACTCTCAGAAGTGTCTAACTCCTATGACGGAATCTGGTAAGGGATACCTCGGGATTACTTGTGCGTTTCTTTGCAGGATTGCAGGTATCCGAAGCGCAACATGGGGCATGAAAGCTTCAGCAAGCTGGCGAATCAACACTCACTCAGCCTTAGCATTCCAAGTGCTTTATCCCCAGTTGAGTTACCACTTGTCGCTTCTCCCAGCCGAGTTGCCAATCAATCTTCCTCAGGCAAGTACAAGAGCCAGAGAATCATTTCCCCACGGAGTTTCAGCCTCTATCCAGAAGAGCAATGCCCGAAGGAGTCACAACAGAGCGAAGAAAGCTTCTACACCCCCCAGCTGGGTCCCTCATTACTGGAAAAGGTCCATCATTGACCCATTTCCCCAAGCAGAATCATTTCATCAGATCTACTAACGATCTTATCCCCAGCTGGGATGTCCACTTCAAACGGATCAACCAGGGATCTTCGCAGCAACGGGATCCGCATCCCGGATCGGTATCTTTTGCATAATCATAGCATTCGCATCATATTCACCCCACAAAGTGTAGCATTCCGTCTAATACGGGGCATTACAGCAAAAATCAAACATATAGCATAATCATGAGTCATGGTCTGAATCAAACACTTGTGAATATTATCAACTCATCAACAATATGCAGATTACTCCCCAGGTTCCCCAGCAAAAACAGTTGCCTCACATTCACCAATACAAATACACACTCCTTGTGGCACCCGTCCGTGTCAAATCCCCAGCAGAAAGCCAAAGATACCCCCTTTGCACTCACAGATACTTGTATATATACATTTCTTTGACATCCGTCCATGTCATTTTCCCAGCACAGTAACATAAACACTTTGTATACCAGATATTTGTTTATACTATACCTTTCTCTTTTGGCACTCGCCCGTGTCATTCTCCCCAGCAGATTGAACACTCAAATATACATTAATCATACTTATACAGATACTCGTCCGTATCTTGTATACACCCTTTATATCCCCGCAGATTCGACACTCGTCCGTGTTCTTTGTTAACCCGTTGGTACTCGTCCGTACCATCATCTCAGAGCATGCGTCAAGCGTTTGTTTCTACATGATACTCGTCCGTATCATAATCTTAAGGATGCTCGTCCGCATCTTTAATCCATACACTGTGTCTTCTTGAATATAGATACTCGTCTGTGTCTACTATTCCCCAGAAGAGTCCCCTCAGACACAACACTCGTCCGTGTTCTCTGTTAACCAGTTGATACTCGTCCGTATCATCATCTCTGAACATGTGTCAGTACTGGTTTCTACCTGATACTCGTCCGTATCATGGTCTTAAGGATGCTCGTCCGCATCTTTAATCTATACACATCTAAACACTTATACCTTTTGTTTCTTGGATTATAAACACTCGTCCGTGTTTACTATTCCCCAGAAAAGCATTTTCTTTATCTGACATTCGTCCTATGTCATGATAAACCCTGAGAGCAGCCGTACCCTGCTAGGTGGTCGTCCTCCACCTCTTGATGGTCGTCCTCCATCATGCTCGTCCGATGGCCGTCCCCATCGTTGACCTTTTTATCCGACATTCGTCCTATGTCATGATATTTTAGCAGCCGTCCCCTGCTAGGTGGTTGTCCTCCACCTCTTGATGATCGTCCTTCATCATTTTATCCAATGGCCGTCCCCATTGTTGATTTTGGTTATCTGGCGTTCGTCCTACGTCATGATAAACCTTGAGAGCAGCCGTCCCCTGCTAGGTGGTCGTCCTCCACCTCTTGATGGTCGTCCTCCATCATGCTCATCCGATGGCCGTCCCCATCGTTGACCTTTTTATCCGGCATTCGTCCTATGTCGTGATATTTTCGGCAGCCGTACCCTGCCTGGTGGTCGTCCTCCACCTTAGATGACCGTTCCTCATCTTAACCCTTACAGAGCAGCTGTCCCCTGCTAGGTGATCGTCCTTCACCTTTGATGACCGTACCTCATCATCTGTTTATTTCATTTATTCTTTAACCCGATGGTCGTCCCCGTCGTGGTCCCTTTTCTTTTTTAGCCCGATGGCCGTCCCCATCGTTGGTTACTTTGCTTTATGAACTTGATGGCCGTCCCTGTCATGTTTCATTAATCCCCAGAGAATCTCACAGCTTTACTTGATGGCCGTCCCCATCGTAATTCTTTTCATCCCCAGCATGATGGCCGTCCCCGTCATTGCTTTACTTCACGCACTCTCCCCTGCATGTCGGTCGTCCCCGTCATTGCTCTTTACCCAGCAGTCGTCCTCTGCTCGACGGTCGTCCTCCGTCGCCCATACTTTACAGTATACTTTACTTTCTTTTGCAATCTATATCCCTTTTCTTCTTCATTCTGTGAGTGCAAATTTTCGACTGTCTTTGGTATTCAACCACAAGTTATCTTGTTTGCCTGATAAGCCGTCGCTTACATCCTGCACAGCTAACTCATGTTTGAATAGGGGCAGCTGTAAACACCCCAAATTTGCCCTCACCCATTCACACCATGGCTTACCATTTCATATGCATAAACACCATCATACCATCTCATATTATATTTTTGATTCACTGCATAGATTCTAAGTCATCTGCATCTAGGGTTTGTGATCTGAGCAATCCAAGAGCTTCTTGAGCCACTCCAAAGGCCATCAATCACTTCAAAGGGGTCTATGTGTGTTCAAGTATCATATTGTATCCTCTCAAAGTCAAGAATGCCAAAGAATCACAAGAACTGGGATTGGTGTGGGAGCAGAGCTAGGCTTGACTGCACAAATGACCTAAAATTAGGGTTTTGGTTTCAGAGGCCATAACTCCAATTTTTTTTGTCATTCTTGTTTCTATTGGTATCTATATGGTATAGGGAGTATGCATATCAATTTTCATGAAGAAATTCCATGGGGAAGTCATCTGGTCAAGAGTTGACTTTTCAGACAAGTCAGTGCAAAATCAGGGCATCTGAGGCCCCCAATGACCCAACCAAGGGGTGATCTTCATCATTTTGATTGTGTATGATCTTTATTTGATTATGGAAGAAGTTGTAAGTTCACAAAATTCAAGAATTACAAGTTTTTGCAAAGTTGACTTTTTGGGGTAAGTTTGACTTTTAAGGAATTTGTCATTTTAGGCAACTTTTCAATCCTTACTTTTTGATCCAAAAATGCATCAAATGGAAAAACTTTGGTCATGAAAATTGTAGAATAGATCTTTCCCTTTTCAAAAAGTACAAGAACATGACCTAATTCATTTTGGATCAAAAGTTATGGTGCATCAAAGTTGGCAAAAATCACTAAATTTCAAGTTATGCACCAAATGGAAAACTTGCAAATTCATGTACCAAGCACTCTATTGACTTCAAAATGACTTCAAAACTTCATCACATGATCATACATAACCTAAAAACAGAATTGGCCCAAGGGGATTCCCATTCATTTGCTTTGAATTTCACATTTCCATAAGGCATTTTCCATAAGAGTGCAAAGAGGGATTCTTGGCAAAATCATCTTCCCATGAGTTATGTGATCACTAAATGATTTCTATACATTGCCATGACTAAAAGAAGTTCCATGCTACAAAATTCAGCAAGAAGTGTCTCAAGTACATGGCACAAAATCACAAGAAACCACAAGTGGGCAAGTTGCAAAAGTTAGCATAGCTCATGATCCACATGTTGCAGTCACTCACAAGCAATCTAAGGGTCATCCTCAACCCAAGCTGAAGCAAGACATGACCTCAAACAGCTGCTGCCATAGCCCATGCTGCAAGTACCAATCACATTGACTTTTTGGCCAAAACTCCCATACTCATGGAACAGTGAGCAGCCACCCCTACTGACCTGCTCCACAGGCTATTCACACAACTTGGGAGGATTATAGCAAAGCATTGGCCCTTGAGACAAGCCAGAACACAGCCTTCACAAAAACTGTCAAAGAACTCCTCTTCTTCGAATATCATTTTCCAGCCATCAAACACCCCATTTCTCTTCACCAACAAATCAAACACACTCAAAGGGACCAGAATCAACCATTAGTAGAGCCTGAAACATCATATATACAGACCTCATTTTCTGATACACCAGATTTGAATCTCTCAAAGTAGCCTGTTTAAACTCCATCTAAGCTTGCCATTAGCATCAGGAGGATCATTGGAGTGAGTCTGCATCAAAGAACAGCCCAGAAAGCCCAGAATCAGAAGCTTCCACCTCAGGTATGGCCATGAACTTTTTCTCACAGAGCTTGCATTTTATGTTATAAATTGATAGTGTGTGTCTTGCTGGTCATGGGGATGTTCTTAGAATTAAAAATGAGTGAAAAATGAGGATTTACTGAGGCTCTGAAATTTCACCCGTGAAAAAAGATTTCTTCGATTGGCATGATTCTTGAAGTTTAAATGTTGTTTGAAGGATGATTTATGTTCTAGGATGTTAGAGGATCTGTTTGCTGTGTTTAATTTGATGATTGGTGGCCTGAATCATGATCTAGGGTTTTCAACCCGCCAGAGAAGATGACCGGAGCTTCCCTCCGGTCACCTGAATGTTGTTAACCCTAATCCTGTAATTAAGTGATGTTTGAATTCAGTGCGTTGGATCTGTTGACTTGCTTGACTTGGCGCGTATATGTGTGGTCCAGATGTGTCCATTTTGCCCTAATCACCATTAACCTAATTAATCCATTTAATTAATTCATAAAACCTGATTTAAGCCAGAGTCCATCCTGACCCTTGATTCACGCGCCAAGTCAACCTCTGCCCCCCAGCTTTGAATCTCATGCGTTGGATTGGTTTACTTTTCAATTAAATCAATTTTATTTCATATTATTTCTTTTGTTTTCTCCATTTTATTTAAAATAGTAAAATTTATTCAAAAAATCTGAAATTTTTTATACAAGTTATTATTTAATTTCAGAACACAAAAATATTTTTATTTTCATTTTTTTGCATTTAAAAAGTATTTTTAAATATTTAAAAGTTTCTTTTTAATTAATTAATGAGAATTAATTAATTAAAAATACTTTTAGGTATTTAAAAATCACCAAAAAATTCATGAAACATTTAAAGACATTTAGAAACATTGTCCAACCTTCAAACCAAATTTATTTTTTGATCTTGATGCATTTTGAGAATTTTTCAGGGAATTAAAATCATTTTGATGCATTATTTTGATCCAAACTTCCAAAAATCATTTCTGCCTAACCATTGAGAGTTGGACCTTGATTCTTTTTGTATTGCATTGTGTTTAGCATGTAGTTTGTGAGATTAAATGGCCATGATTTGATCTTTCATTTTCCATTTGATTGTCATTTTTCTTGTTAAGGAACCCTAAAACCCTAGCAAACTTAGGAAAATCATAACTTGAATTAGGTTAAGAGTTGGAACCTCTCCTTTGGGTAGTGAGTTAGTATAGGATTAGGGATCCTTTGAATGAATTTTCAATTTTTTATCTTAATGTTTGCTTCTGATTTTGGTTTGTGTTTGATGCTTTGATCATAAACCCTAATTTGGGCTTCCATATGCATCCATCTTGCATTTGCATTCATACCTTGACTTGCCATGACATTTTATGCCTCCATGTGATTCATTTAACATCATAAGACATATTGGAAGCATGCTTGATCATTGCATCTTGCATTTGCCATGTTGTATGCCATTTGCATTTCATAACTTTTCATGTATGTTCATGTTTCTTAACTTGCTCCATTTGCATCCATGAGTTTGTATGATCATCTCCATGTGTTGTTTCATGCTTGTAGCCCCTCATAGCATCATTAGCACCATGTATTTGCTTCTGGTTTTGGTTTACATCATGACATTCCATTTCATTTTGCATTGCATTTCTTTTCTAACTTTTCAGGTGGTAAGTAACTTTGAGAAGTGGATTTGCCTTCACTTCTCATACTTTCTTCTCATCTCTCTCTCTTGCATCCATGCTGCATTTTTATATGTGTTTGAGTTTGAGCTTGCTCATTCTTTTTCTCCTTACTTTCTTTCTTCAAGTGACTTGTCTTCTTAAATGAAGCAAGTTGCTTTGCTTCTCTCTGCTCCTTTCATCTGCTTCCTGGTGGTTTCATTGAAGATCTTCCTTGTAAACTTCACAAACCTTAGGAACAACCAAGCATGACAATGATTAGGGTTTTGATTAGTCCCCCACTTAGTTTTTTACCTTTGTGTCTCATTGAGTCTTCTCTTTCTCATCTCATAATCAGGGGCTAAACCCTAAAGGCTTTAAGGCTTTGTGATTAAGCTTATGCCTGCATCCTTCTATTAGGATGGAGTGTATAACTTTAATCCTAAGTGTTAAACCCTTAATGTGTTTAACTCCTTTAATCAATTCACTTAATAATCATCAAGACATCACACTTGTAACTTGGGCCTTGCATTAGGGTTCTAATTCTTCCTTGATTGGTTAAGAAGGACTAACCCTAGTGTTAATGGACAAGTCCCCCTCAAGTTGTCTTGCAAACCCTAAAAATCACTTCTTCATCATATCATTGAATAAAATCCACTTAATCAAAGACTTGTTTTGTCATGAGTTTAATCCCTAATCATGGATTAAGTTGAGGAGCTTTCCTCAGCTTAAACACCCTCATCTATTATCCTTCTATTAGGATGGTGTAATGAGTCTGTTTAATCCCTGATTATGGCTTAATCTCATTACTCAACACTAAACAAAAACACCAAAACATCTAAATAATCACAAGTAGGTTAATGATCTTAACCCTACTCCATGGTGATTAAGTGTGAGAAGCTGACTTCACACTTAAGGTACTCTCATTACCCCTAATCAGAGGGAAGATGTGATGAGTTTACTAAATCCATTGGTTTAGGCTTAAGCTCATTAACTTATGACAAATTCTCAAAAGTAATAAAAGACTGAAAACACAAAACAAATAATAATCGTCTCCTCCGGGATTCTCTTCTCATCATCTTCACTCACAAACGAGAACTTGCTTCTTCCGTCTAATGCAAGACAGTTTGCACCTGAGCCAGACAGGTCATACACTTGAGCATAGACAAGTAAGCAGTTCACAAGTCAATTCATCTTTCAGTCTCTTTGGGTCGAACTACGGTGTTCTGACTTCCTCATTGCACGAGAGGATACGTAGGCATAACTTAATAGTTATCGAACAAAAGTCTCTGTATATTCCCCCTCTTTCTAGCCTTACTCTTTTAGCCTCATGATCTTGAGCTTTATACTCCTGTACTTACACTGGCACTGTATATATATATATCACACTTCACTTCTTTTACACTGACACTTGTACATCCTTTTCCAGCTCTTTTATACACAAATTGCACTGACACTACCCCTTTAAAACACAAATCTTTTAAGCGTGGATCCCGTCGAGTACGACGGACAATCTGGGTGCTAATACCTTCCCAGGTTGTAACCAACCCCCTTTCTCAGTCTCTCTGGTTCGCAACCGTCTTATCCATATCTTTCTAGGTCTATGCAGCATTACCTTTCCTCCGGGATAAAAATGCCTTGCTGGCGACTCTTTTCTTTTCCAGTGAGTTCACTGATGTGTGTTCTCATTGTTCTTTTCTCCGACCGTTCGCGTCTGTACCATGTTTGAGCCAGTCTCATCTTTTGGGAGCGACAGCTTGGCGACTCTGCTGGGGAGAATATACTGTAACCAGGGCTTCTGGTTCTTTTTGTGGGTTTCTCCTAGCGCTTGATTGATTTGTCTTTATTGGGGTGTTATGTGCTATTTTTGCTTGTATTTGTATTTATTTTTGCTTTATGTACAGTTGTTTTTACTACTTTCTTTATAGCTTTACATATATCATACTGTCATACTGTGCTGGCTGGATCTGTTTTGTTGCTTTGGTGGGTGGGTGTCCTATTGAGAGTTGAGGTCCTATACCTAGGACCTGAGTGACACCTAGGCTAGAGTGGTTCATGTTCTTTCCCATTCCATTTCGGTCTGGTGCGGGAATATGAAACACGGTTCAGATATGGGTTTCTTCTTGAGAACTCTGTGCTACAGATTTCCTGTAGTGCTAGGGCTATCTGGGAAGCCTGCTAAGTCTGGATGACCTTTAGTATTGACCTTCAGAAACTGAGGTGAATTAGAGGAGGATCTTTTATGGTTATTGTAAACACTGTACCTCCGGGTTAGAAGTGTTTACACTTCTCATAACTGATCCAAGTCTGATGATCCTTGTTTTAGAACATCACCTGTGAGGGGGGTTGGGTTGTTTACAGGTTTATAGGTACCCTTGACCTCAGCATACCCTGTTACTTTGTTTGATTAAGAGTACTCCATTTTGGAACAGTTCTTGTGATTTTAACCCCGGACATGTGGCTCTTTATTTGAGTCCCCCACCCTGGTTACTGGACTTATGAACCTCCATCTGGATTTCTTGAACATATATGGACCTATATCAGAGCAGTTAATCAGATCCAGCTCAGTCACAAACCCTTGCATATCATTTGCATACATCCTCATTGCATCATTTTGACATGTGTTTATTTGTTTTTCAGGGTATCCATCCTATCACTTTGGCTTGGTTTTGACCCCTTCTTCAGCATAGACCTGTCTTCATCAGTGCTTACTTCAGCTATCAGCTACCTGCTTCAATCACCTGCATCACTAGTCTCAGCCTGTCAGAGGCCAATCTTCAGTGTTATTCTCAGCATCTGTCTCAGCAACATGGCACCTAAGAAGAGTAACATCTCCTATCATTTCTTTGAGCCTGAGTTGACCAGCATCAGGAAGATTCAGACCCTGATTACTCCAGACCATATACCACTTTTCAGAGAACATTATGGAGGAATCCTTGATGTGGTTATGGATTTGGACCCTTCACAGAGGAGCTTGATACATACTTGCCTGCAGTTCTATGATCCCCCTCTGAGGTGCTTCACATTTCAGAATTTCCAGTTGGGACCCTTGCTAGAGGAGTATTCATCATTGGTTGGTGTACCTATCAGGGGTGGAATCCCCTTCAACCCTGAGATGACTTTCCCAAGTAATGAGGAGATAGCAAAAGCATTACATCTGGAACCAGTTTTGATAGGGCAGAATTTGACATCTAAAGTTGGAATCTCTGGTTTTCATCTGGATTTCTTGACTTCTCAGGCTAGTCTGAAGGCCTCCCTGGGGGAGTGGAAGGCAGTCTGTGCTCTGTTGGCCCTTAGCATATATGGGGTCATACTTTTTGCAGATGAGCCTAGGTTTGTTAGCAAGAGTGCAATCCATCTTTTCATCCTGAGGAACCCAGTACCCACTTTACTGGGAGATCTTTATTACTCTGTTCATCAGAGGAATGAAAAACAAAGGGGAAGATTAGTAAGATGTTGTGCTCCTTTGTTCCATACTTGGCTGCTCAAGCATTTGCCAAAGACTGATGCATTCTTGAACCCTCACCAGCAAAGGAATTGGGCTAAGAGGCTTGTGGCTCTAACCTCAGATGACATCAGATGGTGTACTCAGAGCACCAAGGGCAGAGACATCATTACAAGTTGTGGGCAATTTCCCAATGTGCCTCTGATTGGAGTAAAGGGTTGCATCAACTACAACCCTCTGCTATTCAAAAGACAACTGGGCTATGCATTGGTCCATCCTCCTAGAGCACAGGATCTGACTGAGACCCTTTATTGTGAGATCAAGCCTAATCTGGCTATTGTCAGGCAGGCATCCTGGGCCTGGGACAATGTGCAGACTAAAGGAGTAACCATTCTTGGAAGATGCAATAATGTAGCCTCAGCCCAGTACTATGAGTGGTCTCATGCCAGGGCTCAAATTACTGGAATGCCCTTCACTATTGAAGATGTACCTGGACCCTCCACAGCACCACCTCCAGCAACTGTCAGCTTAGAGGAGTTTGAGAATTTGAAAGAGAGAAATGAGAAGCTGACTCAAGCTTTACAGAAGACCCTCTAGGAGAGGAGTGATGGTAGGTTGGATATTGAGAGGTTAGAAAAGCTGAAAGTGGAGCATTTGGCTAGAATTGAGAAGTCTGAGGATTACATTAAGAAGTCTAGGGCTGGAGAACAGATCTTGAAGAATGCCTGCAAAGAGGCCCAATTCCAGAGAGCTAGGACTGATTTGTATCTGAAGGAGAGTCAGGCGAGGTGGGTCAGGATCACCGAAGCCCGTACTCAGGAGGACAAAAGGACTCAGGATAAGATTGAACAGATGAAAGCTAGTGCAAAAGAACAACAGGAAGCCCTGGCAGCAGCCCAAAAAGAGATCTCAGAGTTGAAGATCAGAGCTGGTATAAAGAGGTCAAAGGACCAAAGTCAACACAAGAAGCTAACTGCAGCTGTTACTACAAGGAATCTCCTTATCAGGAATCTTACAGAGCGTCCAGCTGATCCTGTGACTGAAGCACTTCTCAAGGAAGTTCAAGAGGATGAGTTTGGTCTTGGTGTTTGACTTTTTGCTTGTTGTTGCTTTCTTTTCACTGTACTTTTCTTTATGTTGTATTTTTGACCCCTCAGAGGGCATGTATTGTAAGAAAAAACAAACTATGTATCATTTGCTTTTTGTAATATATGTGTTGGTTTGTTTTATTTGAGTTCTTCCAAGAAGCATCTTCTTCAAGGGTCTGGAAAGGTCAAAACCAAGTGCCAAGCCGGATACCTTGGAAACAAATAGACACACTGCATTGCATACTAACCTTTTGTTCTGTTTTGTAGGTTTTGTTTTATTGTTACTAACTCTGTTGTGACTTCAGGAACTATTGCTCGACGTCGAGGGTTTCCACTCAACCGTCCACACAGATACCCCACCCGCAACAATCTTCCGGGCATATAGATGGATCAAATGCAGCAGGACCTTACAGAGGTCAGGAATCAAATGACCAACGAGAGGTTGGAAATGAGGAATCAGATGACACAATTTATGGAGGTGATGAACAATATGGCTCAAAGCCAGGAGAGGTTAAGAGCACTAGTAGAGGGGAGGAACCAGGAAGACCATCATCCAGGGACTGCTGGGACAAGCAACAATGAAAGAGTCCAACCTCATGTCAATCCCCCAGTCTTTGGACCCCACCAGCATCCAGAGATCAACATCCCTGTCAATGTGCAAGGGACCGCCACAGCAGGTAGAGTACTGCAAGAAGACCCCCAGGAAGATCAGTTCACAGTGATGGGAGCTGGGGAGGAAGCCTATGACAGAAGGCTAGAAGAGATTGCTGAGAAACTGAGGTCTTTGGAGTCCCAGAATTCTTTGGGATTTGATGTTATGGACATGGGTCTAGTGGACGGGGTCAGGATCCCCCACAAATTTAAACCACCATGCTTTGAGAAGTATAACGGGACATCCTGTCCCCGGACCCATTTACAGTCTTTTCTGGGGAGGCTGAAGGCTTATACCATGGACGAAAAGCTATGGATGTTTTATTTTGAGGATAGCTTAACTGGAGCATCGAGGGAATGGTACTCCCACTTGACAAGAGCAACCATTAGATGCTGGAAGGACCTGGCAGAGGCCTTTATCAGACAGTATCAGTACAACCTGGATATGGCTCCCAACAGGACCCTCTTGATGGGGATGTCTCAGTCATCCAGGGAAAGCTTCCGTGAATACGCTCAAAGGTGGAGACAGCTTGCTGCTGCTGTCCAGCCACCCATGTCAGAGAGGGATATGGCTGATATGTTCATGAACACCCTCCAGGGGACTTACATTGACAGGCTAACTGCCTTTTCCTCCACTAGCTTTGCTGATGTAGTCATAGCCGGGGAGAGAATTGAGAGCCTGTTAAAAATGGGTAAGATTTCTGACAACGGTGCGAGTTCATCCAGCAACACAAGAAAGCCTTTTGCAGGCCCAAGAAGAACTGGTGAAACCAATGCTATCCACACCAACAGGGGCAGGCCCCAATATGTTCATAGGTCTGTGGCAGCAGTCACCATTCCCACTCCAATTCATCCTCAACCGACTTATCAACCTCAGCAGCAGAATTACCAGCAACAAACTCAGTTTCCTCCTCAAAGAAATTACAACAACAGCAACACCAACAATAACAATCAGCAGAGACCATTCCAACAGAGGCCCTCTCAGGCCAATAGGGTGATCGATCCGATCCCTATGCCCTATGCCACATTACTTCCACAACTCTTGAAACTCAACCTAGTTGAGTTAAGGACGTTGGCACCTCCTGATCCTAACAGTCTGCCCAGAAATTACGACACCAGCGCCAGATGTGCCTTTCACTCAAATGCACCTGGTCATAGTACGGAAAAGTGCAGAGCTTTGCACATGAAAGTGCAGGATCTAGTGGATTCCAAGGCTTTAAACTTTGCACCACCACCAAATGTCAACAAGAATCCTATGCCACACCATGGTGGTCCCCGAATCAATGCTATTGAAGAAGACAAGCCGTCTTACTTGATAACCAGTGTGGGTCAGATTCGGACACCCTTGGTGGAGATCAAAGCTCAACTCCTGGAATGTCAAATGTTCCCAGGGTGTGAGTTAGGGTGTGCTTATTGCAACATTTCAGTGAATGGTTGTGATAACCTGAGAGATGGCATAGATGGCCTCATCCAGAGTGGCCTGCTTCAAATTACAACATCAATTCCTACCAATCCAGAAATCTCATTAACAACAGTTCCAGAGTCTACTACAACCGCAACAACCATTGTTCCAGATAACTCTTCAGCTTCATCAACAAATGCCTCATCTGTCATTTCAACTGACCAGATATCAGCAAGCGTCCCTTCTACAACTTCAGCACCCCTTCATTTGGAAACTCCTACAACAACAACACCCATTCTTCCAGCAATGTCTCCTACAACATCAGCAACAAACAATGCAAGTGTTTCAACAGTTACAATTTATTATGATCTTGCCAATGATTCTGCCTATAACTCACAGAGTGCCACTCCTACCAGAGCACCAGTCATAATATATTATGATCCACAGACTATCACAGTTCCTTCCGCAGCTGCCATCAGTCCAGTCACTGTCACAGTGCCTGGACCAGTACCTTATGAAAGCAGTAATGCCATCCCTTGGCATTACGGCTCTGATTTATACTGCGAAGGACAGAAAATCACTCTTGAATCATCAACTTCTTCACCACAAATAGACAATGTGGGGGGAGGCGGAGGCTTCACTCGGAGCGGACGTCTCTTCGCCCCGCAAATTCAAAGACCCACTGCCGAAGCAGAAGCTGCTGCCAAGGCAAAAGGGAAGAGCATGGTGCAAGAAGATCAGGTTGTTAGAGAAGCTTTAAAAACACCTTTTGATCAAGAAGTTGATGAATTCATGAGAATCATCAAGAAGAGTGATTACAAGATAGTGGACCAGCTTCACCAGACGCCTTCCAAGATCTCTATTCTATCATTGCTTATGTGCTCCGAGGCTCATCGGAACGCACTACTCAAAGTCTTGCACGCAGCTTATGTGCCGGAAGAGATCACCGTCAATCAGTTGGAAGTTGTGGTCGGAAATGTTAATGCTAGTAATGGACTAGGGTTCACCAACACTGATTTGACTTCGGAAGGCCGCAATCACAACAAGGCTTTGCACATTACCATGGAGTGTAAGGGTGCAGTTCTTTCACATGTATTGGTAGACACAGGATCATCCCTCAATGTCTTACCTAAAAAGGCCCTTGTGAAGCTGGAATATGAAGGATTGGCGTTACGTCCCAGTAACTTAGTAGTGAGAGCCTTTGACGGCTCTAAGAGATCAGTTCTGGGAGAAATTGAGTTGCCTGTAACGATTGGCCCACAGACTTTCAAAACGACCTTCTACGTGATGGACATTCAGCCCGCCTACAGCTGTTTGTTGGGTAGACCATGGATTCATGCCGCTGGCGCAGTAACGTCTACCCTTCACCAGAAGTTAAAATTTGAGTGGGAGGGCCAAGTCGTTACTATCTGTGGAGAGGAGGATATTTTTGTTAGCCATCTGACTACTTACAAATATATTGAGATGGATGGGGAGATCCACGAGACAATGAGTCAAGGGTTTGAGGCCCTGAATATTAATGAAACTTCTGCTGTACTTGGGACTTCCATGACATCCTACCAGCAGGCCCGGAAGGTGGTGGAAGAAGGAAACGTTCAAGGCTGGGGCAAACTATTGCCTGTGGAGAAGAAAGAAGATAGATTTGGGTTGGGTTACAAACCAACTCAAGAAGGTCAAACAGAGGCTGCCAAGAAGCCCAACTTTGTTAGTGGGGGGATGCTCACCCCCGATGCTGTCAACAACTTGGAAGATGAGTCGGAGGATGAACGCAACCTGGAAAGCTGGATTCATCCAAAGATCCCGGGGAGCAGTATCTCAAACTGGTCTTCCCAGGAAATTATAAGAGTTACTCCTGCAGAGTAATTATTATTTCCTGTATATTTTAAGCATGCATCAAGTCTTGCATCTTGCCCAAGATGACAAGACTCATTTTGTAATCGGGCCATCTGTAATTTTTTTGTGCAACAAGATTAATCAATGAAATATCAGACATCTTTTGCAAACGAGTCTTTTACTTTTTCTGCTCACTATTTTTCCATTTTTCTTTTTGTACAAAAAATAAATGGAAATGTTTTCAAAATGACAACTTTATTTCACTTTTCTAAACAAGATTAAAATCAATCACTAAAATGGACAAATTGAACCCTTGCAGAGAGTGCCTTCCAGACAGCACCGACAACAGCACGGCTATGACTTCGTATGACTTTGACAATCCGATCAATCAAGCTGATGAAGGGGTTGAAGAAGATTACGAGCTTCCTGAAGAGCTAGCCAGATTGTTGAGACAAGAGGAGAAGGTTATCACTCCTCATCAGGAGGAGGTCGAAACGATTAATCTTGGTACAGATGAAGACGTGAAAGAGGTTAAAATCGGGGCCGGCTTACAAGACTCAGTGAAGAAACAGCTGATTGACCTGCTTCAAGAGTATGTGGATGTGTTTGCTTGGTCTTATCAGGATATGCCAGGGTTGGACACCGACATTGTTATGCATAAGCTGCCTTTAAGGGAAGAATGCCCACCGGTTAAACAGAAGTTGCGCCGTACTCGCCCCGACATGGCAATGAAAATCAAAGAAGAGGTACAAAAGCAGTGGGACGCCGGGTTCCTTGCTGTGACTAGCTATCCGCCGTGGGTTGCTAATATAGTACCTGTGCCTAAGAAAGACGGCAAAGTAAGGATGTGTGTTGACTACCGGGACCTGAACAGAGCCAGCCCGAAAGATGACTTCCCATTACCTCACATTGATGTATTGGTCGATAATACGGCTCAATTCTCGGTATTCTCCTTCATGGACGGATTTTCAGGATACAATCAGATTAAGATGTCACCTGAAGACATGGAGAAGACAACTTTCATTACACCCTGGGGCACGTTCTGTTACAAGGTGATGCCATTCGGATTGAAGAACGCTGGTGCAACATATCAACAGGCTATGGTAACATTATTCCACGATATGATCCATAAAGAAATCGAGTGTTATGTGGATGACATGATTGCCAAGTCCCTTACAGAGGAAGACCACCTGGTAAATCTGCTGAAGCTACTCAAGCGTCTGAGGAAGTACCAACTGAAGCTGAACCCCAACAAATGCACATTCGGGGTGCGATCTGGTAAGCTGCTGGGCTTTATCGTAAGCGAGAAAGGGATTGAAGTGGACCCTGATAAAGTCAAAGCCATTCAAGAAATGCCTGCACCGAAGTCTGAAAAAGAAGTTCGAGGGTTCTTAGGACGATTGAACTACATTTCACGGTTCATATCTCACCTTACGGCAACCTGTGAACCTTTGTTCAAACTGTTAAGAAAAGAACAAACGGTCAGGTGGAATGAAGACTGCCAGAGGGCTTTTGACAAGATCAAAGAATACCTGCAAGAGCCTCCAATCCTTATGCCTCCAGTTGAAGGAAGACCTCTGATAATGTACCTGACAGTATTAGAAGAGTCAATGGGGTGTGTGCTGGGCCAGCATGACGAGTCTGGTCGAAAAGAGTATGCAATTTACTACCTGAGCAAAAAGTTTACCGACTGTGAACAACGTTATTCACTGCTCGAGAAAACTTGTTGTGCTTTAGTGTGGGCTGCTCGCCGACTGAGACAGTATATGTTGACCCACACCACCTTGTTGATATCAAAAATGGACCCAGTTAAGTACATTTTCGAGAAGCCAGCTCTTACCGGACGGGTTGCAAGATGGCAGATAATTCTCACAGAATATGACATCTGGTACACCTCTCAGAAAGCCATCAAGGGCAGTGTATTGTCTGAATATCTTGCTGAGCAACCTATTGATGACTACCTGCCTATGAGATTTGACTTCCCTGATGAAGACATCATGTTCATAAAAGCGAAAGATCATGAAGAGCCTATTCATACTGAAGGGCCTGACCCGGAGGAAGAATGGACTATGATGTTTGATGGGGCTGTTAATATGAATGGTCGTGGTGTTGGTGCTGTACTCATTACACCTAAGGGAGTTCACATGCCTTTCTCGGCAAAGCTCACCTTCAACTGCACTAACAACGAGGCTGAATACGAAGCTTGTATTATGGGTCTTGAGGAAGCTATTGACCTCAAGATCAAGATATTGACCGTATTCGGAGATTCAGCTCTGGTAGTTAATCAAACCAACGGCAAATGGTACACACATCAGGATCATCTGATACCTTACAGGGATTATACAAGGCGGTTACTGACTTTCTTTGCAACGGTCAAGCTTGAGTATATCCCTAGGGACGAGAATCAGTTTGCAGATGCTCTGGCTACCATTTCATCTATGATCAAAGTTCAAGCTGCCAACTTTGTACCTCTGATTTCAGTGTCCAGACTGGACAGACCAGCATATGTATTTGCGACAGATATTGTCAAAGATGATAAGCCTTGGTTCCACGACATTAAATGCTTCTTGGAGGATCAAACATACCCACCTGGGGCATCTTCCAATGATAAGAAGACATTAAGAAGGCTTGCTGGTAGTTTCTTCCTGAACACTGATGGTTCTTTGTACAAGAGAAACTTTGATATGGTACTCCTCAGATGCGTCGATAGAACAGAAGCAAACTTGTTGATGCACGAGGTGCACGAAGGATCCTTTGGTACCCATGCTGGAGGGCATGCCATGGCTAAGAAGCTGCTAAGATCAGGATATTAGTGGATCACAATGGATGCCGACTGTTGTGCCTATGCCAGAAAATGCCATAAATGTCAGATCTATGCGGATAAGGTGCATGTGCCTCCCAATCCTTTGAATATAATGTCTTCACCCTGGCCCTTTGCCATGTGGGGCATTGATATGATTGGCAAGATTGAACCGACTGCTTCAAATGGCCACAGATTCATCCTGGTCGCCATTGACTATATCACCAAGTGGGTTGAAGCAGCCTCATATGCAAATGTTACAAGGCAAGTGGTAGCCAGATTCCTGAAAAGAGATATCATTTGTCGATACGGAATTCCCGAGCGAATCATTACTGATAATGGTTCTAACTTAAACAACAAAATGATGGCCGAGCTATGCCGGGACTTCAAGATCCAACACCACAATTCTTCTCCTTACATGCCAAAGATGAATGGCGCTGTTGAGGCAGCTAATAAGAATATCAAGAAGATTGTGCAGAAGATGGTAGTCACCTACAAAGACTGACATGAAATGCTACCATTTGCCTTGCATGGGTACCGCACGTCAATCAGAACATCCACTGGGGCAACACCGTATCAGCTTGTGTATGGTATGGAGGCAGTCCTACCCGTTGAAGTTGAATTACCCTCCCTACGGGTACTGATGGAGGTAAAGCTGACCGAAGCAGAGTGGGTTCGGTCCCGATATGAACAGCTGAGTCTGATTGAAGAGAAAAGATTGGCTGCAATCTGTCATGGGCAGCTGTATCAGAAAAGAATGAAGAGAGCCTTCGATCAGAAAGTCAGGCACCGAGAGTACCAAGTAGGGGATCTTGTGCTGAAAAGAATCCTCCCTCCTCATACAGACCACAGGGGCAAGTGGACTCCAAACTATGAAGGACCCTTCGTAGTAAAGAAAGTTTTCTCTGGTGGAGCACTGATGCTCAGCACCATGGATGGTGAAGATTTCCCGTCCCCTATGAATTCAGATGCAGTTAAAAAATACTTCGCATAAAAATGACCCGCTGGACGCAAAAACAGAATGTAAGTCCAGGCAAAAATAGGGCATCCCGGCGAGTCAAAAACAGAATAAAAGACTCAGGCAAAAATAAGGGAAATAAATAAAAAAATGTGTACACCCGCTGAGTTGAAAAGCCGCATTGGACAGCTCAGGCAAAAATGGGTATCCCGATGGATTGAAAACCCGAAAGGGCGATCCATGCAAAATAAGGGAATAAGCGAACAACTGCATTTTGAATTCGTTTGTATCACCTGTAACTTGGTAAGCTTCGAAGGGATCAAGCTTTTGTCAGAATCAGTCTTCTTCAGAAAGCAAGATGAGAAGAATGTCGAATGTCATACGAGTCATAGCAAGAGGAAGCTCCTTAAAGCGTCGTCAACATTGCCAGCATTTTATTTCCCAATTTGTAACAATCTTCTCATTCCAGGGGATACGTTTCTTTGACTGTATCTTGCCAATTCAGGGCACATGAATAAATAAAATCAGATTTCTCAGTCATGTTTCGTCTTATACATTGTTATTTGCAAAGAATGTCTGATGTCTTAAGAAAAACTGATTGCATGAATACAGATGTTTATCTTTAAAAATAAAGAGTAAAACACGTGCTTACAGGGAATATACTTACTCTCAGAAGTGTCTAACTCCTATGACGGAATCTGGTAAGGGATACCTCGGGATTACTTGTGCGTTTCTTTGCAGGATTGCAGGTATCCGAAGCGCAACATGGGGCATGAAAGCTTCAGCAAGCTGGCGAATCAACACTCACTCAGCCTTAGCATTCCAAGTGCTTTATCCCCAGCTGAGTTACCACTTGTCGCTTCTCCCAGCCGAGTTGCCAATCAATCTTCCTCAGGCAAGTACAAGAGCCAGAGAATCATTTCCCCACGGAGTTTCAGCCTCTATCCAGAAGAGCAATGCCCGAAGGAGTCACAACAGAGCGAAGAAAGCTTCTACACCCCCCAGCTGGGTCCCTCATTACTGGAAAAGGTCCATCATTGACCCATTTCCCCAAGCAGAATCATTTCATCAGATCTACTAACGATCTTATCCCCAGCTGGGATGTCCACTTCAAACGGATCAACCAGGGATCTTCGCAGCAACGGGATCCGCATCCCGGATCGGTATCTTTTGCATAATCATAGCATTCGCATCATATTCACCCCACAAAGTGTAGCATTCCGTCTAATACGGGGCATTACAGCAAAAATCAAACATATAGCATAATCATGAGTCATGGTCTGAATCAAACACTTGTGAATATTATCAACTCATCAACAATATGCAGATTACTCCCCAGGTTCCCCAGCAAAAACAGTTGCCTCACATTCACCAATACAAATACACACTCCTTGTGGCACCCGTCCGTGTCAAATCCCCAGCAGAAAGCCAAAGATACCCCCTTTGCACTCACAGATACTTGTATATATACATTTCTTTGACATCCGTCCATGTCATTTTCCCAGCACAGTAACATAAACACTTTGTATACCAGATATTTGTTTATACTATACCTTTCTCTTTTGGCACTCGCCCGTGTCATTCTCCCCAGCAGATTGAACACTCAAATATACATTAATCATACTTATACAGATACTCGTCCGTATCTTGTATACACCCTTTATATCCCCGCAGATTCGACACTCGTCCGTGTTCTTTGTTAACCCGTTGGTACTCGTCCGTACCATCATCTCAGAGCATGCGTCAAGCGTTTGTTTCTACATGATACTCGTCCGTATCATAATCTTAAGGATGCTCGTCCGCATCTTTAATCCATACACTGTGTCTTCTTGAATATAGATACTCGTCTGTGTCTACTATTCCCCAGAAGAGTCCCCTCAGACACAACACTCGTCCGTGTTCTCTGTTAACCAGTTGATACTCGTCCGTATCATCATCTCTGAACATGTGTCAGTACTGGTTTCTACCTGATACTCGTCCGTATCATGGTCTTAAGGATGCTCGTCCGCATCTTTAATCTATACACATCTAAACACTTATACCTTTTGTTTCTTGGATTATAAACACTCGTCCGTGTTTACTATTCCCCAGAAAAGCATTTTCTTTATCTGACATTCGTCCTATGTCATGATAAACCCTGAGAGCAGCCGTACCCTGCTAGGTGGTCGTCCTCCACCTCTTGATGGTCGTCCTCCATCATGCTCGTCCGATGGCCGTCCCCATCGTTGACCTTTTTATCCGACATTCGTCCTATGTCATGATATTTTAGCAGCCGTCCCCTGCTAGGTGGTTGTCCTCCACCTCTTGATGATCGTCCTTCATCATTTTATCCAATGGCCGTCCCCATTGTTGATTTTGGTTATCTGGCGTTCGTCCTACGTCATGATAAACCTTGAGAGCAGCCGTCCCCGGCTAGGTGGTCATCCTCCACCTCTTGATGGTCGTCCTCCATCATGCTCATCCGATGGCCGTCCCCATCGTTGACCTTTTTATCCGGCATTCGTCCTATGTCGTGATATTTTCGGCAGCCGTACCCTGCCTGGTGGTCGTCCTCCACCTTAGATGACCGTTCCTCATCTTAACCCTTACAGAGCAGCTGTCCCCTGCTAGGTGATCGTCCTTCACCTTTGATGACCGTACCTCATCATCTGTTTATTTCATTTATTCTTTAACCCGATGGTCGTCCCCGTCGTGGTCCCTTTTCTTTTTTAGCCCGATGGCCGTCCCCATCGTTGGTTACTTTGCTTTATGAACTTGATGGCCGTCCCTGTCATGTTTCATTAATCCCCAGAGAATCTCACAGCTTTACTTGATGGCCGTCCCCATCGTAATTCTTTTCATCCCCAGCATGATGGCCGTCCCCGTCATTGCTTTACTTCACGCACTCTCCCCTGCATGTCGGTCGTCCCCGTCATTGCTCTTTACCCAGCAGTCGTCCTCTGCTCGACGGTCGTCCTCCGTCGCCCATACTTTACAGTATACTTTACTTTCTTTTGCAATCTATATCCCTTTTCTTCTTCATTCTGTGAGTGCAAATTTTCGACTGTCTTTGGTATTCAACCACAAGTTATCTTGTTTGCCTGATAAGCCGTCGCTTACATCCTGCACAGCTAACTCATGTTTGAATAGGGGCAGCTGTAAACACCCCAAATTTGCCCTCACCCATTCACACCATGGCTTACCATTTCATATGCATAAACACCATCATACCATCTCATATTATATTTTTGATTCACTGCATAGATTCTAAGTCATCTGCATCTAGGGTTTGTGATCTGAGAAATCCAAGAGCTTCTTGAGCCACTCCAAAGGCCATCAATCACTTCAAAGGGGTCTATGTGTGTTCAAGTATCATATTGTATCCTCTCAAAGTCAAGAATGCCAAAGAATCACAAGAACTGGGATTGGTGTGGGAGCAGAGCTAGGCTTGACTGCACAAATGACCTAAAATTAGGGTTTTGGTTTCAGAGGCCATAACTCCAATTTTTTTTGTCATTCTTGTTTCTATTGGTATCTATATGGTATAGGGAGTATGCATATCAATTTTCATGAAGAAATTCCATGGGGAAGTCATCTGGTCAAGAGTTGACTTTTCAGACAAGTCAGTGCAAAATCAGGGCATCTGAGGCCCCCAATGACCCAACCAAGGGGTGATCTTCATCATTTTGAGTGTGTATGATCTTTATTTGATTATGGAAGAAGTTGGAAGTTCACAAAATTCAAGAATTACAAGTTTTTGCAAAGTTGACTTTTTGGGGTAAGTTTGACTTTTAAGGAATTTGTCATTTTAGGAAACTTTTCAATCCTTACTTTTTGATCCAAAAATGCATCAAATGGAAAAACTTTGGTCATGAAAATTGTAGAATAGATCTTTCCCTTTTCAAAAAGTACAAGAACATGACCTAATTCATTTTGGATCAAAAGTTATGGTGCATCAAAGTTGGCAAAAATCACTAAATTTCAAGTTATGCACCAAATGGAAAACTTGCAAATTCATGTACCAAGCACTCTATTGACTTCAAAATGACTTCAAAACTTCATCACATGATCATACATAACCTAAAAACAGAATTGGCCCAAGGGGATTCCCATTCATTTGCTTTGAATTTCACATTTCCATAAGGCATTTTCCATAAGAGTGCAAAGAGGGATTCTTGGCAAAATCATCTTCCCATGAGTTATGTGATCACTAAATGATTTCTATACATTGCCATGACTAAAAGAAGTTCCATGCTACAAAATTCAGCAAGAAGTGTCTCAAGTACATGGCACAAAATCACAAGAAACCACAAGTGGGCAAGTTGCAAAAGTTAGCATAGCTCATGATCCACATGTTGCAGTCACTCACAAGCAATCTAAGGGTCATCCTCAACCCAAGCTGAAGCAAGACATGACCTCAAACAGCTGCTGCCATAGCCCATGCTGCAAGTACCAATCACATTGACTTTTTGGCCAAAACTCCCATACTCATGGAACAGTGAGCAGCCACCCCTACTGACCTGCTCCACAGGCTATTCACACAACTTGGGAGGATTATAGCAAAGCATTGGCCCTTGAGACAAGCCAGAACACAGCCTTCACAAAAACTGTCAAAGAACTCCTCTTCTTCGAATATCATTTTCCAGCCATCAAACACCCCATTTCTCTTCACCAACAAATCAAACACACTCAAAGGGACCAGAATCAACCATTAGTAGAGCCTGAAACATCATATATACAGACCTCATTTTCTGATACACCAGATTTGAATCTCTCAAAGTAGCCTGTTTAAACTCCATCTAAGCTTGCCATTAGCATCAGGAGGATCATTGGAGTGAGTCTGCATCAAAGAACAGCCCAGAAAGCCCAGAATCAGAAGCTTCCACCTCAGGTATGGCCATGAACTTTTTCTCACAGAGCTTGCATTTTATGTTATAAATTGATAGTGTGTGTCTTGCTGGTCATGGGGATGTTCTTAGAATTAAAAATGAGTGAAAAATGAGGATTTACTGAGGCTCTGAAATTTCACCCGTGAAAAAAGATTTCTTCGATTGGCATGATTCTTGAAGTTTAAATGTTGTTTGAAGGATGATTTATGTTCTAGGATGTTAGAGGATTTGTTTGCTGTGTTTAATTTGATGATTGGTGGCCTGAATCATGATCTAGGGTTTTCAACCCGCCAGAGAAGATGACCGGAGCTTCCCTCCGGTCACCTGAATGTTGTTAACCCTAATCCTGTAATTAAGTGATGTTTGAATTCAGTGCGTTGGATCTGTTGACTTGCTTGACTTGGCGCGTATATGTGTGGTCCAGATGTGTCCATTTTGCCCTAATCACCATTAACCTAATTAATCCATTTAATTAATTCATAAAACCTGATTTAAGCCAGAGTCCATCCTGACCCTTGATTCACGCGCCAAGTCAACCTCTGCCCCCCAGCTTTGAATCTCATGCGTTGGATTGGTTTACTTTTCAATTAAATCAATTTTATTTCATATTATTTCTTTTGTTTTCTCCATTTTATTTAAAATAGTAAAATTTATTCAAAAAATCTGAAATTTTTTATACAAGTTATTATTTAATTTCAGAACACAAAAATATTTTTATTTTCATTTTTTTGCATTTAAAAAGTATTTTTAAATATTTAAAAGTTTCTTTTTAATTAATTAATGAGAATTAATTAATTAAAAATACTTTTAGGTATTTAAAAATCACCAAAAAATTCATGAAACATTTAAAGACATTTAGAAACATTGTCCAACCTTCAAACCAAATTTATTTTTTGATCTTGATGCATTTTGAGAATTTTTCAGGGAATTAAAATCATTTTGATGCATTATTTTGATCCAAACTTCCAAAAATCATTTCTGCCTAACCATTGAGAGTTGGACCTTGATTCTTTTTGTATTGCATTGTGTTTAGCATGTAGTTTGTGAGATTAAATGGCCATGATTTGATCTTTCATTTTCCATTTGATTGTCATTTTTCTTGTTAAGGAACCCTAAAACCCTAGCAAACTTAGGAAAATCATAACTTGAATTAGGTTAAGAGTTGGAACCTCTCCTTTGGGTAGTGAGTTAGTATAGGATTAGGGATCCTTTGAATGAATTTTCAATTTTTTATCTTAATGTTTGCTTCTGATTTTGGTTTGTGTTTGATGCTTTGATCATAAACCCTAATTTGGGCTTCCATATGCATCCATCTTGCATTTGCATTCATACCTTGACTTGCCATGACATTTTATGCCTCCATGTGATTCATTTAACATCATAAGACATATTGGAAGCATGCTTGATCATTGCATCTTGCATTTGCCATGTTGTATGCCATTTGCATTTCATAACTTTTCATGTATGTTCATGTTTCTTAACTTGCTCCATTTGCATCCATGAGTTTGTATGATCATCTCCATGTGTTGTTTCATGCTTGTAGCCCCTCACAGCATCATTAGCACCATGTATTTGCTTCTGGTTTTGGTTTACATCATGACATTCCATTTCATTTTGCATTGCATTTCTTTTCTAACTTTTCAGGTGGTAAGTAACTTTGAGAAGTGGATTTGCCTTCACTTCTCATACTTTCTTCTCATCTCTCTCTCTTGCATCCATGCTGCATTTTTATATGTGTTTGAGTTTGAGCTTGCTCATTCTTTTTCTCCTTACTTTCTTTCTTCAAGTGACTTGTCTTCTTAAATGAAGCAAGTTGCTTTGCTTCTCTCTGCTCCTTTCATCTGCTTCCTGGTGGTTTCATTGAAGATCTTCCTTGTAAACTTCACAAACCTTAGGAACAACCAAGCATGACAATGATTAGGGTTTTGATTAGTCCCCCACTTAGTTTTTTACCTTTATGTCTCATTGAGTCTTCTCTTTCTCATCTCATAATCAGGGGCTAAACCCTAAAGGCTTTAAGGCTTTGTGATTAAGCTTATGCCTGCATCCTTCTATTAGGATGGAGTGTATAACTTTAATCCTAAGTGTTAAACCCTTAATGTGTTTAACTCCTTTAATCAATTCACTTAATAATCATCAAGACATCACACTTGTAACTTGGGCCTTGCATTAGGGTTCTAATTCTTCCTTGATTGGTTAAGAAGGACTAACCCTAGTGTTAATGGACAAGTCCCCCTCAAGTTGTCTTGCAAACCCTAAAAATCACTTCTTCATCATATCATTGAATAAAATCCACTTAATCAAAGACTTGTTTTGTCATGAGTTTAATCCCTAATCATGGATTAAGTTGAGGAGCTTTCCTCAGCTTAAACACCCTCATCTATTATCCTTCTATTAGGATGGTGTAATGAGTCTGTTTAATCCCTGATTATGGCTTAATCTCATTACTCAACACTAAACAAAAACACCAAAACATCTAAATAATCACAAGTAGGTTAATGATCTTAACCCTACTCCATGGTGATTAAGTGTGAGAAGCTGACTTCACACTTAAGGTACTCTCATTACCCCTAATCAGAGGGAAGATGTGATGAGTTTACTAAATCCATTGGTTTAGGCTTAAGCTCATTAACTTATGACAAATTCTCAAAAGTAATAAAAGACTGAAAACACAAAACAAATAATAATCGTCTCCTCCGGGATTCTCTTCTCATCATCTTCACTCACAAACGAGAACTTGCTTCTTCCGTCTAATGCAAGACAGTTTGCACCTGAGCCAGACAGGTCATACACTTGAGCATAGACAAGTAAGCAGTTCACAAGTCAATTCATCTTTCAGTCTCTTTGGGTCGAACTACGGTGTTCTGACTTCCTCATTGCACGAGAGGATACGTAGGCATAACTTAATAGTTATCGAACAAAAGTCTCTGTATATTCCCCCTCTTTCTAGCCTTACTCTTTTAGCCTCATGATCTTGAGCTTTATACTTCTGTTCTTACACTGGCACTGTATATATATATATCACACTTCACTTCTTTTACACTGACACTTGTACATCCTTTTCCAGCTCTTTTATACACAAATTGCACTGACACTACCCCTTTAAAACACAAATCTTTTAAGCGTGGATCCCGTCGAGTACGACGGACAATCTGGGTGCTAATACCTTCCCAGGTTGTAACCAACCCCCTTTCTCAGTCTCTCTGGTTCGCAACCGTCTTATCCATATCTTTCTAGGTCTATGCAGCATTACCTTTCCTCCGTGATAAAAATGCCTAGCTGGCGACTCTTTTCTTTTCCAGTGAGTTCACTGCTGTGTGTTCTCATTGTTCTTTTCGCCGACCGTTCGCGTCTGTACCATGTTTGAGCCAGTCTCATCTTTTGGGAGCGACATTATTAAGTGGATTTTAGTTAATGATAAGATGATGAAGTGAGTTTTATGATTTGTAAGACAACTTGAGGGGGACTTGTCCATTAACACTAGGGTTAGTCCTTCTTAACCAATTAAGGAAGAAATAGAACCCTAATGCAAGGCCCAAGTTACAAGCTTGATGTCTTGATGATTATTAAGTGAATTGATTAAAGGATTTAAACACATTAAGGGTTTAACACTTAGGATTAAAGTTATACACTCCATCCTAATAGAAGGATGCAGGCATAAGCTTAATCACAAAGCCTTAAAGCCTTTAGGGTTTAGTCCCTGATTATGAGGTGAGAAGAGAAGACTCAATGAGACACAAAGGTAAAACTAAGTGGGGGGACTATTCAAAACCCTAACCATTGTCATGCTTGGTTGTTCCTAAGGTTTGTGAGGTTTACAAGAGACATCTTCAGAAGAACCACCAGGAAGCAGATGAAAGGAGCAAAGAGAAGCAAAACAACTTGCTTCATTTAAGAAGTCATGTTGCTCGAGGAAAGAAAGTAAGAAGAAGAAGGATGAACAAGCTCAAACACAAGTCAAAATGCAGCAATGATGCATAAGAGAGATGAAAAGAAATGTGAGAAGTGAAGGCAAATTCACTTCTCAAAGTGACTTACCACCTGAAAAGTTAGTGAAAGGAATGCAATGCATTGCAAGGTGAGATGGAATGACATGATGCAAATAAAAACCAGAAGCATATATGAGATGATAATGATGTCATGAGATGGTGCAAACATGAAGCAAGGCATGGGGATGATCATACAAGCTTAGGGATGCAAATGAAGCAAGTTTAGAACCATGATCATACATGAAAAGTTATGAAAGGTAAATGACATACAACATGACAAATGAAAGATGCAATGATCAAACATGATTCTAATATGTCTTAAGATGTCTAATGGATCAAATGGATGCACAAAATGCTATGGCAAGTCATGGTATGCAAGCAAATGTAAGATGAATGCAAAAGGAAGCCCAAATTAGGGTTTATGATCAATGCACCAAACAAAAACCAAAATCAGAAGCAAACATCAAGATACAAAATTGAAAATGCACTCCAAGGAACCCTAACCCTACACAAACTCACTGCCCAAAGGAGGGGTTCTAACTCTTAACATAATGAGGGTTATGAATTTCCTAAGATTTCTAGGGTTTTAAGGTATCTTGTCAAAAAAAATGTCAAACAAATTGAAAATGCAGAATCAAATCATGCCAATTTAACCCTACAAACTACATGATATGCAAGGCACAATGCAAAAAGAATCAAAGTCCAACTCTCAATGGTTAGGCAGAAATGAATTTTGGAACATTGGATCAAAATAATGCTTTGAAATTGAATTAATTCCATGAAAAATTGTCAAAAGACATCAAGATCAAAAAAGAAATTTGGTTTGAGGGTTGGACAATGTTTCTAAATGGTTTTAAAGGTTTCATAAATTTTTTGGTGATTTTTAAATACCTAAAAGTATTTTTAATTAATTAATCCTCATTAATTAATTAAAAATAAACTTTTAAATGATTTAAAAATATTTTTTAATGCAAAAAATAAAAATGAAAATGTTTTTTGGTTTCTGAAAATTAATAAAAGTTTATACAAAAATTTTCAGAATTTTTAAAATTGTTTTGCTATTTTAAATTAAATGAAGAAATAAAATACAAAATAAATAAAATTAAAATTAAAATAGGAGAAGTATGCAGAAAGAGAGGCCAGGATTGAATCTGGGAAGTGGTTGGTTGACTGCGCGCGCAATCCAATGGTCACAATTCAAATCTGGTTAAATTAGGTTTATGAATTAATTAATTGGGATTTAATTAAGTCAACGTGGATTAGGGCAAAATGGTGGAATCCTGGCCAACCAAACGCGCGCGGGTCAACACATCCAAGGGCCAGAATTCAAATCTCCTTAATTACACAGATTAGGGTTAATCAACTTCAGGTGGCCGGAGAAGACTTCCGGTCGTCTTCTCCGGCGAACCAAAACCCTAGATTTTGCTATAGGTCACCAAACATGAAATTTCTTCCACAGAAATGATCCTTCCCCTCATCTAAACCTAACCCCTCTTCCAAAAATCATTTATTTTCATTAACAAGCTTGAATCGAAGGCAAATGTGAAACACGGGCAAACTTTCAGAGAGACATGAAATGGTCATCTCTTACTTATTTTCAAATCTAAATACATCCAGATGATCAGTGCATCATATAGATTCGATTTGTAACAAGAAAATGAAGTTCTGGAAAAATTGTTCTTGAGCTATACCTGAGATGGAGCTTTCTGGTTCTGAGCTTTCTGGGCTATTTCTTGGTGCAAACCCACTCCTTTGAAGCTCCTGATGAAGTCTTGATACTTGGGAAAAGCTTGTGATGGCTGGTTTGGAAGATCACAGAGGTTCTGCTCAGAGTGGGGTAGAAATCGTATCTTTGATTCAAGGGGTTTTAGGCAATGGTGAGGGGTGCTTTGTGGTCAGTGAAGTGTGTTGAGATTGTTTGTGAAGTTTGTTTGTGTGTTTGAGGCTTGTGCTGACTGTTTCGAAGGCTCTTGCAAAATGGGGAGATTTTGATAACTATGGCTATGGGCAAGATCAGAGTGTGTTGTTATGTGCTTTGGCTTGCCTTTGATGTGTATAAACAATTGTGATAGGTCAGAGAGTTGGTGCTGGCCTATTGTGATTGGTATGGGCAAGTTGCCAAAATGTCAACTTGACTTGTACTTGAAGTATGGGCTATGGTACCACTTGCTTCTTGGCTTGCTTTTGCTCAGCTTGAATCAAGGAATGCTGTGAAAAGAGTTTAGAGGCAAGGCAACAAGTAGTTTGTAGCTTATGATGAGTTTTGCAAGTTGGTTCTAGTTTGGTTCCTTTGAGATTTCATGAATTTCAATGCATCAAAGTGCAAGCTTCTTTGGCCCATTCTGAATTTTAGGTGTTGTATGATCATGTTGTGAAGTTTAGAAGTCCATTTGACAGCTCAATTTGCCTTGACAAGTGAATTTGCAACTTTGCCTCTTTGGTAGAAACTTTGAAATTTTGTGATTTTAGCCAACTTTGACAAGCCATAACTTTTGATCCAAAATGAATTAGGTCATGTTCTTGTACTTTTTGAAAAGGGAATGATCCATTATACAACTTTCATGACCAAAGTTTTTCCATTTGAAGCATTTTTGAATCAAAAAGTAAAGGTTGAAAAAGTTTCCTAAAATGGCAATTTCATTAAAAGTCAAACTTTCCCAAAACGTCAACTTTGCAAAAGACTTGAAATTCTTCAATTTTGTGAACTTCCAACATCTTCCATGATCAAATAAAGATCATACATAATCAAAATGATGAAGAACACCCTTTGGTTGGGTCATTGGGGGCCTCAGATGCCCTGATTTTACACTGACTTGCTTGAAAAGTCAACTCTTGATCAGATGACTTCCTCAAGGAATTTCTTCATGAAAATTGATATGCATACTCCCTATACCATATAGAGACCAATAGAAACAAGAATGACCAAAAAATTTGGAGTTATGGCCTCTGAAACCAAAACCCTAATTTTAGGTCATCTGTGCAGTCAAACTTGGCTCTGCTTCCATACCATTCTCAGTTCTTGTGATTTTTTGAAATTCTTGACTTTGATAGGATATAATATGATGCTTGAACATATATGGACCCCTTTTAAATGATTGATGGCCTTTGGAGTGGCTCAAGAAGCTCTTGGATTGCTCAGATCACAAACCCTAGATGCAGATGACTTTGAATCTATGCAGTGAATCAAAATTGTGGTATGAGATGCTATGATTGAGTTTATGCATATGAAATGATCACAAGCCATGGTGTGAATGGGTGAGGGCAAATTTGGGGTGTTTACATTAACCAATAAAGGAAGAATTAGAACCCTAATGCAAGGCCCAAGTTACAAGTTAATGTCTTAGTGATTATTAAGATGGATTAATTAAGAGGTTTAAACAAATTAAGGGTTTAACACTTAGGATTAAAGTTATACACTCCATCCTAAGAGAAGGATGCAGGCATAACCCTAATCACAAAATCTTAAAGCCTTAAAGGTTTAGTCTCCAATGATGAGGTGAGAAGAGAGACACAAAGATGACACAAAGGTAAAAGCTAAAGGGGGACTAATAAAAACCCTAATTATTGTCATGCTTGGATTTTATTATGGTTTGTAAGGCTTAATAAAGATCTTCAAAGAAGCCACCAATGGAAGAAGCTGATGAAAGGGGGAGAAGCAGAAGAAACAAGTTACTTACTTCATTGAAGAAGATAAGTAACTTGGAGAAAGAAAGTGAATGATGAACATGAATGAGAAAGCTCACTCTAAAGAAAAGAAAAATGCAGCAATGATGCATAAGAAGAATGAGAATAAAAATGAGAAGTGAAGGCAAATTCACTTCTCAAGTTACTTACCACCTGAAAAGGTTAACAAAAAGGAATGAAATGAAATGAAAATGAGACATATGCAAAGGTAAAACCAAAACCAGAAGCAAACACATGATGCAAATGGTGCTATGAGATGATGCAAAAGCATATCAAGTGTTATGAATGTTCATACAAAGAGAAAGAATGCAAATGAAGCATGCTTTGAAGTATGAAAACAGATGTATGTTTATGAAATGAAATGGATGCAAAGCATGGAAAATGTATTAATAAATGACCAAAAAATGTTCAAGCAATGTCTTAAGATGTCTAAGATGGCATACAAGTTCTTATAATGTCATGTCAAGTTCACATGTTCATGCAATGCAATGTAAGATGCAAGTATGGATGCAAGATTAGGGTTACATGAAATGATGAGATGCAAATGTAAAAAACAGAAGAAAATCACATGATAAAAAATTGAAAATGAACTCAAAGGAACCCTAACCCCATATGATATCACACCCCAAAGGAGGAGGCCTAACTCTTAACCTAAAGAACATTGTGATTTTTCTAAGTTAACTAGGGTTTTTGGACTCCTTAAGAGGGAAAATGCAAATCAAATTGAAAATGAAAGATAAAATCTTGGCAAAAATATGCTATATACTACATGTTATATGGAAAACAATGCAAAAAGAACCTTCATCAAACCATTCATGGTTAGGAAGAAAAGAATTTTAAAAGTTAGGGTTCCAAAAAGGGAATTTTATGAACCCTAAATTCAAGAAAAATGTCAATGTTGGATCAAAACCAAAAAGAAATTTGTATGAATGGTTTGACAATGTTTCTAAATGTCCCAAGATGCAATGTGATTTTTTTTTGGAATTTTTAGAAACCTAAATGGTATTTTAATTAATTAATTTCAATTAATTAAAATAAACATTTAAATATTTTTAAAATGATTTTTTAATGCAAAAAATAAAAATAACAATGTTTTTGGGTGAAGAAAGATATTTGAAGTCAGAAATGCAGAAGACAAATATTTTTTGGAATTTTCTAAGTATTTTAAATAAAATGTACAAAATAAATGCAATAAAATGAAATAAAAATGAATTAAAGGGCTGGTCAACTGATCTAAGGGATCAGATTCAAACTGGGGTTTGGAGGGAAAGACCACACGCGCTATCCAATGGTCTAAATTTAAACTGAGTTAATTAATTAATTAAACCTAATTAAATTAATTAAACTGAATTAGGGCTTAAGTAGATTAATCTGAACCATACAAACACGCGCTAAACAGGATCCTACGGCTGATATTCAAACTAACTGGATTAACCCTAATCTCAGCCCTAAACATTTTCAAGTGACCCGAGCTAGCTTCGGTCATCTTCTCCGGCAGGACCCTCAACCTAACTTCTTCCCTAGGCCATTTTCAGAGCTCTAAAGCTCCAGATCACTTCCATACACCTTCATAAGCATGAATCAAGCATCAAAACACATTTCTCATTCACCATTTTCAAGATTCGAAGAAAACAAGTTTTACGGGCAAAATTTCTGAGCAAGCATACATGGTCATTTCTCACTCATTTTCAAAACAAATTAGGTCATGGTGATCAGCAAAGCATAAGGAACAATTTAGAAACTTAAAATCATGCTTCTGGAAAAAAATTTCTTGAGTTTACCTGAGCTTGAGCTTTCTCAGTTTGGAGCTTTTGGGCCCCCTCTCTTGTGCAAAACCACTCCTTTTGACCTCCTGATGAAGTTGCAATGCTTGGAAGGAGCTTAGAATGGCTGGAATGAAGACTTGCAACTCAACTGGCCAGAAATCGTGTTTTTGTTAGGCTGGCTTTGAGGCTTGTTTGATGGTTGGTTTATGTTCTAAGGATGATGGTGAGTTGAATGGTGAAGTTTGTTTGTGATTTTAGTGGCTGTACAGAGTTGTAAACACCCCAAATTTGCCCTCACCCATTCACACCATGGCTTGTGATCTCTTCATATGCATAAATTCAATCATAGCATCTCATACCACATTTTTGATTCACTGCATTGGTTCAAAGTCATCTGCATCTAGGGTTTGTGATCTGAGCAATCCAAGAGTTTCTTGAGCCACTCCAAAGGTCATCAATCACTTAAAGGGGGTCCATGTATGTTCAGGCATCATATTACATCCTCTCAAAGTCAAGAAAGTCAAAGAATCACAAGAACTGAGGATGGTATGTAAGCAGAGCCAGATTTGACTGCACAGATGACCTAGAATTAGGGTTTTGGTTTCAAAGGCCATAACTCCAAATCTTTTGGTCATTATTGTTTCTATTGGTCTCTATATGATATAGGGAGCATGCATATAAATTTTCATGAAGAAATTCCTTGGGGAAGTCATCTGATCAAGGGTTGACTTTCTAAGCAAGTCAGTGTAAAATCAGGGCATCTGAGGCCCCCAATGACCCAACCAAAGGGTGTTCTTCATCATTTTGATTGTGTATGATCTTTATTTGATCATGGAAGATGTTGGAAGTTCACAAAATTGAAGAATTTCAAGTCATTTGCAAAGTTGACTTTTTGGGAAAGTTTGACTTTTAATGAAATTGCCATTTTGGGAAACTTTTTCAACCCTTTCTTTTTGATTCAAAAATGCTTCAAATGGAAAAACTTTGGTCATGAAAGTTGTAGAATGGATCATTCCCGTTTCAAAAAGTACAAGAACATGACCTAATTCATCTTGGATCAAAAGTTATGGCTTGTCAAAGTTGGCTAAAATCACATAATTTGAAGTTTTCTACCAAAGAGACATTTTGCAAAATGGTTTGTTCAAGTGTTCTAAAGGTTTCAAATGTGCATCATTTCTTCACAACATGATCATATGACCTCTAAAATTCAGAATGGGCCAAAGAACTTTGCACTTTGATGCATTGAAACTCAAGAAATCTCAAAGGAACCAAACTTGAACCAACTTGCAAAACTCATCATAAGTTACAAACCACTTGCTGCATTGCCTCTAAACCTTTTTCACAGCATTCCTTGATTCAAGCTGAGCAAAAGCAAGCCAAAAAGCAAGTTGTACCATAGCCCATGCTTCAAGTACACATCAAGTTGACATTTTGGCCAAAGACCCATACCAATCACCATAGGCCACCAACAACTTTCTGACCTATCCCCTTTTGATACATGGACAAAACCCAGCCTAACACATAACACAACTCACTCTGATCTTGCCCACAAGCCATAGTTATCATTTTTGCTCCAACTTGCAAAAGTCTTCGAAACACTCAGCACAGCTAGCAAACACAAAAACCAACTTCACAAATCAACTCAGCATGCTTCACTGATCAAAAACCACCCATCACCATAGCCTAAAACTCCCTGAATCAGAAATACGATTTCCATCCCACCTTGAACAGAACTTCTGTAATCTTCCAAACCAGCCATCACAAACTTCTTCTAAGCATCAAGACTTCATCAGGGTCCTAAGAGGAGTGGTTTGCACAAAGAGAGAAGGCCAGAAAGTTGCAAACTGAGAAAGCTCAAGCTCAGGTATCTCAAGAACCTTTTTTCCAGAAACGAGTTTTTAAGTTTCTAGATTGTTCCTCATGCTTTGCTGATCACTCTGATGTTCTTACTTTTTGAAATGGTTGAGAAATAAGCATTTAATCGTGTTCTGAAACTTTTCTGACCTAAACATGTTTGGCTTCGATTCACATGATTAATGGATGAAAAAATGGTTTTTGTTTGGGGGTTTTGATTTAGTTTTGAATGGGGATGATTTCTGGGTGATTAGTTTTCATTTTCATGAGGTTTTGAGGGTTTTAGCAACTTTCAGGTGAGGGTCTTGCCGGAGAAGACGACCGGAAGTCTTCTCCGGCCACCTGAAAGTGATTAGGGCTAATCAGTGTAATTAATGCAAGTTTGAATTTGGTGCGTTGGATGGGCTGGCTTTTGTTGACTCCCGCGCGTTCCAATGGCCAGGATGCTTTCATTAAACCCTAATCCACGTCATTATCCATTTAATTAAGTTTTATGAATTAATCTGACCAGTTTGAATTCCAGCCTTTGGATCTGGCGCCAGTCAATGCGCGCGCATTCCATTTGAATCTCAGCCTTTGATTCTGATTACTTTTCATTTAATTCATTTTATTTGCATTTTAATTCATTTAATTTGTGCATTTTATTAAAAATAGTAAAACTTATTCAAAAATTCTGAAAATTTTTATACAATCTTTTATTAATTTTCAGAAACCAAAAACATTTTTATTTTTATTTTTTTCATTAAAAAACTTTTTTAAATCATTTAAAAGTTTATTTTTAATTAATTAATGAGAATTAATTAATTAAAAATACTTTTAGGTATTTAAAAATCACCAAAAAATTCATGAAACCTTCAAAATCATTTAGAAACATTGTCCAACCCTCAAACCAAATTTCTTTTTTGATCTTGATGTCTCTTGACAATTTTTCATGGAATTAATTTCATTTCAAGGCATTATTTTGATCCAATCTTTGAAAATTCATTTCTGCCTAGTCTTTAAGAGTTGGACTTTGATTCTTTTTGCATTGTGTCTTGCATATCATGTAGTTTATAGGATTAAATTGGCATGATTTGATTTTGCATTTTCAATTTGTTTGACATTTTTCTTGACAAGGTACCTCAAAACCCTAACAATCTTAAGAAATTCATAACCCTCATTAGGTTAAGAGTTAGAACCCCTCCTTTGGGCAGTGAGTTTGTATAGGTTTAGGGTTCCTTTGAATGCATTTTCAATTTTTTATCTTGATGTTTGCTTCTGGTTTTGATTTTTGTTTTGTGCATTGATCATAAACCCTAATTTGGGCTTCCTTTTGCATTCATCTTGCATTTGTTTGCATACCATGACTTGCCATGACATTTTGTGCATTCATTTGATTCATATTACATCTTAAGACATATTAGAATCATGCTTGATAATTGCTTCTTGCATTTGCTATGTTGTATGTCATTTGCATTTCATAACTTTTCATGTATGATCATGGTTCTAAGCATGCTTCTCTTGCATCCATGTGTTTGTATGATCATCCTCATGCCTTGATTCATGTTTGCATAATCTCATAGCATCATTAACATCATGTATATGCTTCTGGTTTTGATTTGCATCATGTCATTTCACCTCATTTTGCATTGCATAACATTCCTTTCATTAACTTTTCAGGTGGTAAGTAACTTTGAGAGGTGAATTTGCCTTCACTTCTCACAATTTCTTTTCATCTCTCTTGTGCATCATTGCTGCATTTTGTCTTGTGTTTGAGATTGAGCTTGCTCATCCTTCTTCTTCTTACTTTCTTTCCTCAAGTGACTTGTCTTCTTGAATGAAGCAAGTTACTTTGCTTTCCTTTGCTCCTTTCATCTGCTTCCTGGTGATTCCTCTGAAGATTTCTCTTGTAAACCTCACAAACCTTAGGAACAACCAAGCATGACAATGATTAGGGTTTTGATTAGTTCCCCATTTAGCTTTTACCTTTGTGTCTCATTGAGTCTTCTCTTCTCATCTCATAATCCAGGACTAAACCCTAAAGGTTTTAAGGCTTTGTGATTAAGCTTATGCCTGCATCCTTCTATTAGGATGGAGTGTACAACTTTAATCCTAAGTGTTAAACCCTTAATGTGTTTAAATCCTTTAATTAATTCACTTAATAATCACTAAGACATCAAGCTTGTAACTTGGGCCTTGCATTAGGGTTCTAATTCTTCCTTAACTGGTTGAGAAGGACTAACCCTAGTGTTAATGGACAAGTCTCCCTCAAGTTGTCTTACAAACCCTAAAAAATCACTTCATCATCTTATCATTAACTAAAATCCACTTAATAAAGGCTTTGTTTTGTCATGGGTTTACTCCCTAATCATGGATTAAGTTGAGGAGCTTTCCTTAGCTTAAACATTCTCATATATTATCCTTCTATTAGGATGGTGTAATGAGTCTGTTTAATCCCTGATTATGGCTTAATCTCATTACTTAACACTAAACAAAAACACCAAAAACATCTAAATAATCACAAGTAGGTTTATGATCTTAATCCTACATCAGGGTGATTAAGTGTGAGAAGCTGACTTCACACTTAAGGTATTCTCATTACCCCTAATCAGAGGGAAGATGTGATGAGTTTATTAACCATTGGTTTAGACTTAAGCTCATCTTCCTATGGCAAACTTCAAAAAGCAATAAAAGACTGAAAACTCAAAAACAAACAATAATCGTCTCCTCCGGGATTCTTTTCTCACCTCATTCACTCATAAACGAGAACTTGCTTCTTCCGTCTAATGCAAGACAGTTTGCACCTGAGCCAGACAGGTCATACACTTGAGCATAGACAAGTAAGCAGTTCATCAGTCAATTCACCTTTCAGTCTCTTTGGGTCGAACTACGGTGTTCTGACTTCCTCATTGCACGAGAGGATACGTAGGCATAACTTAACAGTTATCGAACAAAAGTCTCTGTATATTCCCCCTCTTCCCAGTCTTATTCTTTAAGCCTCATGATCATGAGCATTTCATTCCTGATCTCACACTGACACTTCACTTATACACTTCATTTCTCTTACACTGACACCTGTACATCCTTTTCCAGCTCTTTAATACACAAATTGCACTGACACTACCCCTTTAAAACACAAATCTTTTAAGCGTGGATCCCGTCGAGTACGACAGACAATCTGGGTTCTAATACCTTCCCAGGTTGTAACCAACCCCCTTTCTCAGTCTCTCTGGTTCGCAACCGTCTTATCCATATCTTTTCTTAGGTTTATGCAGCATTACCTTTCCTTCGGGATAAAAATGCCTAGCTGGCGACTCTATTCATTTCCTGTGAGTTCACTCCTGTGTGTTCTCACATCCTCCTCTCGCCGACCGTTCGCGTCTGTACCTTTATCTGGGGTCATTCTCATTTATCGGGAGCGACAGCTTGGCGACTCTGCTGGGGATCCTTATACTGTAACCAGGGCTTCTGGTTCTTTTTGTGGGTTCCTCCTAGCGCTTGTTTGATTTGTGTTTACTGGGGGGTTATGTGCTATTTGTGTTTGTATATTTGTTTTATTTATTGCTTTATGTACAGTTTGTTTACTACTTTCTTTACAGCTTTATATACATCATACTGTCATATTGTTCTGGCTGGATCTGGTTTTGCTGCTTTGGTGGGTGGGTGTTCTATTGAGAGTTTAAGGTCCTATACCTGGGACCTGAGTGACACCTAGGCTAGAGTGGTTCATGTTCTTTCCCATTCCATTTCGGTCTGGTGCGGGAATATGAAACACGGTTCAGATATGGGTTTCTTCTTGAGAACTCTGTGCTACAGATCTCCTGTAGTGCTAGGGCTATCTGGGAAGCCTGCTAAGTCTGGATGACCTTTACTATGACCTTCAGAAACTGAGGTAAATTAGAGGAGGATCTTTTATGGTTATTGTAAACACTGTACCTCCGGGTTAGAAGTGTTTACACTTCTCATAACTGTTCCAAGTCTGAGGATCCTTGTTCTAGAACACCACCTGTGAGGGGGTTGGGCTGTTTACAGGTTTGCAGGTACCCTTGACCACAGCATACCCTGATACTTTGTTTTATTTAAGAGTACTCCATTTTGGGACAGTTCTTGTGATTTGAACCCTGGACATGTGACTCTTTATTTGAGTCCCCCACCTTGGTTACTGGACTTCTGAACCTCCATCTGGATTTCTTAGACATACATGGACTTATACCAAGGCAGTTAATCAGATCCAGCTTGATCACAAACCCTTGCATATCATTTGCATACATCATCATTGCATCATTTGAAATTTGCTTATTTGTTTTTCAGGGTATCCATACTGTATTTTGGCTTGGTTTTGACCCCTTCATCTGCATAGACCTATCTTCACCAGTATCTGCTTCAGCTATTCCTCATCAGCTACCTACTTCAGTCACCTGCATCACCAGTCTCAGCCTGTCAGTGGCCCATCTTCTAGTATCAGTCATCATCATCAGCATCTGTTTCAGCTTTTCTTCAGCAACATGGCACCTAAGAAGAGCAACATCTCCTATCATTTCTTTGAGCCTGAACTAGCTGGCATCAGGAAGGTCCAGGCCCTGATTACTCCAGACCATATACCACTATTCAGAGAACATTATGGAGGCATCCTTGATGTGGTTATGGATTTGGACCCTTCCCAGAGGAGCTTGATTCATACTTGCCTGCAGTTCTATGATCCCCCTCTGAGGTGCTTCACCTTCCAGGATTTTCAGTTGGGACCCTTGTTGGAAGAGTATTCATCACTGATTGGTGTACCTATCAGGGGTGGAGTCCCCTTCAACCCTGAGATGGCTTTCCCTAGTAATGAAGAGGTGGAAAAGGCATTATATCTGGAACCAGTTCTGATTGGGCAGAACATGACAGCAAAGGCTGGAATCTCTGGTCTACACTTGGATTTCTTGACCTCTCAGGCTATTCTGAAGGCTTCCTTAGGTGAATGGAAGGCAGTCTATGCATTATTAGCCCTAAGCATATATGGGGTTATGTTATTTGCAGATGAGCCTAAGTTTATTAGCAAGAATGCAATCCATCTTTTCATTCTGAGGAACCCAGTGCCCACCTTACTGGGAGATCTCTACTACTCTGTCCACCAAAGGAATGAAAAGCAAAGGGGAAGATTGGTGAGATACTGTGCTCCCCTATTCCATACCTGGCTACTCAAACACCTGCCCAAGACTGATGCATTCTTGAATCCCCACCAACAAAAGAATTGGGCAAGGAGGCTTGTTGCTCTGACCTCAGATGATATCAGGTGGTGCACCCAGAGCACCAAGGGCAGGGACATCATTACTAGTTGTGGGCAGTTCCCCAATGTACCTCTGATAGGAGTGAAGGGTTGCATCAACTACAACCCTCTGCTATTCAAAAGACAATTGGGTTATGCATTGGTCCACCCTCCTAAAGTACAAGATCTAGTTGAGACCCTTTATTGTGAGATCAAGCCTAATCTGGCTATTGTCAGGCAAGCATCCTGGGCTTGGGACAATGTCCAGACTAAAGGGGTAACCATTCTTGGGAGATGCAATAATGTGGCCTCAGCTCAGTATTATGAGTGGTCTCATGCCAGGGCTCAAATTTCTGGGATGCCCTTCACCATTGAAGATGCACCTGGACCTTCCACAGCACCACCTCCAGCAACTGTCAGCCTGGAAGAGTTTGAGAAGCTAAAAGAGAGGAATGAGAATTTGTCTGAAGCCTTGAAGAGAACCCTCTGGGAGAGGAGTGATGGTCGTCTGGACATTGAAAGGTTAGAAAAGCTTAAGGTGGAGCATCTAGCCAGGATTGAAAAGTCAGAGGACTACATCAAGAAGTCAAGGGCTGGAGAACAGATTTTGAAGAATGTCTGCAAAGAGGCCCAGTTCCAGAAAGCTAGGACTGATCTTTATCTGAAGGAGAGCCAAGCTAGGTGGGTCAGGATCACTGAAGCTCGCACTCAGGAGGATAAGAGAACCCAGGACAAGATTGAGCAGTTGGAGGCTAATGCAAAAGAGCAACAGGAAGCCCTATTAGCAGCCCAGAGGGAGATCTCAGAATTGAAGCTCAGGGCTGGTGTGAAGAGGTCAAAGGACCAGGGGAGACACAAGAAGCTAACTGCAGCTGTTGCCACCAGGAATCTTCTCATCAGGAATCTCACAGAGCATCCAGCTGACCCTGTGACTGAAGCACTTCTGAAGGAAGTTCAGGAGGATGAGTTTGGCCTTAATGTCTGACTTTTGCTTGTTGTTGCTTTCATTTCATGTACTTTTCTTTTTCTTATGTTGTATTTTGACCCCTCAGAGGGCATGTATTGTAAAAAACAAACTATGTATGATTCTCCATCTGTAATATATTCATTAGTTTGTTTCATCTGAGTTCTTTTTCTCAAGCAACATCAGAGCATCGTCTTCAGGGGTCTGGAAAGGTCAAAACCAAATGCCAAGCCGGATACCTTGAAAGCAAATAAGCATACTGCATTGCATACTAACCTTTTGTTTTTGTTTTGTAGGTTTTTTTTTATACTAACTCTGTTGTGATTCAGGAACTATTGCTCGACGTCGGGTGTTCCCACTCAACCGTCCACACAGATATCCCACCCGCAACAACCTTCCGGGTATACAAATGGACCAAGTACAGTAGGACCTTACAGAGGTCAGGACTCAAATGGCCAATGCGAGACTGGAAATGAGAAATCAGATGACCCAGTTTATAGAGGTGATGAATGGATTGGCACAAAGCCAAGAGAGATTAAGGGCATTAGTGGAAAGGCAGACCCAGGAGGAACCCCATCTGGGGACTGGGGGAACAAGCAACAATGAGAGGGTTCAGCCTCATGTTAACCCTCCAGTGTATGGGCCTCACCTTCATCCAGAGATCAACATCCCTGCTAATGTGCAAGGGAATGCCACTGCAGGCAGAGTATTACAAGAAGACCCCCAAGAGGATCAATTTACTGTGATGGGAGCTGGGGATGAAGCCTATGACAGAAGGCTAGATGAAATTACTGAAAAATTGAGATCCCTGGAGTCTCAAAATTCTTTGGGCTTTGATGTTATGGACATGGGTCTAGTGGACGGGGTAAGGATTCCCCACAAGTTTAAACTCCGTGCTTTGAGAAGTACAACGGAACTTCCTGTCCCCGAACCCATTTACAATCCTTTCTGGGGAGGCTGAAGGCATATACCATGGATGAAAAGCTATGGATGTTTTATTTTGAAGATAGCTTAACAGGAGCTTCAAGGGAATGGTACTCTCACCTGACTAGAGCAACCATCAGATGCTGGAAGGACCTGGCTGAGGCCTTTATCAGGCAATACCAGTATAACTTGGATATGGCTCCTAACAGGACCCTCCTGATGGGAATGTCTCAATCATCCAGGGAAAGCTTCCGGGAGTACGCCCAGAGGTGGAGACAGCTTGCTGCTGCTGTCCAGCCACCCATGTCGGAGAGGGAAATGGCCGACATGTTTATGAACACCCTCCAAGGGACATACATTGACAGGCTAGCTGCCTTTTCTTCCACTAGCTTCGCTGACGTAGTCATAGCTGGAGAAAGGATTGAAAGCCTGTTAAAAATTGGCAAGATTTCTGACAACGGTGCGAGCTCGTCCAGCAACCCCAGAAAACCTTTTGTAGGTCCAAGAAGAACCGGTGAGACTAATGCTATTCAGGCCAGCAGGGGCAGACCACAATATGTTCATAGGTCAATGGCAGCAGTCACCATTCCCTCTCCACTTACTCAGCAACCAGCATATCAACCACAGCAACAAACCCATTACCAGCAACAAACTCAGTATCCTCCTCAGAGAAACTACAACAACAACAATAATAACAGTCAGCAAAGACCATTTCAACAGAGACCATCTCAGGCCAATAGGGTGATTGATCCAATCCCTATGCCTTATGCCGCTTTACTGCCACAGCTTCTGAAGCTCAACCTGGTTGAGTTAAGGACGTTGGCACCACCAGATCCTTCCAGTCTGCCAAGAAATTATGACGCCAACGCCAGATGCGCTTTTCACTCCAACGCACCTGGCCACAGTACAGAGAAGTGCAGAGCTTTACAGATGAAGGTGCAAGACTTGGTAGATTCTAAAGCTCTAAACTTTGCACCCCTGCCAAATGTTAACAAGAACCCTATTCCCAACCATGGAGGGCCCAGAATCAATGCTATTGAGGAAGATATGTTGTCTTTCTTGATAACCAGTGTTGGGCAAATTAGGACACCCCTGATAGAGATTAAAGCTCAACTCCTTGAATGCCAGATATTCCCTGGGTGTGAGCTCGGGTGCGGTTATTGCAACATTTCGGTAAATGGATGTGATAACTTGAGAAGCGGCATAGACAACAATTCTCCTACAACTGCAACAACAATTATTCCAAACAATTCTTCAGTTTCATCAACAAATGCTTCAAATATCACTTCAACAAGCCAGATTCCAACAAACATCACTTCTACAACATCAGCACCCCTCTATTCAGAATCTTCTCCCACAACACCAGCAAGTATCTAAGCAGTCATTATTTATTATGATCCGTCAAGTATTCCTCCGAACAACAATTTTCAACAACAAGCAGTGGTATCTCCTGCCATATCACCAGTTACTATCTACTATGATCCACATACTATTGCGACACCCTCCTCTGCTGCAGTCAGCCCGGTTACCATCACGGTACCTGGGCCTGTTCCGTATGAAAGCAGTAATGCCATTCCGTGGCATTATGGCTCTGACCTATACTGCGAGGGGCAAAAAATCACTCTTGAATCATCAACTTCTTCACCACAAATAGACAATGTGGGGGGAGGCGGAGGCTTCACTCGAAGCGGACGTCTTTTTGCCCCACAAATTCCAAGACCCATTGCTGAAGCAGAAGCTGCTGCCAAGGCAAAAGGGAAGAGCATGGTGCAAGAAGAACAAGTTGCTAAAGAAGTTTTAAAGACGCCTTTTGATCAAGAGGTTGATGAATTCATGAGAATCATCAAGAAAAGTGATTACAAGATAGTGGACCAGCTTCACCAGACACCTTCCAAGATCTCCATTTTATCATTGCTAATGTGCTCCGAGGCTCATCGGAACGCACTATTAAAAGTCTTACACGCAGCTTATGTGCCAGAGGAGATTACCGTCAATCAGTTGGAAGCTGTAGTTGGAAATGTTAACGCTAGTCATGGACTAGGATTTACCAACACTGATTTGACAACGGAAGGCCGCAATCACAACAAGGCTTTGCACATTACCTTGGAGTGTAAGGGTGCAGTTCTTTCTCATGTATTGGTGGACACGGGATCATCCCTCAATGTCCTACCTAAGAAAGCCCTTGTGAAGCTGGAGTATGAAGGATTGGCATTACGCCCCAGCAACTTGGTAGTAAGGGCCTTTGACGGCTCTAAGAGATCAGTTCTGGGAGAGATAGAGTTGCCTATAATGATTGGCCCACAGACTTTCAAAACGACCTTCTTCGTGATGGATATACAGCCTGTCTACAGCTGTCTATTGGGTAGACCATGGATACACGCCGCTGGCGCCGTGACCTCAACCCTTCACCAGAAGTTAAAATTCGAGTGGGAGGGCCAAGTCGTTACTATTTGTGGAGAGGAAGATATTTTTGTTAGCCATCTGGCTACATACAAATATATTGAGATGGATGGGGAGATCCATGAAACCATGAGCCAGGGATTTGAGGCCCTGAACATTAATGAAGCGTCTGCTGTACTTGGGACCTCCATGACATCTTACCAGCAAGCCAGGAAGGTTGTTGAAGAAGGGAATGCCCAGGGCTGGGGCAAGCTGTTGCCCGTAGAGAAGAAAGAGGACAGATTTGGGTTGGGTTACAAACCAACTCAGCAAGATCAACCAGAGGCTGCTAAGAAGCCCAGTTTTGTTAGTGGGGGGATGCTCACCCCTGATGTTGTAAACAACTTGGAAGATGAGTCGGAAGATGAGCGCAACCTGGAGAGCTGGATACGTCCAAGGACCCCGGGGAGCCGTATCTCAAACTGGTCTTCCCAGGAAATTATAAGGGTTACTCCTGCAGAGTAATTATTATTTCCTGTATATTTTAAGCATGCATCAAGTCTTGCGTCTTGCCCAAGATGACAAGACTCATTTTGTAATCGGGCCATCTGTAATTTTGTGCAAACAGATCAATCAATGAATATCGGATGTCTTTTGCAAATGAGTCTTTTTTCTTTTCTGCTCACTGTTTTTCATTTTTCTTTTTGTACAAAAATAAAATGGCAATGTTTTCAAAATGATGACTTCATTTCACTCTTTCTAAACAAGATTAAAATCGATCACTAAAATGAACAATCTAAACCCTTGCAGAGAGTGCCCTTCAGACTGCACCGACAACAACACAGCTATGGCTTCGTATGACTTTGACAATCCAATCAATCAAGCCGACGAAGGGGTTGAAGAAGATTATGAGCTTCCTGAAGAGCTAGCCAGGTTGTTAAGGCAAGGGGAGAAGGTTATCACTCCTCATCAGGAGGAGATTGAAACAGTTAATCTTGGTACGGATGAAGACGTGAAAGAGGTTAAGATCGGGGCCTGCCTACAAAACTCAGTAAAAGAACAACTGATTGATTTGCTTCGGGAGTATGCAGACGTGTTTGCTTGGTCTTACCAGGATATGCCAGGGTTGGACACCGATATCGTCATGCACAAGCTGCCATTAAAAGAAGACTGCCCGCCAGTAAAACAGAAGATGCGCCGTACTCGCCCGGATATGGCAATGAAGATAAAGGAAGAGGTACAAAAGTAGTGGGACGCCGGGTTCCTTGCTGTGACTAGCTATCCGCCGTGGGTTGCTAATATTGTACCTGTGCCAAAGAAAGACGGCAAGGTAAGGATGTGTGTTGACTACCGGGATCTGAACAGAGCCAGCCCGAAAGATGATTTCCCATTACCTCACATTGATGTATTGGTTGATAATACGGCTCAATTCTCGGTGTTCTCCTTCATGGACGGATTTTCAGGATACAATCAGATCAAAATGTCACCTGAAGACATGGAGAAGACAACTTTCATCACACCTTGGGGCACTTTCTGTTATAAGGTGATGCCATTCGGACTGAAGAATGCAGGTGCAACATATCAACGGGCTATGGTAACATTATTCCACGATATGATCCATAAAGAAATCGAGTGCTATGTGGATGACATGATTGCCAAGTCCCTCACAGAAGAAGACCACCTGGTAAATCTGCTGAAATTATTCAAGTGTTTGAAGAAGTACCAACTGAAATTGAACCCCAACAAGTGCACATTCGGGGTGCGATCTGGTAAGCTACTGGGTTTTATCGTAAGCGAGAACGGGATTGAGGTTGACCCCGATAAAGTCAAAGCCATTCAAGAAATGCCTGCACCAAAGTTTGAGAAAGAAGTTCGAGGGTTTCTAGGTAGATTGAACTACATTTCTAGGTTCATATCTCACCTTACTGCAACCTGTGAACCCTTGTTCAAACTGTTAAGAAAAGAACAAACGGTCAGGTGGAACGAAGACTGCCAAAGGGCTTTTGACAAGATCAAAGAGTATTTACAAGAACCACCAATCCTTATGCCTCCAGTTGAAGGAAGACCTCTGATAATGTACTTGACAGTATTAGAGGAGTCAATGGGGTGTGTGCTGGGCCAGCATGACGAGTCTGGTCGAAAAGAGTATGCAATATACTACCTGAGCAAAAAGTTTACCGACTGTGAACAACGTTATTCACTGCTCGAGAAAACTTGCTGTGCTTTAGCGTGGGCTGCTCGCCGACTGAGACAGTATATGTTGACCCACACTACCTTATTGATATCAAGAATGGACCCAGTTAAGTACATTTTCGAGAAGCCAGCTCTTACCGGACGGGTTGCAAGATGGCAAATGATCCTCACAGAGTATGACATCCAGTACACATCTCAGAAAGCCATCAAGGGCAGTGTATTGTCTGATTATCTTGCTGAGCAACCTATTGATGATTACCAGCCTATGAGATTTGACTTCCCTGATGAAGACATCATGTTCATAAAAGCAAAAGATCACGAAGAGCCTATTCACACTGAAGGGCCTGACCCGGAAGAAGAATGGACTATGATGTTTGATGGGGCTGTTAATATGAATGGTCGTGGTGTTGGTGCAGTACTCATTACACCTAAGGGAGTTCACATGCCTTTCTCGGCAAAGCTCACCTTCAACTGCATTAACAACGAAGCTGAATACGAAGCTTGCATTATGGGTCTTGAGGAAGCCATTGACCTCAGGATTAAGACTTTGATTGTATTCGGGGATTCAGCTCTGGTAGTTAATCAAACCAATGGCAAATGGTACACACACCAGGATCATCTGATACCTTACAGGGATTATACAAGGAGGTTATTGACTTTCTTTACAACGGTCAAGCTTGAGTATATCCCTCGAGACGAGAATCAGTTTGCAGATGCTCTGGCTACCATATCATCCATGATCAAAGTTCAAGCTGCCAACTTTGTGCCTCGAATCTCAGTATCCAGACTTGACAGACCAGCATATGTATTTGCAGCAAACACCGTAAAAGATGATAAGCCTTGGTTCCATGACATTAAGTGCTTATTGGAGGATCAAACATACCCACCTGGGGCATCTTCCAATGATAAGAAGACTTTAAGAAGGCTTGCTGGTAGTTTCTTCCTGAATACTGATGGTTCCCTTTACAAGAGAAACTTTGACATGGTACTCCTCAGATGCGTTGATAGAACAGAAGCAGACTTGTTGATGCACGAGGTGCACGAAGGGTCCTTTGGTACCCATGCAGGAGGACATGCAATGGCCAAGAAATTGCTAAGATCAGGTTATTACTGGATCACAATGGATGCCGACTATTGTACTTACGCCAGAAAATGCCATAAATGCCAGATCTATGCGGATAAGGTGCATGTGCCTCCCAATCCTCTGAATGTGATGTCTTCGCCTTGGCCCTTTGCTATGTGGGGCATTGACATGATTGGAAAGATTGAGTCGACTGCTTCAAACGGCCACAGATTCATCCCGGTAGCCATTGACTATTTTACCAAGTGGGTTGAAGCAGCTTCTTATGCAAACGTTACAAGGCAAGTGGTAGCCAGATTTCTGAAGAAAGATATCATCTGTCGATACGGAGTTCCCGAGCGAATCATTACTGATAATGGTTCCAACTTGAACAACAAAATGATGGCGGAGCTGTGCCGGGACTTCAAGATCCAACACCACAATTCTTCTCCTTACAGGCCAAAGATGAACGGCGCTGTTGAGGCAGCTAACAAGAATATCAAGAAGATTGTGCAGAAGATGGTAGTCACCTACAAAGACTGGCACGAGATGCTACCGTTCGCCTTGCATGGGTACCGAACGTCAATCAGAACATCCACTGGGGCAACACCGTATCAGCTTGTGTATGGTATGGAAGCAGTCCTACCTGTTGAAGTTGAACTACCCTCCCTACGAGTACTGATGGATGTTAAGCTGAACGAAGCAGAGTGGGTCCGATCCCGATACGAACAACTGAGTCTGATTGAAGAGAAAAGATTAGCTGCAATCTGTCATGGGCAGTTGTATCAGAAAAGAATGAAGAAAGCCTTCGATCAGAAAGTTAGGCTCCGAGAGTACCAAGTAGGAGATCTTGTGCTGAAAAGAATCCTCCCTCCTCACACAGACCACAGGGGCAAGTGGACTCCGAACTATGAAGGACCATTCGTAGTAAAAAAGGTTTTCTCCGGTGGAGCACTGATGCTCAGTACTATGCATGGTGAAGACTTCCCGTCCCCTGTGAATTCAGATGCAGTTAAAAAATACTTCGCATAAAAATGATCCGCTGGACATAAAAACAGAATGTAAGTCCAGGCAAAAATAGGGCATCCCGGCGAGTCAAAAACAGAATAAAAGACTCGGGCAAAAATAAGGGAAAATAAACAAAAAAATGTACACCCGCTGAGTTGAAAAGCCGCATTGGACAGCTCAGGCAAAAATGGGTATCCCGATGGATTGAAAACCCGGAAGGGCGATCCATGCAAAATAAGGGAATAAGCGAACAAATGCATTCTGAATTCATTTGTATCACTTCCAACTTGGTAAACCTCGAAAGGATCGATCCTCTTTCAGAATCAGCCTTCTTCAGAAAGCAAGACGAGAAGAATGTCAAATGTCATACGAGTCACAGCAAAAAGGAAGCTCCTTGAAGCATCATCAACATTGCCAACATTTTGTTTCTCAATTTGTAACAATCTCCTCATTTTGGGGGATTTGTTTCTTTGACTGTATCTTGCCAATTCAGGGCATATAAATTAATAAAATTAGATTTTCGGTCATGTCTCGTCTCGTACATTTTATTTTCATTTGCAAAATGTCCGATGTCTCTAAGATACTGATTGCATAAATACAGATTGCTTCTCTTCTGAAAATACGTGCTTGCAGGAAATATACTTACTCCCAGTGTGTGTCTAACCTCCTATGGTGGAATCCGGTAAGGGATACCCCAGGATTACTTGTACGTTCCTATCTTTGCAGGATTGCAGGTATTCAAAACACAACATGGAGCATGAAAACTTCACTCCCAGCAAGCTGGCAAATCAATACTCACTCAGCCTTAGCACCAGAAATGTTTTCTCCCCAGCTGAGTTGCCACTTGTTGTTTCTCCCCAGCCGAATTACCATTCCTCCACAGTCAAGCCAGGGAACCATCTCCCCATAGAGTGTCAATCTCTACCCGGAAAAAACAACACGAAAGAATCATAATAGAGTGACGAAGGCTTCTACAAACCCCAGCTGGGTCTCTCATTACCAAGAATGGGTCTATCAGCGACCTGTTCCTCCAAGCAGATACATCTCAATGGTCTCATCCCCAGTTGGGATGCCCACTTCAAACAGATCGGCCAGAGATCTTCGCAGCAACGGGATCCAAATCCCAGATCGGTATCTTTTGCATAATCATAGCATTCGCATCATATTCACCCCACAAAGCGTAGCATTCCGTCTAATACGGAGCATTACGGCAAAAATCAAACATGTTGCATAATCATAAGTCATGGTCTGAATCAAACACTTGTGAATAATGACAATCCATCAACAATATACGAAATGCTCCCCAGATTCCCCAACAAAGAGCTAAAGCAGTTGCCTTACACCCACGAACACCAGTACATACTCCTTGTGGCACCCGTCCGTGTCATATCCCCAGCAGAAAGCCAAAGCATCCTCTTTGCACTCACAGATATATATATATATAGTTTTCTTGACATCCGTCCGTGTCACTTTCCCCAGCATAATTACCTAAAACACTTTGTATAGCATATACTTGTTTATAATATACCTCTCGACACTCGTCTGTATCACTCTTCCCAGCAGGTTGAACACTCATCTATACACTACTCATACTTTTTACTCTTATTTCACTTATACAGATACTCGTCCGTATCTTGTATACACCATTTATATCAGATTCAACACTAGTCCTTGTTCTTTGTTAACCAGTTGGTACTCGTCCGTACCATCATCTCAGAACATGCGTCAAGCGTTTGTTTCTACCTGATACTCGTCCGTATCATAGTCTTAAGGATGCTCGTCCGCATCTTTAATCCATACATTGTGTCAAACACTTATGTCTTCTTGAATTTAGACATTGGTCTGTGTCTTTTTGTTCCCCAGAAGAGTCCCCTCAGAATCAACACTCGTCCGTGTTCCTTGTTAACTAGTTGATACTCGTCCGTATCATCATCTCTGAACACGTGTCAGTATTTGTTTCTACCTGATACTCGTCCGTATCATAGTCTTAAGGATGCTCGTCCGCATCTTTAATCTATACACAATACCAAACACTTATACCTCTTATTTTCTTTTGGATGTAAACACTCGTCCGTGTTTACTATTCCCCAGTAAAGCAAAATTTCTTTTTATCTGACATTCGTCCTATGTCATGATAAACCCTGAGAGCAGCCGTACCCTGCTAGGTGATCGTCCTTCACCTCTTGATGATCGTCCTTCATCATGCTCATCCGATGGCCGTCCCCATCGTCAACCTTTTATCCGACATTCGTCCTATGTCGTGATATTTAGCAGTCGTCCCTGCTAGGTGATCGTCCTTCACCTTTTGATGATCGTCCTTCATCATTTTATCCGATGGCCGTCCCCATCGTTGATATTGTTATCTGACATTCGTCCTATGTCATGATGAACTTTGAGAGCAGCCGTACCCTGCTAGGTGATTGTCCTTCACCTCTTGATGATCGTCCTTCATCATGCTCATCCGATGGCCGTCCCCATCGTTGACCTTTTATCCGGCATTCGTCCTATGTCGCGATACTTTCGGCAGCCGTACCCTGCCAGGTGATCGTCCTTCACCTTAGATGAACGTCCCTCATCTTATCCCCAACAGAGCAGCCGTCCCCTGCTAGGTGATCATCCTTCACCTTTGATGACCGTCCCTCATCATTATTTCATTTATTCTTTAACCCGATGTCCGTCCCCGTCGTGGTCCCTTTTCCTTTTCCTGATGATCGTCCCTCGTCAGTTTAGCCCGATGGCCGTCCCCATCGTTGTTTACATTACTTTATGAACCTGATGGCCGTCCCCATCATTTTTCATTAATCCCCAGAGAATCTTATAGCTTTACTTGATGGTCGTCCCCATCACAATCCCTTTTATCCCCAGCATGTCGGCCGTCCCCGTCATTGCTTTATTTCCCGCACTTTTCCCAGCATGCCGGCCGTACCCGTCATTGCTCTTTCCCCAACAGTCGTCCTCTGCTCGAAGGTCGTCCTCCGTCGCCCACACTTTATAATTATACTTTATTTTCTTTTACAATCTATATCCCTTTTCTTCTTCATTCTGTGAGTGCAAATTTTGGACTGTCTTTGGTATTCAACCATAAGTTATCTTGTTTGCCTGATAAGCCGTCGCTTACATCCTGCACAGCTAACTCATGTTTGAATAGGGGCAGCTGTAAACACCCCAAATTTTCCCTCACCCATTCACACCATGTCTTGTGATCTCTTCATATGCATAAATTCAATCATAGCATCTCATACCACATTTTTGATTCACTGCATTGGTTCAAAGTCATCTGCATCTAGGGTTTGTGATCTGAGCAATCCAAGAGTTTCTTGAGCCACTCCAAAGGTCATCAATCACTTAAAGGGGGTCCATGTATGTTCAGGCATCATATTACATCCTCTCAAAGTCAAGAAAGTCAAAGAATCACAAGAACTGAGGATGGTATGGAAGCAGAGCCAGGTTTGACTGCACAGATGACCTAGAATTAGGGTTTTGGTTTCAAAGGCCATAACTCCAAATCTTTTGGTAATTCTTGTTTCTATTGGTCTCTATATGATATAGGGAGCATGCATATCAATTTTCATGAAGAAATTCCTTGGGGAAGTCATCTGATCAAGGGTTGACTTTCTAAGCAAGTCAGTGTAAAATCAGGGCATCTGAGGCCCCCAATGACCCAACCAAAGGGTGTTCTTCATCATTTTGATTGTGTATGATCTTTATTTGATCATGGAAGATGTTGGAAGTTCACAAAATTGAAGAATTTCAAGTCATTTGCAAAGTTGACTTTTTGGGAAAGTTTGACTTTTAATGAAATTGCCATTTTGGGAAACTTTTTCAACCCTTGCTTTTTGATTCAAAAATGCTTCAAATGGAAAAACTTTGGTCATGAAAGTTGTAGAATGGATCATTCCCTTTTCAAAAAGTACAAGAACATGACCTAATTCATCTTGGATCAAAAGTTATGGCTTGTCAAAGTTGGCTAAAATCACATAATTTGAAGTTTTCTACCAAAGAGACATTTTGCAAAATGGTTTGTTCAAGTGTTCTAAAGGTTTCAAATGTGTATCATTTCTTCACAACATGATCATATGACCTCTAAAATTCAGAATGGGCCAAAGAACTTTGCACTTTGATGCATTGAAACTCAAGAAATCTCAAAGGAACCAAACTTGAACCAACTTGCAAAACTCATCATAAGTTACAAACCACTTGCTGCATTGCCTCTAAACCTTTTTCACAGCATTCCTTGATTCAAGCTGAGCAAAAGCAAGCCAAAAAGCAAGTTGTACCATAGCCCATGCTTCAAGTACACATCAAGTTGACATTTTGGCCAAAGACCCATACCAATCACCATAGGCCACCAACAACTTTCTGACCTATCCCCTTTTGATACATGGACAAAACCCAGCCTAACACATAACACAACTCACTATGATCTTGCCCACAAGCCATAGTTATCATTTTTGCTCCAACTTGCAAAAGTCTTCGAAACACTCAGCACAGCTAGCAAACACAAAAACCAACTTCACAAATCAACTCAGCATGCTTCACTGATCAAAAACCACCCATCACTATAGCCTAAAACTCCCTGAATCAGAAATACGATTTCCATCCCACCTTGAACAGAACTTCTGTAATCTTCCAAACCAGCCATCACAAACTTCTTCTAAGCATCAAGACTTCATCAGGGTCCTAAGAGGAGTGGTTTGCACAAAGAGAGAAGGCCAGAAAGTTGCAAACTGAGAAAGCTCAAGCTCAGGTATCTCAAGAACTTTTTTTCCAGAAACGAGTTTTTAAGTTTCTAGATTGTTCCTCATGCTTTGCTGATCACTCTGATGTTCTTACTTTTTGAAATGGTTGAGAAATAAGCATTTAATCGTGTTCTGAAACTTTTCTGACCTAAACATGTTTGGCTTCGATTCACATGATTAATGGATGAAAAAATGGTTTTTGTTTGGGGGTTTTGATTTAGTTTCGAATGGGGATGATTTCTGGGTGATTAATTTTCATTTTCATGAGGTTTTGAGGGTTTTAGCAACTTTCAGGTGAGGGTCTTGCCGGAGAAGACGACCGGAAGTCTTCTCCGGCCACCTGAAAGTGATTAGGGCTAATCAGTGTAATTAATGCAAGTTTGAATTTGGTGCGTTGGATGGGCTGACTTTTGTTGACTCCCGCGCGTTCCAATGGCCAGGATGCTTTCATTAAACCCTAATCCACGTCATTATCCATTTAATTAAGTTTTATGAATTAATCTGACCAGTTTGAATTCCAGCCTTTGGATCTGGCGCCAGTCAATGCGCGCGCATTCCATTTGAATCTCAGCCTTTGATTCTGATTACTTTTCATTTAATTCATTTTATTTGCATTTTAATTCATTTAATTTGTGCATTTTATTAAAAATAGTAAAACTTATTCAAAAATTCTGAAATTTTTATACAATCTTTTATTAATTTTCAGAAACCAAAAACATTTTTATTTTTATTTTTTGCATTAAAAAACATTTTTAAATCATTTAAAAGTTTATTTTTAATTAATTAATGAGAATTAATTAATTAAAAATACTTTTAGGTATTTAAAAATCACCAAAAAATTCATGAAACCTTCAAAATCATTTAGAAACATTTTCCAACCCTCAAACCAAATTTCTTTTTTGATCTTGATGTCTCTTGACAATTTTTCATGGAATTAATTTCATTTCAAGGCATTATTTTGATCCAATCTTTGAAAATTCATTTCTGCCTAGTCTTTAAGAGTTGGACTTTGATTCTTTTTGCATTGTGTCTTGCATATCATGTAGTTTATAGGATTAAATTGGCATGATTTGATTTTTCATTTTCAATTTGTTTGACATTTTTCTTGACAAGGTACCTCAAAACCCTAACAATCTTAAGAAATTCATAACCCTCATTAGGTTAAGAGTTAGAACCCCTCCTTTGGGCAGTGAGTTTGTATAGGTTTAGGGTTCCTTTGAATGCATTTTCAATTTTTTATCTTGATGTTTGCTTCTGGTTTTGATTTTTGTTTTGTGCATTGATCATAAACCCTAATTTGGGCTTCCTTTTGCATTCATCTTGCATTTGTTTGCATACCATGACTTGCCATGACATTTTTTGCATTCATTTGATTCATATTACATCTTAAGACATATTAGAATCATGCTTGATCATTTCTTCTTGCATTTGCCATGTTGTATGTCATTTGCATTTCATAACTTTTCATGTATGATCATGGTTCTAAGCATGCTTCTCTTGCATCCATGTGTTTGTATGATCATCCTCATGCCTTGATTCATGTTTGCATCATCTCATAGAATCATTAACATCATGTATATGCTTCTGGTTTTGATTTGCATCATGTCATTTCACCTCATTTTGCATTGCATAGCATTCCTTTCATTAACTTTTCAGGTGGTAAGTAACTTTGAGAGGTGAATTTGCCTTCACTTCTCACAATTTCTTTTCATCTCTCTTGTGCATCATTGCTGCATTTTGTCTTGTTTTTGAGATTGAGCTTGCTCATCCTTCTTCTTCTTACTTTCTTTCCTCAAGTGACTTGTCTTCTTGAATGAAGCAAGTTACTTTGCTTTCCTTTGCTCCTTTCATCTGCTTCCTGGTGATTCCTCTGAAGATTTCTCTTGTAAACCTCACAAACCTTAGGAACAACCAAGCATGACAATGATTAGGGTTTTGATTAGTTCCCCATTTAGCTTTTACCTTTGTGTCTCATTGAGTCTTCTCTTCTCATCTCATAATCCAGGACTAAACCCTAAAGGTTTTAAGGCTTTGTGATTAAGCTTATGCCTGCATCCTTCTATTAGGATGGAGTGTACAACTTTAATCCTAAGTGTTAAACCCTTAATGTGTTTAAATCCTTTAATTAATTCACTTAATAATCACTAAGACATCAAGCTTGTAACTTGGGCCTTGCATTAGGGTTCTAATTCTTCCTTAACTGGTTGAGAAGGACTAACCCTAGTGTTAATGGACAAGTCTCCCTCAAGTTGTCTTACAAACCCTAAAAAATCACTTCATCATCTTTTCATTAACTAAAATCCACTTAATAAAGGCTTTGTTTTGTCATGGGTTTACTCCCTAATCATGGATTAAGTTGAGGAGCTTTCCTCAGCTTAAACATTCTCATCTATTATCCTTCTATTAGGATGGTGTAATGAGTCTGTTTAATCCCTGATTATGGCTTAATCTCATTACTTAACACTAAACAAAAACACCAAAAACATCTAAATAATCACAAGTAGGTTAATGATCTTAATCCTACATCAGGGTGATTAAGTGTGAGAAGCTGACTTCACACTTAAGGTATTCTCATTACCCATAATCAGAGGGAAGATGTGATGAGTTTATTAACCATTGGTTTAGACTTAAGCTCATCTTCCTATGGCAAACTTCAAAAAGCAATAAAAGACTGAAAACTCAAAAACAAACAATAATTGTCTCCTCCGGGATTCTTTTCTCACCTCATTCACTCATAAACGAGAACTTGCTTCTTCAGTCTAATGCAAGACAGTTTGCACCTAAGCCAGACAGGTCATACACTTGAGCATAGACAAGTAAGCAGTTCATCAGTCAATTCACCTTTCAGTCTCCTTGGGTCGAACTACGGTGTTCTGACTTCCTCATTGCACGAGAGGATACGTAGGCATAACTTAACAGTTATCGAACAAAAGTCTCTGTATATTCCCCCTCTTCCCAGTCTTATTCTTTAAGCCTCATGATCATGAGCATTTCATTCCTGATCTCACACTGACACTTCACTTATACACTTCATTTCTCTTACACTGACACCTGTACATCCTTTTCCAGCTCTTTAATACACAAATTGCACTGACACTACCCCTTTAAAACACAAATCTTTTAAGCGTGGATCCCGTCGAGTACGACGGACAATCTGGGTGCTAATACCTTCCCAGGTTGTAACCAACCCCCTGTCTCAGTCTCTCTGGTTCGCAACCGTCTTATCCATATCTTTTCTTAGGTTTATGCAGCATTACCTTTCCTTCGGGATAAAAATGCCTAGCTGGCGACTCTATTCATTTCCTGTGAGTTCACTCCTGTGTGTTCTCACATCCTCCTCTCGCCGACCGTTCGCGTCTGTACCTTTATCTGGGGTCATTCTCATTTATCGGGAGCGACAAGAGTGTTTCGAAAGCTTTTGCTTTTGGGGTGATTTTGAGAAACTTTGTGATTATGAGGTTTCAGGCTTGTGTGTTGTATGTTATGAGTTGCTTTTGATCCACATAATAATGTTTGATAAGTCATAAAGTGGGTGGTGGCCTGTGGTGATTGGTATGGGCAAGTTGCCAAAATGTAAACATAACTTGTACTTGAGGTATGGGCTATGGCAGGGGTTGTTCAAGGGCATGTCTGGCCTCAACATTGATCAAGGAGAGCCATGGGATTGAGATTATGCATTTGGATGGCTTAGAAGCAAAGATCTCATAGGTTTTGCAAATGTTATGTGATTTTCCCCCTTTGAGAAATCTTGAAGTGCAAGGCATGAAAGCAAGTGGTTCTTTGGGAAATCTTGGTCACAATGCATTGTGTCATGTGTGTATGATGTTTAGAGAGTGATTAGAGGTCACAAAATAACTTGGTTTGTGAAATTGCAAAAAATCCTCTTTGGTGTGAAAATGAAAATTATGTGATTTTTGCCAACTTTTCCAAGCCATAACTTGAGTTCTATAATGAATTAGGACTTGTTCTTGTAATTTTTGAAAAGGGAATGATCCAATCTTCAACTTTCATGACCAACAATTTTTCATTTGAAGCATTTTTGGTTGAGAAAGAGGAGGTTGAAAAACTTTCCCAAAATGGAAAGTTTCCATTACAAGTCATTTCCATTTTTGGCAACTTTTGGTTTAGCTCAATTTTCTTCAATTTTGTGAACTTACAAGCACTTCAATGATCAAATAAAGATCATATAACTTCAATTTGGTGAAAAATCCACTTTGGTTCCATTGTTTGGGGCCTCAGATGCCCTGATTTTGCTCTGACTTGCTCAAGAAGTTATCTAGTGAACAAATGACTTCCATAATGAATTTCTTCATCAAACTTGGTACACATGATACTTATAACATATTGAGAGCATTAGAAATAAGAATGGCCCAAAAATTTGGAGTTATGGCCTCTGAAACCAAAACCCTAATTTTAGGTCATCTGTGTAGTGAAACCCTAGCTCTACTTCCATGCTTTGCCAGTTCTTATGATTTATTGACTTCCTTGATCTTTGAGGGATATAAAATGATGATAGAACATACATGGACCCTCTTGGAATGATTGGAGGCCCTTTGAGTGGCTCAGATGGATCCTTGGATTGCTCAGATCACAAACCCTAGAGCAGATGAACTTGAACTAATGCAGTGAAACAAAAATGCAATATGAGATGATATGCTTAAACTTATGCAAAGATGAAAATATCAAAAGCCATGGTGTGAAATGAGTGAGGGAAAATTTGGGGTGTTTACACCTTCCTCCAGCAGTGTTACCCTGAGTATTCCTTATGGCATTGATTTCTGGGTTTAGATGAGGCCCAAACTCTGCTGGATCAGTGCGAGGTTGCACGTGATCGTTGTTACTGGTACCTCCTGTACCTGGATGGTGTTCTTCAGGAGTCTTCCTTTCAACCAACTCCCTTAGTCTTTCATGGCTTTGAGCTAAACCAGTCATTACAGTCATGAATTGGGTCATCTGATTCCTCATCTCAACCCTCTCATTGGCCATCTGGGCCCTTACTTCATTCAAGTCTTGCTGAACTTGATCCATCTGTAGTCCCGGAAGGTTGTTTCTTGTCGGGTACCGGTGTGTTCTATTGACAGGGAACACTCTTCTACAAGCAATGTTTCCTGAAACCACAACAAAGTGAGAAACAACAATAAAACAAAAACCTACAAAACAAAGAAAATGTTAGTATGCAATGCAATATGCCTATTTGTCTTCCAAGGGTATCCGGTTTGGTTCTTTGGTTTTGACCTTTCCAGACCTCGAGGAAATGTTGATGATGTTGTAGAGATAGATAAAGCCCACCAAAAATAATACAAACTGATATATTACAAAGAGTGAAAATACATAGTTTGATTACAAATAACATCCCCTTGGTGGGTCAAAATACAACAACAAAACCAAAAGTACAACAAAAGGAAAGTACAAGCAAAAGAGTCAAACATATAATCTAAAGTCATCCTCTCTGACTTCCTTTAAGAGGGCCTCAGTCACTGGACCCACTGGGTGCTCTGTAATAGTCCTGATGAGGAGGATCCTGGTAGCAATGGCACTGGCTAACTTCTTATGCTTGTCCTGGTCCTTTGACCTCTTCAACCCCGCCAGGAGTTTCAATTCAGATATCTCCCTCTGAGCTGCTAATAATGCCTCCTGATGCTTCTTCTCACCAGCCTCCAATTTCTCTATCTTATCCTGAGTCCTTTGATCTTCCTGTGCACGGGCTTCAATGATCCTGATCTACCTAGCCTGGCTCTCCTCTAGATAATGCTATGCCCTAGCCTTCCGAGTCTTTGCTTCCTTGCAAGCATTCTTCAGTACCAACTCCCCTGCTCTTGCCTTCCTGATGTAGTCATCCGTCTTCTCAATCTTGGTCAAGTGCTCAATCCTGAGCCTCTCAAACCTCTCATTATCTAGACGGTTGTCATTCCTATCCCGGAGGGTCTTCTTTAAGGCTTCAGATAGCTGAGTATTCCTATCTTTCAGTTTCTCAAACTCTTCCAAACTGACAGTAGCTACAAGTTGCACTGTTGAAGGTCCAGGTACATCTTCGAAGGTAAATGGCATTCGGGTGATCTGAGCCCTGGTACGAGACCAATCAAGATATTATGCTGAAGCAATGTTGTTACACTTACCCAGAATGACTGTCCCCTTAGTATGAATGTTGTCCCAAGCCCAGGCAGCTTGTCTAACAACAGCATAGTTGTGCTTGATTTCACAGTAGAGGGTCTCAGTCAAATCTTGCCCCCGGGGAGGATGAACCAAAGCATACCCTAATTGTCTCTTAAACAGTAAAGGGTTGTAGTTGATGCAACCTTTTACTCCAATCAAAGGCACATTAGGATATTGCCCACAACTAGTAATGATGTCTTTGCCCTTTGTGCTCTGAGTGCACCATCTGATTTCTTCAGAAGTCAAAGCAATCAATCTCTTAGCCCAGTTCTTTGGCTGATGAGGGTTCAGGAAAGTATCTGACTTTGGAAAATGTCTTAGCAGCCAAGAGTAATAGTGAGGAGCACAGCATCTGACTAGTCTTCCTCTTTGCTTCTCATTCCTCTGATGTACTGAGTAGTAGAAGTCTCCAAGCAAGGTAGGAACTGGGTTCCTTAACAAGAACAGGTGAATGGCATTCTTGCTCACAAACTTTGGCTCATCTCCAAATACGATAACCCCATATATATTGAGGGCTAGAAGTGCATAGATAGCTTTCCATTCTCCTATTACAGCATGCAAGGTAGCCTGGGAGATCAAGAAGTCTAGGTGGAGGCATGGAACCCCAGCCTTGGTTGTCATGTTCTGATCAATGAGGGCAGGCTCCAAATGCAATGCCCTGGCTATGTTTTCATTTTTGGGAGCAGTCATCTCAGGGTTGAAAGGAATTCCTCTCCTGATGGGAACTCCTAACAACAAGGAAAACTCTTCTAGCAAAGGTCCCAACTGGAAATCAGGAAATGTGAAACATCTGAGTGGAGGATCATAGAACTGCAAGCAAGTATGAATCATGCTCCTCTGAGATGCATCTAGATCCATGACCATGTCCAATATGCCTCCATAATGCTCTCTGAATAGTGGGACATGATCTGGGGTGATAAGGGACTGGATCTGCCTGATGCCAGTCAGGGTGGGCTCAAAGAAGTGGTAAGTGATGTTGCTCTTCCTGGAAGTATCCATGCTAATAATGGGTGCAAGTGAAGAAGCTGAGAGCAACTGATGATGAAGGTCACTGAATGGGATGCTGGAGGTGAGTCTCTGATGAAGAGAGCTGGAGAAGAATCACTGACAAACTGATGAAGGTGCTGGAGAAGACAAACTGAAGGAGTCTAAGCAGCAGAAGGGGTCAAAACCAAACCAAAGATGATAAGATGGATACCCTTTAAAACAAATAAGCAAATGTTAAATGATGCAGAAATGATGTATGCAAAATGATATGTAAAGGGTTTATGATCAAGTGTTGGATCTGTTTATCTGTCTTGGTAAAAGTCCATGTATGTTCATAGGTCCGGATGGAGGCTTAGAAATCCAGTAACTAGGTGGGGGACTCAAATAAAGAGTCACAAGTCCAGGGTAATCACCAGAACTGTCCAAAGTGATGCATTCTTAAAACAAAACTAGTAACAGGGTATGATGAGGCCAAGGGTTCCTGCAAACCTGTAAACATCCCAACCCCCTCACATGTAATGTTCTAGAACAAGGATCCTCATACTTGGATCAGTTATGAGAAGTGTAAACACTTCTAACCCGGAGGTACAGTGTTTACAATAACCATAAAAAATCCTCCTCTAATTTATCTCAGATGCTGAAGGTCATAAAAAGGTCATCCAGACTTAGCAGGCTTCCCAGATAGCCCTAGTACTACAGGAAATCTGTAGCACAGATTCTCAAGAAGAAACCCATGTCTGAACCGTGTTTCATATTCCCGCACCAGCCAGAAATGGAATGGGAAAGAATATGAAGCCACTCTAGCCTATGTGTCACTCAGGTCCCCGGTATAGGACCCTAATCACTCAATGATCCCCACCCACCAAAATAGACAAGAGATCCAGCACATGATAATGACAGTATGAAATGTATAAAATGAAAGCGATAAATAAAGTTGTACAGAAAGCAATAAATAAAGCAAATAAATAAGCACAAGTAGCACATAACACCCCCGTAAACACAAATCAAACAAGCGCTAGGAAAAACCCACAAAAGAACCAGAAGCCCTGGTTGCAATATAAGATAATCCCCAGCAAAGTCGCCAAGTTGTTGCTCCCGAAGATTTGCATCCAGGTACAAGCGCGAACGGTCGGCGAAAGGAGAAATGAAATGAAATGAATAGAGTCGCCAGCTAGGCATTTTTATACCGAAGGAAAGGTAATGCTACATAAACCTAGAAAGGATGGATAAGACAGTTGCGAACCAGAGAAACTGAGAAAGGGGGTTGGTTACAACCTGGGAAGGTATTAGCACCCAGATTGTCCGTCGTACTCGACGGGATCCACGCTTAAAAGATTGTGTTTAAAGGGGTAGTGTCTGTGATATCTGTGTGCAAAAGCTAGAAAAGAATGTAAAAGTGTCAGTGCAAGAAAATGAAGTGAGGTGCTCAGGAATGAGGCTTAAAGGATAATGCTGGAAGAGGGGAAAGAGACAGAGACTTTTGTTCGATAACTGTTAAGTTATGCCTACGTATCCTCTCGTGCAATGAGGAAGTCAGAACACCGTAGTTCGACTCAAAGAAACTGAAAGATAAATTGACTTGTGAACTGCTTACTTGTCTATGCTCAAGTGTATGACTTGTCTGGCTCAAGTGCTAACTGTCTTGCATTAGACGGAAGAAGCGAGTTCTTGTTTGTGAGTGAAGATGATGAGAAAAGAATCCCGAAGGAGACGATTATTGTTTGTTTTTTGTGTTTTCAATCTTTTATTGCTTTTTCTGTGTTTCTCATAAGTTAATGAGCTTAAGCCTAAACCAAGGGTTAGTAAACTCATCATATCTTCCATTTGATTAGGGATAATGAGAATACCTTAAGTATGAGATAAACATCTCAACTTAATTACAATGATGATATAGGATTAAGATCATTAACCTACTTGTGATTAATTGGATGTTTTTTTGGGTTTTGTTTAGTGTTAAGTAATGAGTTTATTCTCTAATCATTGATTATTGGGCTCATTACACCATCCTAATAGAAGGATAATAGATTAGAACACTTAAGATGAGGAAGATACCTCAACTTAATCCATTGTTAGGGATTAAATTCATTATATAACAAGCCTTTATTAAGTGGGTTTTAATTAAGATGTGAGATTAAGAAGTGGATTTTATGGTTTGTAATACAACATGAGGGGGACTTGTGCATTAACACTAGGGTTAGTCCTTCTTAACCACTAAAGGAAGAATTAGAGCCCTAATGCAAGGCCCAAGTTACAAGCTATTGTCTTTGTGATTATTAAGATGGATTGATTAAGAAGTTTAAAAAAATTAAGGGTTCAACACTTAGGATTAAAGTTATACACTCCATCCTAAGAGAAGGATGCAGGCATAACCCTAATCACAAAGTCTTAAAACCTTAAAGGTTTAGTCTCTAATGATGAGGTGAGCAGAGAGACACAAAGAAGACACAAAGGTAAAAACTAAAGGGGGACTAATCAAAACCCTAATTATTGTCATGCATGGATGTTCCTATGGTTTGTAAGGCTTGAGAAAGATCTTCAAAGAAGCCACCAATGGAAGAAGCAGATGAAAGGAGGAGAAGCAGAAGAAACAAGTTACTTACTTCAGTGAAGAAGATAAGTAACTTGGAGAAAGAAAGTGAATGATGAACATGAATGAGAAAGTTCACTCTAAAGCAAAGAAAAATGCAACAATTATGCATAAGAAGAATGAGAAGAGAAATGAGAAGTGAAGGCAAATTCACTTCTCAAGTTACTTACCACCTGAAAAGGTTAACATAAAGGAAAGAAATGAAATGAAAATGAGACATATGCAAAGGTAAAACCAAAACCAGAAGCAAACATATGATGCAAATGGTGTTATGAGATAATGCAAAAGCATGTCAAGTGTTATGAATGTTTATACAAAGAGAAAGAATGCAAATGAAGCATGTAGGAATCATGTAGGAAGCATGAAAACACATGTATACTTATGAAATGAAATGGATGCAAAGCATAACAAATGTATGAAGAAATGATCAAGAAATGTTCAAGCAATGTATTAAGATGTCTAAGATGGCATACAAGTGCTTAGAATGTCATGACAAGTTCACATGTTCATGCAATGCAATGTAAGGTGCAAGTATGGATGCAAGATTAGGGTTACATGAAAGGATGAGATGCAAATGTCAAAAACTGAAGCAAATCACTTGATAAAAAATTGCAAATGAACTCAAAGGAACCCTAACCCCATATGATATCACACCCCAAAGGAGAAGATCTAACTCTTAACCTAAAGAAAGTCGTGATTTTCTTAGTTAACTAGGGTTTTTGGGTACCTTAAGAGGAAAACTGCAAATCAAATTGAAAATAAAAGATAAATTCTTGGAAAAAATATCATATAAACTACATGTTATATGGGAAACAATGCAAAAAGAACCATCATCAAACCATCCATGGTTAGGCAGAAAAGAATTTTTGAAGTTAGGGTTCCAAAAAGGGAATTTTATGAACCCTAAATTCAAGAAAAATGTCAAAGTTGGATCAAAACCAAAAATAAATTTGTATGAATGGTTTGACAATGTTTCTAAATGTCCTAAGATGCAATGTGAAGTTTTTTGGAATTTTTAGAAACCTAAATGGTATTTTAATTAATTAATTTCCATTAATTAATTAAAATAAACATTAAAATATTTTTAAAATGATTTTTTAATGCAAAAAAATAAAAATAAAAATGTTTTTGGGTGAAGAAAAATATTTGAAGTCAAAATGCTCAAAATAAATGGAATAAAATCAAAATAAAAATGAATTAAAGGGCTGGTCAACGCATCCAAGGGCCGAGGTTCAAAGCTGGGAGTGGAGGGAAAGACTCCACGCGCTATCCAATGGTTCAAATTCAAACTAGGTAATTAAACTGATTAATTTAATTAAACTGGATTAGGGCTTAAGTGGATCAATCTGGACCCTACAAACACGCGCTAAACAGGATCCTACGGCTGATATTCAAACTGACTGGATTAACCCTAATCTCACCCCTAAACACATTCAGGTGACCGGAACAGTGTTCCGGTAATCTTCTCCGGCCATCCAAATTTTCAGAACCTCACACACGCATAAAAACTCCTAATTTCTTGCCCAAAATCACACTTCTAACATCCAAGAACATGAATCCACAAACAAAAATCATTTATCATGCATATTAAAGCTGAATCGAAGAAAACAAGTTCTAGATCAAAAATTTCAGAACAACCATACATACTAATTTCTCAATCATTTTCAAAACTAAACACATCCCAATGATCAGTGGAACATAAGGAATCTTTTAAGAACTTAAAATTTCATTTCTGAAAAAAATGTTCTTGAGGTTGTCGCTCCCGGGATTTTCATCCTAGTACAAACACGAAAGTGGCGCGAAAAAGGTAGAGTCGCCAGCCAGACATTTTTATCCTGAATGAATGGGAAAGGTAATGTTGCACAAACCTGAGGAAGAAGGAAAGGACAAGGTCCTACGAACCAAAGATCTGGGTTCGGGAGTCGGTTACGACCTGGGAGGGTATTAGCACCCCAGACCATCCGCCGTACCCGACGGGATCCACGCTTGCTTGTTTGTTTCAAAGGGTGAGAAAATACGAGTGCTGCTGAATAAAACTGCTGACTAGAATGAGAATGAGAAAGGAACTGGAAAAGAGAAAGAACAGAAAGAAAGGGGAAAATGTAGGGAAAATAAAGAATGTGCTCGAATGGGCCCTACCCCGCTGCCTACGTACCTCATCGGAATAATGAAGATCAGAGTCGACGTAGTTCTCCTAACTAAGGCGGGAACTAATTTGTTATTTTTAGGATGACGTTGCCATAGCTCTAGCTCAAGTGTTACCGACTCTGAATCGAGGGTGTTTACCGTATTGCTGGTTGAACTGTCGAGTCAAGTTGCATTCGTCCGCAAAGAGTATGAGATGAGAAAGGAAGACGCAATATCTTTGTTGATTGTCTTTTAGGAGAAGTGTTTTGGAGTTTATTTTTTGTGAAAATAGTCTCATGATTAGACTTGTACATCATGCTAGACAAGCTCACACTATTCCAAGATGGAATGAATATGAGTGTCCCATGGAATAAGGCTATGCACAAGAGACTATTTCAACCTTTTATTAAGTGTCTTTTAGATTTTGTTTGAAGATGAGAGAAGAAGACTCAAATCGGAAAAAGGACAAAACTACTAAGGGGGACTACGACCAACCCTAAGTTATTTATTATGCACAAAAGGGAGATCCTAATGGTTAGTGAGGTTTTCTAATCCTAAAGGGAGAAAAGGAATAGAATGCAACTTACTTCCTAGAGAAGTTAAGTTGATTCTACAAAAGAGGGGGAAATCCTACCAAACACAAGTATGGAAAGTAAAGTGAATTAAATGCATAAAAATAAATAAAAGAATGAGTTGAAGGAAACTTACCTCAATTTTCCCCTCTACAAAACAAAGGTTAATGTGCATTTTTATTAAAAAAGGAATGAGGTAAACACACACCAAACAATTCCTAAGGCAACTTGGACCTAAACTAGACTCGATCTTAAGTTTAAGGGTGCCTACACTATGCTAAACTAAAATTCAACAACTATTTACAACACTCAACCACACAATCAGCTATGAAAATAATGCATAACACAAATCAGCTTTTTACAGCCAGCATGCAACATGAAAAGGTAGGTGTAAAAGGTCAAATACAGCATGCAAACAAATAAACAGGATACATTTTACAACACCTATATGCAAAAACAGCTATGAAATGCAAAATCCAGATTTGATTATTTTCATTTTTTAATGCACAAACTCAATGAAAAATGCACTAAATTCATCATGAACATGCATTTGAACCTAAATCAACATACACAAATGAAAGATCAATGAGCATTTTTTAGGATTATGTAAGAATGCATCACATGGTTGATTATGCAACAAGTAATGCAAAATGTGGCACATGGACATGCATATGAACATGATGATGATTAATTATGAATATGCAACATGTTAGATCAACAAGAATGCTAAACTCAATGCAAAATTCAGAATTAAATTGATGTACATGATAGGATTAAGCATGCAAACAAATGCAACCAAATGCACATACATACATGATTATGCCACATACATTGAGACAATGAAAATGCAAAATGATTTAATGCAATGTGAAACATGTAAAAACAGAATGCAACATGATTATTCACATGCCAAATAATGCACAAACATGGCAACAAAATGCAAGAACTCAAACTATACACAAAAGAACACAAAAACACATTATATGTAACATGAACGGAAAGGCGTCGAAACGACTCGAAATGGGGGAATGAGCTGCTGGAAATGGACCCAAAAATTCCCTAAAATCAATACCTAAACATGTATGAACATTAAAGGCAATAGAAAGCAAGAATGAGCAATCAAATAAACTAAAAATCCAAAAATCAACAGCGTTAACCGGTTAACCAAATGCGTTAACCGGTTAACGGACCTAAAACAGCAGCAATTTGTGGCTAAAACACACGCATTAACCGGTTAACCAAATGCGTTAACCGGTTAACGCTGAACAAAAAGTGAAAAATGCTTTTGAAATAAGTGCTTTTGGCCACAAACTTACTTCTAATGATCCCTAATATTCCTAGGAACATGCTAACACTAATTTCTACTTAATTGGGGTTTATTTACACATGATAGAACCTATAACTATCAACACCTTAAATCCTAATCCATTAACAATCACAAATCGCAAGCAATACATAATCGATCGCAATCAAAACGAAAAGCAATTAAAGAATGCCGAAATGGCAAGATGAAGAGAATAATTTAAAGAAGAAGTGATTTAGATCACCAACCTACGAAGCGGAGAAGTGCTTCAGTGAATGTTGTAAGAATCAGAGCTTGATCTAAGAGAAAACCAAGAAAACTGCGGATTCGCAAAATAAATGCGTTCTTGATGCTTGAACCTTCACGCACTTCCGATAAGCCGAAATCCTCACAAAAATCACTAGCTTCTTCTTCTACAATCCACAATCAATAGAGGTTGAAGGCTTAAGCTTTAAGATCTTCAAGTTTCAATGTGAAACTTGAAGAGCTTATTCAAAAAATCATTGGTGAAAATGGAAATGGAGGAAAAGTGAGAGAGAAAAAGTGATTGTGAAAGAGTGAAAAGTTGGAAAATTGTGGGAACCCTTTGCATTGAAGTGATTAATGAATATATAGAGGCTAGGTTTGGAGCTAGGTTTGGGAATGGAATTAGTTTTGGGGCCCAAAAATTAGGCTTGGGATCCAAAATTATGGTTTGGTAGTTAGTTAGGGTTAGGGTTGGAAAAGGAATATTCCTTGGAACACTCTAGAAGATTGTAGAACATGGTAGAAACATCCAAGGGAAATGGAGTGGAATTGAAGTGGAAAAATAAGAGGGAAAGGATGAAAGGGAATGTGGAAAGAAAGTGGAAGGAAAAGGGAAAGAAAAGGGAGAGAAAGGTGAATTTTTTCCCTTTTTTGGTTGGTTAGCTTGAAAGTGGTGTGGATTATTTTTGGGATATTATTTTTCTCTTGAACTCCAATGTTTGGCAAGCCTCGATCGACCACACACCTCATGCAAAGGATGATGAATGATTTATTTATTTTTTCAAATGCGATGCGATGATATGCGGAATGATGCAAGAATGAAGCGTAAATTGCTCAAGGTTGATAATAAATAAGAGGGCAAATTTTGGGGTGTTACAGAGGTTACCTGAGCTTGAGATTTCTCAGTTTAGAGCTTCTGGACCTCTTCTCCTGTGTAAATCTACTTCTCTTGACCCCCTGATGAAGTTGCAATGCTTGGAAGGTGCTTAGAATGGCTGGAATGAAAGCTTGCACTCTTGCTGTACTAGAATCGTGTTTTATGTAGAGGGGCTTTGAAGCTTGTTTGATGGTTGGTTTATGTTCTATGGATCATTTCTGAATGAATGGTGAAGTTTGTTTTGAAGTTTAATGTCTGGTAAGAAAGTTTTGAAGGTTTTTGCAAAGAGGTGATTTTTTTGAAACTTGGCTTATGGAATGATCTGAGCTTGTGTGATGTATGGATTGGCTTGCTTTTTGATCCACATAACAATGTTTGATAGGTCAGAAAGTGGGTGGTGGCATGTGGTGATTGGTATGGGCAAGTTGCCAAAATGTCAACATAACTTGTACTTGAGGTATGGGCTATGGCCGAGGTTGTTCAAAGGCATGTCTGGCCTCATCATTGATCAAGGAGAGCCATGTGATTGGGATTATGCAACTGGATGGCTTAGAAGCAAAGATCTCATAGGTTTTGCAAGTGTTCTGTGATTTTCCCCCTTTGAGAAATCTTGAAGTGCAAGGCATGAAAGCAAGTGGTTCTTTGGGCAATCTTGGTCACAATGCATTGTATCATGTGTGTATGATGTTTAGAGAGTGATTAGAGGTCACAAAATGACTTGGTTTAGGAAATTGCAAAAAATCCTCTTTGGTGTGAAAGTGAAAATTATGTGATTTTTGCCAACTTTGTCAAGCCATAACTTGAGTTTCATAATGAATTAGAACTTGTTCTTGTACTTTTTGAAAAGGGAATGTTCCAATCTACAAATTTCATGACCAATAATTTTTCATGAAGCATTTTTGGTTGAGAAAGAGGAGGTTGAAGAACTTTCCCAAAATGGAAAGTTTCCATTACAAGTCATTTCCATTTTTGGCAACTTTTGGTTTAGCTCAAATTTCTACAATTTTGTGAACTTCCAAGCACTTCAATGATCAAATAAAGATCATATAACTTTAATTTGATGAAAATATCACTTTGGTTCCATTGTTGGGGGCCTCAGATGCCCTGATTTTGCTCTGACTTGCTCAAGAACTTACCTAGTGAACATATGACTTCCACAATGAATTTCTTCATCAAACTTGGTACACATGATCCTTATAACATATTTAGACTATTAGAAACAAGAATTACCAAAAAAATTGGAGTTATGGCCTCTGAAACCAAAACCCTAATTTCAGGTCATGTGAGTAGTGAAACCCTAGCTCTACTTCCATGCTTTGCCAGTTCTTGTGATTTCTTGACTTCCTTGATCTTTGAGGGATATAAAATGATGATAGAACATACATGGACCCTCTTGGAATGATTGGAGGCCCTTTGAGTGGCTCAGATGGATCCTTGGATTGCTCAGATCACAAACCCTAGATGAAGATGAACTTGGGCTAATGCAATGAAACAAAAATGCAATATGAGATGATATGCTTAAACTAATGCAAATATGGAAGATCACAAGACATGGTGTGAAATGAGTGAGGGCAAATTTGGGGTGTTTACACGGGTGTACACATTTATTTTCTTTCAATTTTCCCTTATTTTTGCCCAAGTCTTTTATTCTGTTTTTGACTCGCCGGGATGCCTTATTTTTGCCTGGACTTACATTCTGTTTTGATGTCCAACGGGTCTTTTATGTGAAGTATTTTTTAACTGCATCTGAATTCACAGGGGACAAGAAATCTTCACCATCCATAGTAGTGAGCATCAGTGCTCCACCCGAGAAGAGCTTCTTTACTATGAACGGACCATCATAATTCGTAGTCCACTTGCCCCTGTGGTCTGTATGAGGAGGAAGAAGTATTTTCAGCACAAGATCTCCTACTTGGTATTCCCGAAGCCTGACTTTCTGATCGAAGGCTTTCTTCATCCTTTTCTGATATAGCTACCCATGACAGATTGCAGCTAGTCTCTTTTCTTCGATCAGATTTAGTTGATTGTACCGAGAATGGACCCATTCTGCTTCATTCAGCTTGACATCCATCAGTACCTGTAAGGAGGGTAATTCAATTTCAACAAGCAGGACAACTTCCATACCATACACAAGTTGATACGGTGTTGCCCCAGTGGACATTATGATTGAGGTTCGATACCCATGCAAGGCAAATGGTAGCATTTCATGCCAATCTTTGTAAGTTACCACCATCTTTTGCACAATCTTCTTGATGTTCTTATTAGCTGCCTCAACAACGCCATTCATCTTTGGCCTGTAAGGAGAAGAGTTGTGATGTTGGATTTTGAAGTCCCGGCATAGTTCTGCCATCATTTTGTTGTTCAAATTGGAACCATTGTTAGTAATGATTCGTTCGGGTACTCCATATCGACAAATGATGTCTCTTTTCAGAAATCTAGCTACCACTTGTCTGGTGACGTTTGCATACGAAGCTGCTTCAACCCATTTGGTGAAGTAATCAATGGCTACCAGGATGAATCTGTGGCCATTTAAAGCAGTCAGTTCGATCTTTCCAATCATGTCAATGCCCCACATGGCAAAGGGCCAAGGTGAAGACATCATGTTTAACGGATTTGAAGGCACATGCACATTGTCTGCGTAAATCTGGCATTTATGAGACTTCCTGTTATAGGCACAACAATCTGCATCCATTGTGATCCAGTAGTAACCTGATCTTAACAACTTCTTTTCCATTGCATGTCCTCCAGCATGGGTACCAAAAGATCCTTCATGCACCTCGTGCATTAGCAAGTCTGCTTCTTTCTTATCAACACATCTGAGCAGAACCATGTCAAAGTTTTTCTTGTATAATGAACCGTCAACATTGAGGAAGAAACTACCAACCAGCCTTCTTAATGTCTTCTTATCATTGGATGATGCCCCAGGTGGGTATGTTTGGTCCTCCAAGAAGTTTTTGATGTCATGGAACCAAGGCTTGTCGTCTTTAGCAATGTCCACGGAGAATACGTATGTTGGTCGTTCTAGTCTAGATACTGAAATCCGAGGCACAAAGTTTGCAGTTTGAACCTTGATCATAGAGTAAATGGTAGCTAAAGCATCTGCGAACTGATTTTCATCTCGAGGGATATATTCAAGTTTGACTGTTGTGAAGAAAGTCAATAATCTCCTCGTATAGTCATGGTATGGAATCAGATGCTCTTGGTGAGTGTACCATTTGCCATTGGTCTGATTGATTACCAAAGCCGAATCTCTAAATACATTCAATGTCTTGATCCTGAGGTCAATGGCTTCCTCAAGACCCATGATGCAGGCTTCATATTCAGCTTCATTGTTAGTGCATGCAAAGGTGATTTTTACCGAGAAAGGCATATGAACTCCTTTAGGTGTAATGAGCACTACACCAACTCCACGTCCATTCATATTGACAGCCCCATCAAACATCATAGTCCATTCTTCTTCCGGGTCAGGCCCTTCAGTGTGAACAGGCTCTTCGTGATCTTTTTCTTTTAGAAACATGATGTCCTCATCAGGGAAGTCAAATCTCATGGGCTGGTAATCATCAATGGGTTTCTCAGCTAGATAGTCAGACAGTACACTGCCTTTGATGGCCTTTTGAGATGTGTACTGAATGTCATACTCTGTCAGAATCATTTGCCATCTTGCAACCCTTTCGGTAAGTGCTGGCTTCTCAAATATGAACTTGACGGGGTCCATCTTTGAGATCAACAAAGTAGTGTGAGTCAACATATAATGTCTTAGTCGGCGAGCAGCCCACACTAAAGCACAACAAGTTTTCTCGAGCAGTGAATAACGTTGTTCATAGTCGGTAAACTTTTTGCTTAGTTAGTATATTGCATACTCTTTTCGACCAGACTCGTCATGCTGGCCCAACACACACCCCATTGATCCTTCTAATACTGTAAGATGAGATATGAACCTTGATATGTAGTTCAATCTTCCTAAGAACCCCCGAACTTCGTTTTCAGTCCTAGGTGCAGGCATCTCCTGAATGGCTTTGACTTTGTCATGATCAACTTCAATTCCCTTTTCACTTACAATGAATCCCAGCAGTTTACCGGACTGTACCCCAAATGTGCATTTGTTGGGGTTTAGCTTTAGCTGATACTTTCTCAGACGTTTGAACAACTTCAGCTAATTTACCAGATGGTCTTCTTCAGTGAGGGACTTGGCAATCATATCATCCACGTAGCATTCAATTTCTTTATGGATCATATCGTGGAATAATGTCAGCATAGCCCGTTGATAAGTAGCACCGGTATTCTTCAGCCCGAATGGCATTACCTTATAACAAAATGTGCCCCAAGGTGTAATGAAGGTTGTCTTCTCCATATCTTCGGGTGACATTCTGATCTGATTATACCCGGAAAATCCATCCATGAAGGAAAATACCAAGAACTGAGCTGTGTTGTCGACCAATACATCAATGTGAGGTAATGGGAAGTCATCCTTCGAGCTAGCTCTGTTCAGATCCCGGTAATCCACACACATCCGTACTTTGCCATCTTTCTTAGGCACTGGTACAATATTAGCAACCCACGGCGGGTAACTAGTTACAACAAGGAAACTGGCGTCCCACTGTTTTTGTACCACCTCCTTAATCTTCATAGCCATATCTGGACGAGTACGGCGCAGCTTCTGTTTCACTGGAAGACAATCTTCTTTCAAAGGCAGCTTGTGCATAACAATGTCCGTATCTAGATCTGGCATGTCTTGATAGGACCAAGCAAAGACGTCGACGTACTCTCGAAGCATGTCAATAATCTGTTCCTTCACTGAATCTTGCATACTGGCCCCAATCTTCACTTCCTTCAAGTCTTCTTCAGTACCAAGATTAACTGTCTCAACCTCCTCCTGATGGGGAGTAATCATCTTCTCTTCTTATCTCAACAACCTGGCTAACTCTTTTGGTAACTCATAGTCTTCTTCAACCCCTTCATCAGCTTGATTAATCGGATTGTCGAAGTCATACAAGGTCATAGCAGTGTTGTTTTCGGTGCAATCTGGAGGATAATCTCTGCAAGGGTTGAGATTGGTTCGTTTTAGTGATTAGTTTTAATCTTGTTTAGAAAGTGTGAAAATTAAATTATTTATTTTGAAAACATTGCCATTTTATTGTTTTGTACAAAAGTCAAAAATGAAAATACAGTGAGCGAAAAAGAGACTCGTTTGCAAAAGATGTCTGATATTCATTGATTAATCATTTGCACAAAATTACAATATGGCCCTATTACAAAATGAGTCCTGACACCTTGGGCAAGATGCAAGACTTGATGCATGCTAAAAAAGACAGGAAATAATAATTACTCTACAGGAGTAACCCTTATAATTTCCTGGGAAGACTAGTTAAGGACTTGGTTCCCCGGGATCCTTGGACGTATCCAGCTCTCCAGGTTGTGGTCGCTTTCCGCCTCATCTTCCAGATTGTTAACAGCATCTGGGGTGAGCATCCCCCCACTGATGAACTTGGTCTCCTTGGCAGCCTCTGATTGATCTTGTCGGAATGGTCTGTAACCCAAACCGAATTTGTCTTCCTTTTTCTCCACCGGCAGCAGCTTTCCCCAACCTTGGGCATTACCATCTTCAACAACCTTCCGGACTTGCTGATAGGAGACAATTGAAGTACCCATCCTGTCTTCCTGGGATGCAGCAAATACTTCTGTTTCCTCATTGACATTCAAGGCCTCAAACCCTTGGCTCATTGTCTCATGGATTTCACCATCCATCTCAATATATTTGTAAGTAGCCAGCTGGCTAACAAATATGTCCTCCTCACCACAGATGGTGATAATCTGCCCTTCCCACTCATACTTCAGTTTCTGGTGAAGGGTCGACGTTACTGCGCCTGCAGCGTGAATCCATGGTCGACTTAACAAACAGCTATAAGTAGGTTATATGTCCATCACATAGAAAATGGTCTTAAAGACTTGTGGACCGATTATCACTGGCAGCTCCACCTCTCCAAGAACACATCTTTTGGAGCCATCAAAAGCCCTGACCACAAGGTTACTTGGCCGGAGAGCTATTCCGTCATATTCGAGCTTGACAAGGGCTTTCTTGGGTAAGACATTGAGTGAGGACCCAGTGTCTACAAGAACATGAGAGAGTACAACTCCTTTATATTCCAGGGTTATGTGTAAAGCTTTGTTGTGGTGATGTCCTTCTGTTATATTCCAGAGTACAACTCCAACATTGACCCAGTGTAAAGCTTCGGAACACAACAGCAGAGATAGGATTGAGATCTTTGAAGGAGTCTGGTGGAGTTGGTCCACAACTTTATAGTCACTTATTTTAATTATCCTCATAAATTCATCCACATCTTGATCAAAGGATGATTTATGGGTTTCGTTTGGTGCAGATTCTTCTGGTATCACACTCTTCCCTTTGGCTTTGGCAACAGCCTCTGCCTCAATGTTGGTTCTGGGAGCTTGTGACGCAAAGAGACGTCCGCTTCGGGTGAAGCCTCCGCCTCCCCCGACATTGTCCACTTGGGGAGTGAGAACTGGAGAATCAAGAAGGACTTTCTCTCCGTTGCAGTACAGATCAACACCATAATGCCATGGTATAGCACTATCTTTATCATATGGGATTGGCCCGGGCACCGTGATAGTGACTGGGCTCACTACAGCTGATGTTGGGACCGCAATCGTCTGTGGATCATAGAAAATAGTAACAGGACCTCGGGTGGATGTTGTTGAAGGTGAATTGAAGCTTGGTTGAAACTGTTGTTGAGATTGTTGAAAGTTGTTGGAATTTGGGACCGTTGCCAGGTCATAATAGATTGTGACAGTGGAAACATCATTGTTGGCGGTTGCTGAAGTTGTAGTTGCAGGTACAAATGAATTGTTGTGTGTTGAAGTGACAGATGAAATGATTACTGAAGTTGTAGCTGAATTATTTGGAATAATGGTTGCTGCAGTTGCAGAAGAACCAGTAGGAAAGATGGTTGTTGCATTTGTAGAAGATTCGCTTGTTGTCGCTCCCCCGAAAAGACAACTGGTCAGATAAGGTACAAAAGCGAACGGTCGGCGAGAGGAGAAGATGAAGTCAAGTGAATAGAGTCTCCAGTTAGGCATTTTTATCCCGAAGCAAAGGTAATGCTACATAAACCTAGAAAGATATGGATAAGACGGTTGCGAACCAGAGAAACTGAGAAAGGGGGTTGGTTACAACCTAGGAAGGTATTAGCACCCAGATTGTCCTTCGTACTCAACGGGATCCACGCTTAAAAGATTATGTTTAAAGGGGTAGGTGTGTGCTATTTATGTGCAAAAGCTGGAAGAGAAATATACAAGTGTCAGTACAAAAATGGTGAATGCTCGTGAACTGAGGCTTTTGAAAAGAAAGCTGGAAGAGGGGGAATGACAAAGAGACTTTTGTTCGATAACAGTTAAGTTATACCTACGTATCCTCTCGTGCAATGAGGAAGTCAGAACACCGTAGTTCGACTCAAAGAGACTGAAAGATGGATTAAATGATGAACTGCTTGCTTGTCTCTGCTCAAGTGTATGACTTGTTTGGCGCAAGTGCTAACTGTCTTGCATTAGACGGAAGAAGCGAGTTCTCGTTTGTGAGTGAAGATGATGAGAAAAGAATCCCGGAGGAGACATTTATTTCTTATTTTTTGTGTGTTTTCAATCTTTTATTGCTTTTTTGTGTTTGTCATAAGTTAATGAGCTTAAGCCTAAACCAAGGGTTAGTAAACTCATCATATCCTCCCTTTGATTAGGGATAATGAGAATACCTTAAGTATGAGATAAACGTCTCAACTTAATTACCTTGATGATGTAGGATTAAGATCATTAACCTACTTGTGATTATTTAGATGTTTTTGAGTTTTTGTTTAGTGTTAAGTAATTAGTTTAAGCCATAATCAAGAATTAGTGAACTCATTACACCATCCTAATAAAAGGATAATAGATGAGCACACTTAAGCTGAGGAAGATACCTCAACTTAATCCATGATTAGGGATTAACCTCATGACAAAACAAACCTTTATTAAAGTGGATTTTAATTAAGGGTGAGATTAATAAGTGAGTTTTATGGTTTGTAAGACAACTTGAGGGGGACTTGTCCATTAAACACTAGGGTTAGTACTTCTTAACCAATAAAGGAAGAATTAGAACCCTAATGTAAGGCCCAAGTTACAAGTTAATGTCTTAGTGATTATTAGATGGATTGATTAAGAGGTTTAAACAAATTAAGGGTTTAACACTTAGGATTAATGTAATACACTCCATCCTAAGAGAAGGATGCAGGCATAACCCTAATTCCAAATTCCTAAAGCCTTAAAGGTTTAGTCTCTAATGATGAGATGAGAAGGGAGACACAAGGAAGACTCAAAGGTAAAAGCAAAGGGGGGACTAATCACAAACCTAATTATTATCATGCTTGGATGTTCCTATGGTTTGTAAGGCTTGGGAAAGATCTTCAAAGAAGCCACCAAGGGAAGAAGCAGATGAAAGGAGGAAAAAACAGATGAATAAGTTACTTACTTCATTGAAGAAGATAAGTGACTTAGAGAAAGAAAGTGAGAGATGAACATAAATGAGAAAGCTCACTCTAAGACAATAAAAAAATTCAGCATGGATGCATATGAAGAAGGTGAAGAGAAATGAGAAGTGAAGGCAAATTCACTTCTCAAGTTAACTTACCACCTGAATATGTTAGTTCAAGATGCATATGTCGCTCCCACCAAATGACACAGGGCCAAGAGGGGTACAGACGCGAATGTTCGGCGAAAGGAGAGAGAACACACAAGGGTGAGCTCAAAAGACAAGGGTAGCCAGCTAGGCATTTTTATCCCGGAGGAAAGGTAATGCTGCATAAATCTAGAAAAGAATGGATAAGACGGTTGCGAACCAGAGAGACTGAGAAAGGGGGTTGGTTATAATCTGGGAAGGTATTAGCACCCAGATTGTCCCTCGTACCCGACGGGATCCACGCTTAAAAGATTTGTGTTTAAAAGGGGTAGTGTCAGTGCAATCTGTGTACCAAAGCTGGAAAGAATGCAAGTGTCAGTGTAAAAGAAAAGTGAAGTGTATAAGAGAAGTGTTAGTGTGAGAATAAGAATGAATTGCTCAAGACTACGAGGCTTAAAGAATAATGCTGGAAGAGGGGGAATATACAGAGACTTTTGTTCGATAACTGTTAAGTTATGCCTACGTATCCTCTCGTGCAATGAGGAAGTCAGAACACCGTAGTTCGACTCAAAGAGACTGAAAGATAAATTGAATTGTGAACTGCTTACTTGTCTATGCTCAAGTGTATGACCTGTCTGGCTCAGGTGCAAACTGTCTTGCATTAGATGAGAAGCAAGTTCTTGTTTGTGAGTGAATGAGATGAGAAAAGAATCCCGGAGGAGACGATTATTGTTTGTTTTTGGTGTTTTCAGTCTTTTATTGCTTTTTGATATTTGTCATAAGAAAATGAGTTTAAGCCTAAACCAAAGGTTAGTAACTCTTCACATCCTCCCTCTGATTAGGGGTAATGAGAATGCCTTAAGTATGAAGTAAACACCTCACACTTAACCACCTTGATGTAAGATTAAAATCATTAACCTACTTGCATTTATTTAGATTTTTTTGTTGTTTTTGTTTAGTGTTAAGTAATGAGATTAAGCGATAATCAAGGATTTAATGGACCCATTACACCATCCTAATAGAAGGATAATAGATGAGAACATTTAAGCTGAGGAAGGCTCCCCAACTTAATCAATGATCAGGGATTAACCTCATGACAAAACAAAGCCTTTATTAAAGTGGATTTTAGTTAATGGTGAGATTAAGAAATGGATTTTATGGTTTGTAAGACAACTTGAGGGGGACTTGTCCATTAACACTAGGGTTAGTCCTTCTTAACCAATTAAGGAAGAATTAAAACCCTAATGCAAGGCCCAAGTTACAAGCTTGATGTCTTGATGATTATTAAGGGAATTGGTTAAAGGATTTAAACACATTAAGGGTTTAACACTTAGGATTAAAGTTATACACTCCATCCTAATAGAAGGTGTCGCTCCCGATAAATGGGGAATGGCCCAGATAAAGGTACAAACGCGAACGGTCGGCGAAGGGGGGATGTGAGAACACACAGGAGTGAACTCACAGGGAATGAAAGATTCGCCAGCTAGGCATTTTTATCCCGGAGGAAAGGCAATGCTGCATAGACCTAGAAAGATATGGATAAGACGGTTGCGAACCAGAGAGACTGAGAAAGGGGGTTGGTTACAACCTGGGAAGGTATTAGCACCCAGATTGTCCGTCGTACTCGACGGGATCCACGCTTAAAAAATTTGTGTTTTAAAGGGGTAGTGTCAGTGCAATTTGTGTATAAAAGAGCTGGAAGAAAGATGTACAGGTGTCAGTGTAAGAGAAAGTGATGTATGATATATACAGTGTCAGTGTAAAAGAAACAGGAATAAGATACTCAAGATCATGAGGTTAAAAGAATGATGCTGAAAGAGGGGGAATATACAGAGACTTTTGTTCGATAACTGTTAAGTTATGCCTACGTATCCTCTCGTGCAATGAGGAAGTCAGAACACCGTAGTTCGACCCAAAGAGACTGAATGATAAATTGACAGTGAATTGCTTGCTTGTATACGCTCAAGTGTATGACCTGTCAGGCTCAGGTGCAAACTGTCTTGCATTAGACGGAAGAAGCCAGTTCTCGTTCGTGAGTGAATGAGGTGAGAAAAGAATCCCGGAGGAGACGATTATTGTTTGTTTTTGAGTTTTCAGTCTTTTATTGCTTTTTTGAAGTTTGTCATAAGTTAATGAGCTTAAGCCTAAACCAATGGGTTAGCAAACTCATCACATCTTCCCTCTGATTAGGGGTAATGAGAATACCTTAAGTGTGAAGTCAGCTTCTCACACTTAATCACCTTTGATGCAGGATTAAGATCATTAACCTACTTGTGATTATTTAGATGTTTTTGTTGTTTTTGTTCAGTGTTAAGTAATGAGATTAAGCCATAATCAGGGATTAAACAGACTCATTACACAATCCTAATAGAAGGATAATAGATGAGAATGTTTAAGCTGAGGAAGGCTCCTCAACTTAATCCATGATTAGGGATTAAACTCATGACAAAACAAGCCTTTAGTTAAGTGGATTTTATTTAATGATAAGATGATGAAGTGAATTTTATGATTTGTAAGACAGCTTGAGGGGGACTTGTCCATTAACACTAGGGTTAGTCCTTCTTAACCAGTTAAGGAAGAATTAGAACCCTAATGCAAGGCCCAAGTTACAAGTTTGATGTCTTGATGATTATTAGATGGATTGATTAAAGGAGTTAAACACATTAAGGGTTTAACACTTAGGATTAAAGTTATACACTCCATCCTAATAGAAGGATGCAGGCATAAGCTTAATCACAAAGCCTTAAAGCCTTTAGGGTTTAGTCCTTGATTATGAGATGAGAAGAGAGACACAAAGGATGACACAAAGGTAAAACTAATGGGGGACTAATCAAAACCCTAATCATTGTCATGCTTGGTTGTTCCTAAGGTTTGTGAGGTTTGCAAGAGAAATCTTCAGAGAAACCACCAGGAAGCATAATGAAAGGAGCCAAGAAAAGCAAAGTAACTTGCTTCATTTAAGAAGGCAAGTCACTTGAAGAAAGAAAGTAAGATAAAGAAGAATGAGCAAGCTCAATCTCAAACACAAAACAAAATGCAGCAATGATGCATAAGAGGGATGAAAAGAAATTGTGAGAAGTGAAGGCAAATTCACTTCTCAAAGTTACTTACCACCTGAAAAGTTAATGAAAGGAATGCAATACAATGCAAGATGAGATGAAATGACATGATGAAAATCAAAACCAGAAGCACATTCATGATGATAATGATGCTATGGGATGATGCAAACATGAAACAAGGCATGGTGATGATCATACAAGCTTATGGATGCAGATGAAGCAAGTTTGGAACCATGATCATACATGAAAAGTTATGAAATGCATATGACATACTGTAAACACCCCAAATTTGCCCTCACCCATTTCACCATGGCTTGTGATCATTCTCATATGCATAAGTTCAATCATATCATCTCACATCTCATTTTTTGATTCACTACATAGATTCTAAGTCATCAGCACCTAGGGTTTGTGATCTGAGCAATCCCAAGGCATCTTGAGCCATTCCAAGGGCCACCAATCAACTCAAAGGGGTCCACATGTGTTCAAGCATCATAGTACATCCTCTCAAGGTCAAAAATTCAAAAGAATCACAAGAACTGGGATTGGTATGGATGCAGAGCCAGGCTAGACTGCACAGTTGACTGAAAATTAGGGTTTTGGTTTCAGAGGCCATAACTCCAAATTTTTTGGTCATTCTTGTTTCCATTGCTCTTCATATGGTATAGGGAGTATGCATATCAATTTTCATGAAGAAATTCCATGGGGAAGTCATCTGATCAAAGGTTGACTTTTCAGACAAGTCAATGCAAGATCAGGGCATCTGAGGCCCCCAATGACTCAACCAATGGTTGATCTTCATCATTTTGAGTGTATATGATCTTTATTTGATCATGGAAGAAGGTTGAAGTTCATAAAAATCAAGAATTTAGGGTTTTTGCAAATGTTGACTTTTTGGGCATAGTTGACTTTTCAAGAATGCATCATTTTAGGTCATTTTTCAAGCCATGATTCTTGATCCAAAAATGCTTCAAATGGAAAAACTTTGGTCATGAAAGTTGTAGATCTCATTTTTCCCTTTTCAAAAAGTACAAGAACATGATCAAACTCTTCTTGGATCAAAAGTTATGGCAATGCAAAGTTGGCTAAAATCATTAATTTTCAAGGCATGCTTCAAATGGAAATTTTGCAAAGTCATGAACCAATGCATTATGTGACCTCTAATTCATTTCAAACCAGCACATAAACATTATCTAAGTCCTAAAATTCAGAATTGGACCAAGTTTCCCCATGGTTTGGTTGATGTAACAAGACTTTCTCACATGTGAACCAAAGTTACAACAAGTTGCAAAACTCATGATCATGCTCCCTACAACTTGCAGCCTTGGATGCTGAGCTTTGCTAGGCCTCTCCCTCACCCTTGCTGCGCCAGCCCATGCCATGTACTTGCCTATACCTTAAGCCATGCTTCTCTTACACATTATTTGACTTTTTGCAAAAGGTAACTTACCAATCAATAAAGGGCATGTCTTGTCAACTGACCAATGAGAGAGAGTTATGTGGACAATTTGCAAGCTAAACATAACACAAGGCAAGGCTGAAACACATTCATTCACCACATTCACAAAAAACTACCAAGTTGCAACTTCCTTCGAATCTGCCTCCACAGCCACAAAACACCCAAGCCAACTTCACCATTCAACTCACCTTGCTCCATAGACCACAAAGCATCAAGAACCAAAGCCTGAAACAGCCAGAACATCCCACTGCCATTTCTCACTCCATTTTGCAGTTTCATTCGAAACTCTCATCCTAGCTCACAAACAGTCAAACAAACCTTGCAAAGCTTCTCCATTCACCCTCAGGATCACAAACAACCCCTTTCCATGGCTTGAAACTGCCTGAAACTCCATTGCCATTTCTGACCAAGCTTGAGCAGGAGCTTTCGAATCTCATTATCCAGCCAACTTAAACTCCTTTTGAGCATTCAAGCATCTTCTGTGGACCAAGTGGAGTGGATTGCACAAGGAGAAGTGGCCAGAAAGTCCTCAAATTGAAAGCTCCAAATCTCAGGTAGCTCGAAAATTATTTTTCCAGAAATCATTTTTCTTGTTACAAACTTGTTCTATGTGATTCACTGATCATCCTGATGTTCTTAGTTTTTGAAATGGCTTTGATTTGAGTATTTAATTTGTCTCTGAAGCTTGCGTGCCCTAGTTTTTACTTCTTTCGATTCAGCTTGTTTAGGAAGAAGAAATGTGTTTTGAGAGAGGGGTTTGATTCGTGAGAGGATGGAGATCATTTCTATGTTCTTAGTTTTCATTTTTGATACGATTTGAGGGGTTTGGGGATTTTTCAGGTGAGGTGCTGGCCGGAGAAGACGACCGGAGGTCTTCTCCGGCCACCTGAGAGTGATTATGCCCTAATTGCGTCATTAACTCTAGTTTGAATTTGAGCCATAGATGAGCGTTGACCTGTTGACTTCCCTCTCTTTTGAATGGCCCAGATCATTTTGTTTGCCCTAATCTCTCTCATTAGCTTTAATTAATTCGTAATTAAATTAATTAATCCAGATGCAATCCACACCCTCCATTCACGCGCCAGTCAACCAATTTGAACTCAGGGCTCATCTCAGCCATCCTTTCCTTTGACTTTCTCTTTTATTTAATTTTTATTCATTCTTATTTCAATTAATTTGCATAATTATTTTAAAATAGTTAAAAATACATAAAAATTATGAAACTTTTTCCTAAAAGTTTTATTAATTTTTATGACCCAAAAATATTTTTATTTTATTTTTTATCATTAAAAAAGTATTTTTAAATATTTAAAAGATTATTTTTAATTGATTAATGGGAATTAATTAATTAAAAATACTTTTAGGTATTTAAAAATTGCAAAAAAATTCATGAAATGTTCTAAGACATTTAGAAACATTGTCCAACCTTCAAACCAAATTTCTTTTTTGATCTTGATGCATTTTAAGGATTTTTCATTGAATTAAATCATATTTTGTGCATTATTTTGATCCTAAGTTCCAAAAATCATTTCTGCCTATTGGAGAAGAGTTGGACATTGATTCTTCTTGCATTGTTTTGTGTTTGGCATGTAGTTTCTAGGGTAAAATGGCCATGATTTGATCTTGCATTTTCCATTTTTTTGGCATTTCTTTTGTTAAGAACCCTAAAAAACCCTAATGACTTAGAAAATTCATAACTTGAGTTTGATTGAGAGTTGAGAGCTCCCCTTTGGGCAGTGGTCTATTATAGGTTTAGGGTTTCTTTGGGTAGCATTTTCCATTTTTTATCTTAGGGTTTGCTTCTGTTTTGGGCTTTTGTTTGATGTTTGATCCATGAACCCTAAGTTGGGCTTTCTTTTGCATCCTTCTTGCATTTCCTTGCATAACTTGACTTGTCTTTGCATTTTGTGCATACTTGTGTTTCATTTGACATCTTAAGACATGTAGGAAGCATCTTTGATCATTGCATCTCATATTTGCCATGTCATTTGTTTTGTATGCTTCATAACATTTCATGCTTGTTCATGCTCCTTAACCTGCATCATTTGCATTCATAATCTTGTATGAGCATATCCATGTCTTGCCTCTTGTTTGCAGCTCCCCATAACATCATAATCATCATCAACATGCTTCTGGTTTTGTTTTTCATCATGTCATCTCACTTCATTTAGCATTGCATTGCATTTCTTTCTAACATTTCAGGTGGTAAGTAAACTTGAGAAGTGAATTTGCCTTCACTTCTCATAACTTTTCTTTTCATCTCTCTTGCATCCATTGCTGCATTTCTATTTGTGTTTGAGTTTGAGCTTGCTCATTCTTGTTCTTCTTCCTCCTACTTTCTTTCTTCAAGTGACTTGACTTCTTGAATGAAGCAAGCCACTTTGCTTCTCTTGATCTTGTTCATCTGCTTCCTGGTGGTTCTTTTGAAGATTGCTCTTGAAAAATTCACAAACCTTAGGAACAACCAAGCATGACAATGAATTAGGGTTTTGATTAGTCCCCCTCCTAGTTTTTTACCTTTGTGTCTCTCTTTGAGTCTTCTCTTCTCATCTCATAACCAGGGACCAAACCCTAAAGGCTTTAAGACTTTGTGATTAAGCTTATGCCTGCATCCTTCTTTTAGGATGGAGTGTATAACTTTAATCCTAAGTGTTAAACCCTTCATGTGTTTAAACCTCTTAATCAATTCACTTAATAACCATCAAGACATTACACTTGTAACTTGGGCCTTGCATTAGGGTTCTAATTCTTCCTTAATTGGTTAAGAAGGACTAACCCTAGTGTTAATGGACAAGTCCCCCTCAAGTTGTCTTACAAATCATAAAAATCACTTCATCACCATATCAGTAAATAAAATCCACTTAATCAAAGGCTTGTTTTGTCATGGGTTTAATCCCTAATCATGGATTAAGTTGAGGAGCTTTCCTCAGCTTAAACATTCTTATCTATTATCCTTCTATTAGGATGGTGTAATGAGTCTGTTTAATCCTTGATTGTGGCTTAATCTCATTACTTAACACTAAACAAAAACCACCAAAAACATCTAAATAATCACAAGTAGGTTAATGATCTTAACCCTACATCAAAGGTGATTAAGTGTGAGAAGCTGACTTCACACTTAAAGTATTCTCATTACCCCTAATCAGAGGGAAGATGTGATGAGTTTACTAAATCCATTGGTTTAAGCTTAAGCTCATTAGCTTATGACAAACTCTCAAAAACAATAAAAGACTGAAAACTCAAAAACAAACAATAATCGTCTCCTCCGGGATTCTTTTCTCATCACCTTCACTCACAAACGAGAACTTGCTTCTTCCGTCTAATGCAAGACAGTTTGCACCTGAGCCAGACAGGTCATACACTTGAGCATTGACAAGCAAGCAGTTCACAAGTCAATTCATCTTTCAGTCTCTTTGGGTCGAACTACGGTGTTCTGACTTCCTCATTGCACGAGAGGATACGTAGGCATAACTTAACAGTTATCGAACAAAAGTCTCTGTACATTCCCCCCTCCTTCTAGCTTCATTCTTTAGCCTCATGATCTTGAGCATTTCACTCCCGTTCTTACACTGACACTTTTACACTTCATATCACTTATACACTTCACACTGACACCTGCACATCCTTTTCCAGCTCATTTATACACAAATTGCACTGACACTACCCCTTTAAAACACAAATCTTTTAAGCGTGGATCCCGTCGAGTACGACGGACAATCTGGGTGCTAATACCTTCCCAGGTTGTAACCAACCCCCTTTCTCAGTCTCTCTGGTTCGCAAACCGTCTTATCCGTATCTTTCCAGGTCTATGCAGCATTGCCTTTCCTCCGGGATAAAAATGCCTAGCTGGCGACTCTATTCATTCTCCAGTGAGTTCACGGCTGTGTGTTCTCACTGTTCCCTTCGCCGACCGTTCGCGTCTGTACCTTCATCTGACCCTGTGTCACTTGTCGGGAGCGACAGCTTGGCGACTCTGCTGGGGAATACTTATGCTGCAACCAGGGCTTCTGGTTCTTTTTGTGGGTTCCTCCTAGTGCTTGATTGATTTGTGTTTACTGGGGTGTTATGTGCTTATTTGTGTTTGTATATTTGTATTTATTTTTGATTTATGTACAGTTTGCTTTACTACTTTCTTTATTGCTTTGGCATTATATCATAATTGACATACTGTACTGCTGGCTGGATCTGGGTTTTTTGTTTTGGTGGGTGGGTGTTTCATTGAGAGTTAAGATCCTATACCTGGGATCTGAGTGACACCTAGGCTAGAGTGAATCATATTCTTTCCCATTCCATTTCGGTCTGGTGCGGGAATATGAAACACGGTTCAGATATGGGTTTCTTCTTGAGAACTCTGTGTTGCAGATTTCCTGCAATGCTAGGGCTATCTGGGAAGCCTGCTAAGTCTGGATGACCTTTTAGTATTGACCTTCAGAAACTGAGGTGAATTAGAGGAGGAATTGTTATGGTTATTGTAAACACTGTACCTCCGGGTTAGAAGTGTTTACACTTCTCATAACTGATCCAAGTCTGAGGATCCTTGTTCTAGATCATCACCTGTGAGGGGGTTGGGCTGTCTACAGGTTTGCAGGTACCTTAACCTCAGAATACCCTGTTACTTTGACTTTGTTAAGAATGCTCCATGTTGGATAGTTCTTGTGATTCTAAAACCCTGGACATGTGGCTCTTTATTTGAGCCCCCCACCCTGGTTACTGGATTTATAGACCTCCATCTGGGATTCTTGAACACACATGGATCTATACCAAGGCAGTTAATCAGATCCAGCTCAGTCACAAACCTTTGCATTTCATTTGCATACATACTCATTGCATCATATTAACATGTGCTTATTTGTGTTTCAGAGTATCCATTTTCATCTGGTTTTGGTTTTGACCCCATCTGTTAGTATTGACCTATCTCCACCACCACTTGCTTCAGCCATATACTTCAGTGACTTGCACTAGCCAGCCAGTGGTCCACTCCTCAGCATCTTCACTAGCACCCTACTCAGTCTTCAGCACTTATGGCTCCAAAGAAAAGCAACATCACTTATCATTTCTTCCAACCAGACTTATCAGACATCAGGAGGATCCAAACCCTGATCACTCCAGATCACATACCCTTGTTCAGGGAGAGTTATGGGGATATACTTGACTTGGTTATGGATTTGGACCCATCTCAGAGGAGTCTGATCCATACTTGTATTCAGTTTTACGACCCCCCATTGAGATGCTTCACCTTTCAAGACTTTCAGTTGGGGCCTCTATTAGAAGAATACTCATCTTTGATTGGTTTGCCTATCAAGAGAGAAATCCCTTTCAACCCTGAAATGGTCTTTCCCAGCAATGGAGAGATAGCAAAAGCTTTGCACCTGGAGCCTGTTTTGATTGAGCAGCATATGACTTCTAAAGTTGGGATCCCTGGCTTCCATCTGGACTTCTTAATTTCTCAAGCCAGCCTAAAGGCCTCCCTGGGGGAGTGGAAAGCTGTTTGTGCTTTGCTGGCCTTATGCATATATGGGGTTGTGTTGTTTGCAGATGAGCCTCGATTCATCAGCAAGAATGCAATCCACCTGTTCATCCTGAAGAATCCAGTGCCAACTTTATTGGGGGACCTTTACTATTCAGTGCATCAGAGGAATGAGAAGCAGAGGGGGAGATTAGTGAGGATTTGTGCTCCATTATTTCATACTTGGCTTCTCAAGCATCTACCCAGAACAGATGCATTTCTCAACCCTCATCAGCAAAGCAACTGGGCTAAGAGGCTCACTACTCTCACATCAGCTGATATCAGATGGTGTACTCAAAGCACCAAGGGCAGAGATATCATCACCAGCTGTGGGCACTTTCCCAATGTGCCCTTAATAGGGGTCAAGGGAAGTATCAATTACAACCCTCTGCTGTTCAGGAGGCAATTAGGCTATGCACTGGTCCATACTCCCAGGGAGCAAGACTTGGTTGAGACCCTCTACTGTGAGAACAAGATTAGTCTGGCAACTGTTAGGCAGGCTGCCTGGGCCTGGGATCATGTTCAGACTAAGGGAATCACCATTCTGGGGAAGTGCAATAATGTGGCATCAGCACAATATTATGAGTGGTCCCATGCTAGGGCCCAATTCTCTGGAATGCCCTTTACCATAGAAGACATGCCTGAGTCGTCTTCAGCACCACCCCCTGCCACTATCAGTCTGGAGGAGTTTGAGAGCTTGAAGGAAAGAAATGAGAAGTTAACCCAAGCCTTGCAGAAGACCCTCAGGGAGAGGAGTGAAGGTGTGAGGGAGATTGAGAGATTGGAGAAATTGAGAGTGAAACACTTGACCAAGATTGAAAAGTCTGGAGATTATATCAACAAGTCCAAAGCTGGTGAGCAGATTTTGAAGAATGCTTGTAAAGAAGCCCAGTTTCAGAAAGCAAGAACAGACTTGTATTTGAAAGAGAGTCAAGCCAGGTGGGTCCGGATCACTGAGGCCCGTACTCTAGAAGACAAGAGAGTTCAAGACAAGATGGAGCAGATGGAAAAAGCCCTGGCAGCAGCCCAGAAGGAAATATCAGAGCTAGAAATCAGAGCTGGATTGAAGAGGTCTAAGGACCAAAGTCAGAATAAGAAATTGACTGCAGCTGTTGCAACAAGAAACCTTCTCATCAGAGGTCTCACGGAGCATCTGGCTGATCCTGTGACCGAAGCACTTCTTAAGGAAGTTCGTGAGGACGAGTTTGGCCTTGGAGTTTGATCATTTGCTTGTTGTTATCCCTATTTCATGTACTTTTTCTTTTTTATGATGTATTTTGGCCCCTCAGAGGGTTTGTGATTGTAAAATGAACAATTTGTATTATTTCACCTTTTGTAATGTATTTGTGTTCGTTTTGTTCCATCCAAGTTTACTTCGGAATCAACATCAACAACATCTTCAAGGGTCTGGAAGGGTCAAAACTGAGGGCCAAACCGGATACCTTGAGAGCAAATAAGCATACTGCATTGCATACTAACCCTTTTGTTTGTTTTGTAGGTTTTTGTTGCTAACCTCTGTTGTGATATTCAGGAATTATTGCTCGCCGCCGAGTATTTCCCCTCAACCGGCCACACAGGTACCCCACTAGAAACAACCTTCCGGGAATTCAGATGGATCAGATGCAGCAGGACCTTACGGAGGTCAGAAACCAGATGGCCAACGAAAGGTTGGAGATGAGAACTCAGATAACACAGTTCATAGAAGTAATGAACAATTTAGCTCAAAGCCAGGAGAGGCTCAGGGCTTTGGTAGAAGGGAGGAATCAAGATGAGCCCCATGTGGGGACTGCCGGCACAAGTAACAATGAACGGGTGCAACCCCATGTTAACCCTCCTGTGTTTGGCCCACACTTACATCCTGAGAATAACATTCCTGCAAATGTTCAAGGAACAGCCACTGCAGCCAGAGTACTTCAAGAAGATCCTCAGGAGGACCAATTTACAGTAATGGGTGCTGGAGAAGAAGCTTATGATAGGAGATTGGATGAAATAGCTGAGAAGCTGAGGTCCTTAGAATCTCAAAATTCTTTGGGTTTTGACGTGATGGACATGGGCTTGGTAGACGGGGTCAGGATCCCCCATAAGTTCAAGCCTCCTTGTTTCGAAAAGTATAATGGGACTTCATGCCCCCGGACTCATCTACAGTCATTTCTGGGAAGGCTGAAGGCTTATACAATGGATGAGAAGCTTTGGATGTTCTATTTCGAAGACAATTTGACTGGAGCGTCGAGAGAATGGTACTCTCACCTAACAAGGGCAACTATTAGATGCTGGAAAGACCTGGAAGAGGCCTTCATCAGACAGTATCAGTATAACTTAGACATGGCACCCAACAGGACCCTCCTAATGGGAATGTCACAGTCTTCAAGGGAGAGTTTCCGAGAATATGCCCAAAGATGGAGGCAATTGGCTGCTGTTGTTCAACCCCCTATGTCTGAAAGGGAAATGGCAGATATGTTCATGAATAGTCTTCAGGGAACCTATATTGACAGGTTAGCTGCTTTCTCTTCCACTAGCTTTGCGGATGTTGTCATAGCTGGGGAGAGGATTGAAAGCCTGTTGAAAATGGGAAAGATCTCAGATAATGGTGCAAGCTCGTCCAGTAGTACAAGAAAGCCTTTTGCAGGCCCGAGAAGAACTGGCGAGACCAATGCCATCCACACCAACAGGGGCAGACCCCAGTATGTTCAAAGGTCAATAGCAGCAATCACTATCCCTGCTCCCGCTCATCCACAGCCAGTCTATCAACCTCCTCAGCAAAACTTCCAACAGCAACCTCAGTATCATCAGAATCAGTATCCCCCGAGAAATTACAGCACCAACACCAACAACAATCAACAGAGGCCATTCCAACAGAGGCCATCTCAAGCTAACAGGGTAATCGATCCGATCCCAATGCCGTATGCTGCCTTGCTGCCACAACTTCTGAAACTCAACCTAGTTGAGCTAAGAACGTTGGCACCTCCGGATCCCAACAGTCTACCAAGGAACTATGACTCCAATGCTAGGTGTGCTTTTCATTCAAACGCACCTGGTCACAGTACAGAAAAATGCAGGGCTCTGCATATGAAGGTACAAGACTTGGTAGACTCCAAGGCTCTGAATTTTGCACCTCCGCCCAATGTCAATAAAAACCCTATGCCAAACCATGGTGGTCCCCGAATTAATGCTATCGAAGAAGACCAACCGTCTTATTTGATAACTAGTGTGGATCAGATCAGGACACCATTGGTGGAAATCAAAGCTCAACTCCGTGAAAGCAATATATTTCCGGGGTGTGAACTAGGGTGTCCCTATTGCAATATTTCATGGAATGGGTGTGAGGACCTGAGGAATGGCATTGACAGCCTTATTCAGAGTGGCCTGCTACAGATCACTACATCATTTCCGACAAATCCGACAACTTCATCAGCAACGGTTTCAGACCCTCCTACAACTGCAGCAACTATTGTTCCCGACAATTCACCAGCAACATCAACAAGTACTTCACCTGTCCTTCCAAATGATCAGTTTTCAACAGTTTCTCCTGCTACAACTTCAGCTTCATTCCATTTCGAATCTCCATCAACAACATCAGTCCTTCCAACAACACCTCCTACAACACCAGCAATCAATCATGAAGATGTCTCCACTGTTACCATATTCTACGATCCTGAAAATAATTCCGCCTACCATTCAGAAGGTGCTGCTCCCGCCAGAGCACCAGTTACAATCTTTTATGATCCACAAACAATTACAGTCCCTTCAGCAGCAGCAATCAGTCCAGTCACTGTCACGGTGCCTGGACCAGTACCATTTGAAAGCAATAGGGCCATCCCTTGGCACTATGGCTCTGACGTGTACTGCGAAGGAAAAAGAATCACTCTTGAAACATCAACACCTGCACCACAAGTAGATAATGTGGGGGGAGGCGGAGGCTTCACTCGAAGCGGACGTCTCTTTGCTCCACCAATTCAAAGACCTACTGCCGAAGCAGAAGCTGCTGCCAAGGCAAAAGGAAAGAGCCCGGTGCAGGAAGATCAAGCTGTTAAAGAAGCCTTGAAGACACCGTTCGATCAAGAAGTTGATGAGTTTATGAGAATCATCAAAAAGAGTGACTACAAAATTGTGGATCAGCTTCACCAAACGCCATCCAAAATCTCTATCCTCTCACTGCTTATGTGCTCCGAAGCCCATCGGAATGCACTACTCAAGGTCTTGCACGCAGCTTACGTGCCTGAAGAGATTACTGTCAACCAATTGGAAACCGTGGTTGGAAATGTTACTGCTAGCAATGGGCTAGGGTTTACCAATTCTGACTTGACAGCGGATGGCCGCAATCACAACAAAGCCTTGCACATAACCATGGAATGCAAAGGAGCTGTCCTTTCTCATGTGCTGGTGGACACAGGATCTTCCCTGAATGTCTTACCAAAGAAGGCTCTGGTGAAGTTAGAATATGATGGATTGGCATTGAGACCCAGCAACCTGGTGGTGCGAGCCTTTGATGGTTCGAAGAGATCGGTTCTGGGAGAGATTGAGCTGCCCGTGACAATTGGCCCGCAGACCTTTAAAACTATCTTTTATGTGATGGACATTCAGCCCGCCTACAGCTGTTTGTTGGGTAGACCCTGGATTCACGCCGCCGGCGCAATAACGTCTACCCTTCACCAAAAGTTAAAATTTGAGTGGGAAGGTCAAGTTGTCACAATCTGTGGGGAAGAGGACATTTTTGTTAGCCATCTGGCTACGTACAAATACATTGAGATGGATGGGGAGATCCATGAAACAATGAGCCAAGGTTTTGAAGCCTTGAATGTCAACGAAGCATCTGCTGTATCAGGTATCTCCATGTCGTCTTACCAGCAAGCCCGAAAGGTTGTTGAGGAAGGAACTGCCCTAGGCTGGGGCAAGGTCTTAGCTGTGGAGGAGAAGAAGGACAAGTTTGGGTTGGGTTACAGACCAACTCAACATCGAGCAAAGGCTGCAGAGCCAGGTTTTGTCAGTGGGGGAATGCTTACCCCTGATGCTATCAACAATCTGGAAGACGAGCTGGAAGAGGAGCGCAATCTGGAGAATTGGATTCGTCCAAAGATCCCGGGGAGCAGTGTCTCGAACTGGTCTTCCCAGGAAATTATAAGAGTTACTCATGCAGAGTAATTATTATTTCCTGTATTTTTATAGCATGCATCCAAGTCTTGCATCTTGCCCAAGATGACAAGACTCATTTTGTGATCAGGGCCATCTGTACTTTTGTGCAAACAAGATTAAATTAATGAAATATCAGACATCTTTTTGCAAACAAGTCTTTTTCTTTTCTGCTCACTGTTTTTTCCATTTTTCTTTTTGTACAAAAATAAATGGCGGTGTTTTCAAAATGATAACTTCATTTCACTTTTTTCTAAAGCAAGATTAAAATCAATCACTAAAATGAACAAACTTGACCCTTGCAGAGAGTGCCTTCCTGACAGCACCGACAACAGCACGGCTATGACATCGTATGACTTTGACAATCCAATCAATCAAGCTGATGAAGGGGTTGATGAAGAATATGAGCTTCCTGAAGAGCTAGCTAGGTTGTTGAGGCAGGAGGAAAAGATTATTACTCCTCACCAGGAGGAGGTTGAAGTGATCAATCTTGGTACAGATGAAGACGCGAAAGAAGTCAAAATCGGGGCCTGCCTGCAAGACTCAGTGAAGAGACAACTGATAGATCTGCTTCAAGAGTATGTTGATGTGTTTGCTTGGTCGTATCAAGATATGCCAGGGTTGGATACCGACATTGTTGTGCATAAGCTGCCTTTGAGGGAAGAATGCCCACCAGTTAAACAGAAACTGCGCCGAACTCGCCCAGACATGGCTATGAAAATCAAAGAAGAGGTACAAAAGCAGTGGGACGCCGGGTTCCTTGCTGTGACTAGCTACCCACCGTGGGTTGCTAATATAGTGCCTGTGCCTAAGAAAGACGGCAAAGTAAGAATGTGTGTTGACTATCGAGATCTGAACAGAGCTAGCCCGAAAGATGACTTCCCATTACCTCACATTGATGTATTGGTGGATAACACGGCTCAGTTCTCGGTATTCTCCTTCATGGATGGATTTTCAGGATATAATCAGATCAAGATGTCACCTGAAGACATGGAGAAGACAACATTCATTACACCTTGGGGCACGTTCTGTTACAAAGTAATGCCATTCGGACTGAAGAATGCTGGTGCAACGTATCAACGGGCTATGGTGACATTATTCCACGATATGATCCACAAGGAAATAGAATGTTATGTGGATGATATGATCGCCAAGTCCCTTACAGAGGAAGACCACCTGGTGAATCTGCTGAAGTTGTTCAAGCGACTGAGGAAGTACCAACTAAAGCTGAACCCCAACAAATGCACATTCGGGGTGCGATCCGGTAAGTTGCTGGGCTTTATTGTAAGCGAGAAAGGGATTGAAGTTGACCCTGATAAAGTCAAAGCCATCCAAGAGATGCCTGCACCGAAAACTGAGAAAGAAGTTCGAGGGTTCTTAGGTCGATTGAACTATATCTCACGGTTCATATCTCACCTCACAGCAACCTGCGAACCCTTGTTTAAGTTGTTAAGAAAAGAACAAACGGTCAGGTGGAACGAAGATTGCCAGAAGGCTTTTGACAAGATCAAAGAGTACTTACAAGAACCTCCAATCCTCATGCCTCCAGTAGAAGGAAGACCTCTGATTATGTACTTGACAGTGTTAGAAGAGTCGATGGGGTGTGTGCTGGGCCAGCATGACGAGTCTGGTCGAAAAGAGTATGCAATATACTACCTAAGCAAAAAGTTTACCGACTGTGAACAGCGTTATTCACTACTCGAGAAAACTTGCTGTGCTTTAGCATGGGCTGCTCGCCGACTGAGACAGTATATGTTGACCCACACTACCCTATTAATCTCAAAAATGGATCCAGTTAAGTACATTTTCGAGAAGCCAGCTCTTACCGGACGGGTTGCAAGATGGCAGATGATTCTCACAGAATACGACATACAGTACACTTCTCAGAAAGCCATCAAAGGCAGTGTACTATCCGAATATCTTGCTGAGCAACCCATTGATGACTACCAGCCTATGAGGTTTGACTTCCCCGACGAGGACATCATGTTCATTAAAGCAACAGATCACGAAGAGCCTATTCACACTGAAGGGCCTGACCCAGAAGAAGAATGGACTATGATGTTTGACGGGGCTGTTAACATGAATGGTCGTGGTGTTGGTGCGGTACTCATTACGCCTAAAGGAGTCCACATGCCTTTCTCGGCAAAACTCACTTTCAACTGCACTAACAACGAAGCTGAATACGAAGCTTGCATTATGGGTCTTGAGGAAGCCATTGACCTCAGGATCAAAACTTTGACTATATTCGGAGATTCAGCTTTGGTAGTCAATCAGACCAACGGAAAATGGTATACACACCAAGATCATCTGATACCTTACAGGGATTATACAAGGAGGTTACTGACTTTCTTCACAACAGTCAAGCTTGAGTATATCCCTCGGGACGAGAATCAGTTTGCGGATGCTCTTGCTACCATTTCATCCATGATCAAAGTTCAAACGGCTAACTTTGTACCCCAGATTTCAGTGTCTAGACTTGATAGACCAGCATATGTATTTGCAGCGGATGTTGTCAAGGATGATAAGCCTTGGTTTCATGACATTAAACGCTTCTTGGAGGATCAGACATACCCGCCTGGGGCATCTTCCAATGAAAAGAAGACTTTAAGAAGGCTTGCTGGTAGTTTCTTTCTGAACACTGATGGGTCTTTATACAAGAGGAACTTTGACATGGTACTCCTCAGATGTGTTGACAAGACAGAAGCAGATTTGTTGATGCATGAAGTGCACGAAGGATCTTTCGGTACCCATGCTGGAGGACATGCAATGGCTAAAAAGTTGTTGAGATCAGGCTATTATTGGATCACAATGGACGCAGACTGTTGTGCTTACGCCAGAAAATGCCATAAATGCCAGATCTATGCAGATAAGGTGCATGTACCTCCCAATCCTTTGAACATCATGTCTTCACCATGGCCCTTTGCTATGTGGGGCATTGATATGATCGGCAAGATTGAGCCAACTGCTTCAAACGGCCACAGATTCATCCTGGTCGCCATTGACTATTTCACCAAGTGGGTTGAAGCAGCCTCATATGCAAATGTTACAAGACAAGTGGTAGCCCGATTTTTGAAGAGAGATATCATCTGTCGGTATGGAGTGCCCGAGCGAATCATTACTGATAATGGTTCCAATCTAAACAACAAAATGATGGCAGAGCTGTGTCGGGACTTCAGGATCCAACATCACAATTCTTCTCCTTACAGGCCAAAGATGAATGGCGCTGTTGAGGCAGCGAATAAGAATATTAAGAAGATTGTGCAGAAGATGGTAATCACATACAAGGACTGGCATGAAATGCTACCGTTTGCCTTGCATGGGTGCCGTACGTTAATCAGAACATCCACTGGGGCAACACCGTATCAGCTTGTGTATGGTATGGAGGCAGTCCTACCTGTTGAAGTTGAATTACCCTCTCTACGGGTATTGATGGATGTTAAACTGAGTGAAGCAGAATGGGTTCGGTCCCGATTCGAACAACTGAGTCTGATCGAAGAGAAAAGATTGGCTGCAATCTGTCATGGGTAGTTATATCAGAAGAGAATGAAGAAGGCCTTCGATCAGAAAGTCAGACACCGAGAGTACCAAGTAGGGGATCTTGTGCTGAAAAGAATCCTCCCTCCTCATACAGACCACAGGGGCAAATGGACTCCAAATTACGAAGGACCATTTGTTATAAAGAAAGTTTTCTCCGGTGGAGCACTGATGCTCAGCACCATGGATGGTGAAGATTTCCCATCCCCTGTGAATTCAGATGCAGTTAAAAAATACTTCGCATAAAATGACCCGCTGGACATAAAAAACAGAATGTAAGTCCAGGCAAAAATAGGGCATCCCGGCGAGTCAAAAACAGAATAAAAGACTCGGGCAAAAGTAAGGGAAAATGAATAAAATGTACACCCGCTGAGTTGAAAAGCCGCATTGGACAGCTCAGGCAAAAATGGGTATCCCGATGGATTGAAAAGCCGAAAGGGCGATCCATGCAAAATAAGGGAATAAGCGAACAACTGCATTCTGAATTCGTCTGTATCGCTTACAACTTAGAAAGCTTCGACGGAATCAAGCTTCAATCAGAATCAACTCTCTCCAGAAAGCAAGACGAGAAGAACGTCATTGTCATACGAGTCATAGCAGAAGAGGAAGCTCCTAGAAAACCTCGTCAACATCGCCAGCATTTTGTTTCTCAATTTGTAACAGTCTCTTCATTTCAGGAGATATGTTTCCTTGACTGTATCTTGCCAATTCAGGGCACATGAATTAATAAAATCAGATTTTTCAGTCATGTTTCGTTTTGTATATTTTATTTACAAAGGATGTCTGATGTCTCTAAAAAACTAGTTGCATAAGTACAGATGTTTTTCTCTAAAAATAATAAAAAAAAACGCATGCTTACAGGGAATATACTTACTCTCAAAAGTGCCTAACTCCTATGACGGAATCCAGTAAAGGATACCTCGGGACCTTTTGTGCGTATCCTTATCTTTGCAGGATTGCAGGTATCCAGAACGCAACCTGGGGCATGCAAGCTACGTCTCAGCAAGCCGGCAAGTCATTATCAACTCGGTCTATCTTCCACGTGGCACTGGAAGGAGCCCACTTCCCCAGCAAAGTTGCCAAATCAACATACACTCAATCTCAACATCTGAAATGCTCTATCCCCAGCTGAGTTGCCTCTTGTTGCTATCCCCAGCTGAGTTGCCTCTTATAATTCCCCAACCGAGTTGCCATTTCATCCTCAGTTGAGTACAGGAGTCAGGGAATCATCTCCCCACAGAATCTTCAGCCTCTATCCAGAAGAGCAGCGCATAGAAGATCACAACAGAGTGAAGAAAGCTTCTACAAACTCCAGCTGGGTCCCGTATTATAAGGATGTCAATCAGTGACCTATATCCCCAAGCAGATACATCATTAGATCTACCAATGATCTCATCCCTAGCTGGGATGTTCACTTCAAGCAGATCAACCAGAGATCTTTGCAGCAACGGGATCCGAATCCCGGATCTGTGCCTCCTTGCATAATCATAGCATTTGCATCATAATATCCCCTCAGAGCGTAGCATTCCGTCTAATACGGAGCATTACGGCAAAAAAATCAAACGCATAGCATAATCATAAGCCATGTTCTGAATTAACGCTTGTGCATAATAACCGTTCATCATCATTGTACAAAAATCCCCACCAGGGTCCCAGCAAAAGCAGTTGCCTCACAAATCACAAACACCAGTATATACACCTTTGGACACCTGTCCGTGTCACATCACCAGCAGAAAGCCAAAGACATCCTCTTTGCACTCACTTATACTTATATATACACTTTCTTGACACCCGTCCGTGTCATATCCCCAGCGCAGTCGCTTACACTCTCATCACCCATATACATGTTTATATTATACTTTTCTCTTTTGACACTCGTCTGTGTCACTCTCCCCAGCAGATAAACACTTATATATATATACTCACTACTCATTGGTACACTTATACAGATACTCGCCCGTATACACCATCACTCATACCCCCACAGATTCAACAGTAGTCCTTGTTCTTTGTTAACCAGTTGGTACTCGTCCGTACCATCATCTCAGAACATTGCGTCTAATGTTTGTTTCTACATGATACTCGTCCGTATCGTAGTCTTAAGGATGCTCGCCCGCATCTTTAATCCATACACCGTGTCAAACACTTATGTCTTCTTGAATATAGATACTCGTCTGTATCTGCTCTCCCCAGAAGAGTTCTTTCAGATTCAACACTCGTCCGTGTTCTCTGTTAACCAGTTGATACTCGTCCGTATCATCATCTCTGAACATGTGTCAGTTTGTTTCTACATGATACTCGTCCGTATCATAGTCTTAAGGATGCTCGTCCGCATCTTTAATCTATACAATACCAAACACTTATACCTTTTATTTCTTGGATAAACACTCGTCCGTGTTTACTATATCCCCAGTAGATCGCCAACAAAGCAAATTTCCTTTTTATCTAACACTCATCCTGTGTTATGATAACTTTGAGAGCAGCCGTACCCTGCTAAGTGGTCGTCCTCCACTTCTTGATGGTCGTCCTCCATCATGCTCATCCGATGGCCGTCCCCATCGTTGATATTTTAGCAGCCGTCCCCTGCTAGGTGGTCGTCCTCCACCTTTTGATGATCGTCCTTCATCATTTTATCCAATGGCCGTCCCCATTGTTGATTTTGGTTATCCGACACTCGTCCTGTGTTGTGATAAACCTTGAGAGCAGCCGTACCCTGCTGAGTGGTCGTCCTCCACTTCTTGATGGTCGTCCTCCATCATGCTCATCCGATGGCCGTCCCCATCGTTGACCTTTTCTATCCGATGGCCGTCCCCATCGTTGATATTTTCGGCAGCCGTACCCTGCCAGGTGGTCGTCCTCCACCTTTGATGGCCGTCCCCATCATATTTTCTATTATCCCCAACAGAGCAGCCGTACCCTGCTAGGTGATCGTCCTTCACCTTTGATGGCCGTCCCCCATCATCTGTTTATTTCATTTATTCTTTAACCCGATGGCCGTCCCCGTCGTGGTCCCTTTTCCTTTTAGCCCGATGGCCGTCCCCATCGTTGGTTACTTTACCTTTATGAACTTGATGGCCGTCCCCGTCATGTTTCATTAATCCTCAGAAAATTTTACAGCTTTATCTTGATGGCCGTCCCCATCATGAATTTATTTCCCCAGCTAGTCAGCCGTCCCCGTCTTGGCTTTACCTTTTATCCCCAGCATGTCGGCCGTCCCCGTCATTGCTCTTTACCCAGCAGTCGTCCTCTGCTCGACGGTCGTCCTCCGTCGCCCATTTTACAATATACTTTGTTTTCCTTTTACAATCTATATCCCTTTTCTTCTTCATTCCGTGAGTGCAAATTTTGGACTGTCTTTGGTATTCAACCACAAGTTATCTTGTTTGCCTGTCAAGCCGTCGCTTACAACCTGCACAGCTAACTCATGTTTGAATAGGGGCAGCTGTAAACACCCCAAATTTGCCCTCACCCATTTCACCATGGCTTGTGATCATTCTCATATGCATAAGTTCAATCATATCATCTCACATCTCATTTTTTGATTCACTACATAGATTCTAAGTCATCAGCACCTAGGGTTTGTGATCTGAGCAATCCCAAGGCATCTTGAGCCATTCCAAGGGCCACCAATCAACTCAAAGGGGTCCACATGTGTTCAAGCATCATAGTACATCCTCTCAAGGTCAAAAATTCAAAAGAATCACAAGAACTGGGATTGGTATGGATGCAGAGCCAGGCTAGACTGCACAGTTGACTGAAAATTAGGGTTTTGGTTTCAGAGGCCATAACTCCAAATTTTTTGGTCATTCTTGTTTCCATTGCTCTTCATATGGTATAGGGAGTATGCATATCAATTTTCATGAAGAAATTCCATGGGGAAGTCATCTGATCAAAGGTTGACTTTTCAGACAAGTCAGTGCAAGATCAGGGCATCTGAGGCCCCCAATGACTCAACCAATGGTTGATATTCATCATTTTGAGTGTATATGATCTTTATTTGATCATGGAAGAAGGTTGAAGTTCATAAAAATCAAGAATTTAGGGTTTTTGCAAATGTTGACTTTTTGGGCATAGTTGACTTTTCAAGAATGCATCATTTTAGGTCATTTTTCAAGCCATGATTCTTGATCCAAAAATGCTTCAAATGGAAAAACTTTGGTCATGAAAGTTGTAGATCTCATTTTTCCCTTTTCAAAAAGTACAAGAACATGATCAAACTCTTCTTGGATCAAAAGTTATGGCAATGCAAAGTTGGCTAAAATCATTAATTTTCAAGGCATGCTTCAAATGGAAATTTTGCAAAGTCATGAACCAATGCATTATGTGACCTCTAATTCATTTCAAACCAGCACATAAACATTCTCTAAGTCCTAAAAATCAGAATTGGACCAAGTTTCCCCATGGTTTGGTTGATGTAACAAGACTTTCTCACATGTGAACCAAAGTTACAACAAGTTGCAAAACTCATGATCATGCTCCCTACAACTTGCAGCCTTGGATGCTGAGCTTTGCTAGGCCTCTCCCTCACCCTTGCTGCGCCAGCCCATGCCATGTACTTGCCTATACCTTAAGCCATGCTTCTCTTACACATTATTTGACTTTTTGCAAAAGGTAACTTACCAATCAATAAAGGGCATGTCTTGTCAATTGACCAATGAGAGAGAGTTATATGGACAATTTGCAAGCTAAACATAACACAAGGCAAGGCTGAAACACATTCATTCACCACATTCACAAAAAACTACCAAGTTGCAACTTCCTTCGAATCTGCCTCCACAGCCACAAAACACCCAAGCCAACTTCACCATTCAACTCACCTTGCTCCATAGACCACAAAGCATCAAGAACCAAAGCCTGAAACAGCCAGAACATCCCACTGCCATTTCTCACTCCATTTTGCAGTTTCATTCGAAACTCTCATCCTAGCTCACAAACAGTCAAACAAACCTTGCAAAGCTTCTCCATTCACCCTCAGGATCACAAACAACCCCTTTCCATGGCTTGAAACTGCCTGAAACTCCATTGCCATTTCTGACCAAGCTTGAGCAGGAGCTTTCGAATCTCATTATCCAGCCAACTTAAACTCCTTTTGAGCATTCAAGCATCTTCTGTGGACCAAGTGGAGTGGATTGCACAAGGAGAAGTGGCCAGAAAGTCCTCAAATTGAAAGCTCCAAATCTCAGGTAGCTCGAAAATTATTTTTCCAGAAATCATTTTTCTTGTTACAAACTTGTTCTATGTGATTCACTGATCATCCTGATGTTCTTAGTTTTTGAAATGGCTTTGATTTGAGTATTTAATTTGTCTCTGAAGCTTGCGTGCCCTAGTTTTTACTTCTTTCGATTCAGCTTGTTTAGGAAGAAGAAATGTGTTTTGAGAGAGGGGTTTGATTCGTGAGAGGATGGAGATCATTTCTATGTTCTTAGTTTTCATTTTTGATACGATTTGAGGGGTTTGGGGATTTTTCAGGTGAGGTGCTGGCCGGAGAAGACGACCGGAGGTCTTCTCCGGCCACCTGAGAGTGATTATGCCCTAATTGCGTCATTAACTCTAGTTTGAATTTGAGCCATAGATGAGCGTTGACCTGTTGACTTCCCTCTCTTTTGAATGGCCCAGATCATTTTGTTTGCCCTAATCTCTCTCATTAGCTTTAATTAATTCGTAATTAAATTAATTAATCCAGATGCAATCCACACCCTCCATTCACGCGCCAGTCAACCAATTTGAACTCAGGGCTCATCTCAGCCATCCTTTCCTTTGACTTTCTCTTTTATTTAATTTTTATTCATTCTTATTTCAATTAATTTGCATAATTATTTTAAAATAGTTAAATATACATAAAAATTATGAAACTTTTTCCTAAAATTTTTATTAATTTTTATGACCCAAAAATATTTTTATTTTATTTTTTATCATTAAAAAAGTATTTTTAAATATTTAAAAGATTATTTTTAATTGATTAATGGGAATTAATTAATTAAAAATACTTTTAGGTATTTAAAAATTGCAAAAAAATTCATGAAATGTTCTAAGACATTTAGAAACATTGTCCAACCTTCAAACCAAATTTCTTTTTTGATCTTGATGCATTTTAAGGATTTTTCATTGAATTAAATCATATTTTGTGCATTATTTTGATCCTAAGTTCCAAAAATCATTTCTGCCTATTGGAGAAGAGTTGGACATTGATTCTTCTTGCATTGTTTTGTGTTTGGCATGTAGTTTCTAGGGTAAAATGGCCATGATTTGATCTTGCATTTTCCATTTGTTTGGCATTTCTTTTGTTAAGAACCCTAAAAAACCCTAATGACTTAGAAAATTCATAACTTGAGTTTGATTGAGAGTTGAGAGCTCCCCTTTGGGCAGTGGTCTATTATAGGTTTAGGGTTTCTTTGGGTAGCATTTTCCATTTTTTATCTTAGGGTTTGCTTCTGTTTTGGGCTTTTGTTTGATGTTTGATCCATGAACCCTAAGTTGGGCTTTCTTTTGCATCCTTCTTGCATTTCCTTGCATAACTTGACTTGTCTTTGCATTTTGTGCATACTTGTGTTTCATTTGACATCTTAAGACATGTAGGAAGCATCTTTGATCATTGCATCTCATATTTGCCATGTCATTTGTTTTGTATGCTTCATAACATTTCATGCTTGTTCATGCTCCTTAACCTGCATCATTTGCATTCATAATCTTGTATGAGCATATCCATGTCTTGCCTCTTGTTTGCAGCACCCCATAACATCATAATCATCATCAACATGCTTCTGGTTTTGTTTTTCATCATGTCATCTCACTTCATTTAGCATTGCATTGCATTTCTTTCTAACATTTCAGGTGGTAAGTAAACTTGAGAAGTGAATTTGCCTTCACTTCTCATAACTTTTATTTTCATCTCTCTTGCATCCATTGCTGCATTTCTATTTGTGTTTGAGTTTGAGCTTGCTCATTCTTGTTCTTCTTCCTCCTACTTTCTTTCTTCAAGTGACTTGACTTCTTGAATGAAGCAAGCCACTTTGCTTCTCTTGATCTTGTTCATCTGCTTCCTGGTGGTTCTTTTGAAGATTGCTCTTGAAAACTTCACAAACCTTAGGAACAACCAAGCATGACAATGAATTAGGGTTTTGATTAGTCCCCCTCCTAGTTTTTTACCTTTGTGTCTCTCTTTGAGTCTTCTCTTCTCATCTCATAACCAGGGACCAAACCCTAAAGGCTTTAAGACTTTGTGATTAAGCTTATGCCTGCATCCTTCTTTTAGGATGGAGTGTATAACTTTAATCCTAAGTGTTAAACCCTTCATGTGTTTAAACCTCTTAATCAATTCACTTAATAACCATCAAGACATTACACTTGTAACTTGGGCCTTGCATTAGGGTTCTAATTCTTCCTTAATTGGTTAAGAAGGACTAACCCTAGTGTTAATGGACAAGTCCCCCTCAAGTTGTCTTACAAATCATAAAAATCACTTCATCACCATATCAGTAAATAAAATCCACTTAATCAAAGGCTTGTTTTGTCATGGGTTTAATCCCTAATCATGGATTAAGTTGAGGAGCTTTCCTCAGCTTAAACATTCTTATCTATTATCCTTCTATTAGGATGGTGTAATGAGTCTGTTTAATCCTTGATTGTGGCTTAATCTCATTACTTAACACTAAACAAAAACCACCAAAAACATCTAAATAATCACAAGTAGGTTAATGATCTTAACCCTACATCAAAGGTGATTAAGTGTGAGAAGCTGACTTCACACTTAAAGTATTCTCATTACCCTTAATCAGAGGGAAGATGTGATGAGTTTACTAAATCCATTGGTTTAAGCTTAAGCTCATTAGCTTATGAAAAACTCTCAAAAACAATAAAAGACTGAAAACTCAAAAACAAACAATAATCGTCTCCTCCGGGATTCTTTTCTCATCACCTTCACTCACAAACGAGAACTTGCTTCTTCCGTCTAATGCAAGACAGTTTGCACCTGAGCCAGACAGGTCATACACTTGAGCATTGACAAGCAAGCAGTTCACAAGTCAATTCATCTTTCAGTCTCTTTGGGTCGAACTACGGTGTTCTGACTTCCTCATTGCACGAGAGGATACGTAGGCATAACTTAACAGTTATCGAACAAAAGTCTCTGTACATTCCCCCCTCCTTCTAGCTTCATTCTTTAGCCTCATGATCTTGAGCATTTCACTCCCGTTCTTACACTGACACTTTTACACTTCATATCACTTATACACTTCACACTGACACCTGTACATCCTTTTCCAGCTCATTTATACACAAATTGCACTGACACTACCCCTTTAAAACACAAATCTTTTAAGCGTGGATCCCGTCGAGTACGACGGACAATCTGGGTGCTAATACCTTCCCAGGTTGTAACCAACCCCCTTTCTCAGTCTCTCTGGTTCGCAAACCGTCTTATCCGTATCTTTCCAGGTCTATGCAGCATTGCCTTTCCTCCGGGATAAAAATGCCTAGCTGGCGACTCTATTCATTCTCCAGTGAGTTCACGGCTGTGTGTTCTCACTGTTCCCTTCGCCGACCGTTCGCGTCTGTACCTTCATCTGACCCTGTGTCACTTGTCGGGAGCGACACATACAACATGGAAAATGCAAGATGCAATGATCAAACATGCCTTCAATATGTCTTAAGATGTCAAATGAATCAAATGGATGCACAAAATGTCATGTCAAGTCAAGGTATGAATGCAAATGCAAGATGGATGCATATGGAAGCCCAAATTAGGGTTTATGATCAAAGCATCAAACAAAAACCAAAACCAGAAGCAAACATCAAGATAAAAAATTGAAAATGCATTCAAAGGATCCCTAAACCTATATTAACTCACTGCCCAAAGGAGAGGTTCCAACTCTTAACCTAATAAAAGTTATGAATTTCCTAAGTTTCCTAGGGTTTTTGGGTATCTTAACAAGAAAAATGCCAAACAAATAGAAAATGAAAGATCAATTCATGCCAATTTAATCTCACAAACTACATGATATGCTAAACACAATGCAAAAGAATCAAAGTCCAACTCTCAATGGTTAGGCAGAAATGATTTTTGGAAGTTTGGATCAAAATAATGCTTTGAAAATGAATTAATTCCATGGAAAATTCTCAAAATGCATCAAGATCAAAAAAGAAATTTGGTTTGAAGGTTGGAAAATGTTTCTAAATGGTTTTAAAGGTTTCATGAATTTTTTGGTGATTTTTAAATACCTAAAAGTATTTTTATTTAATTAATTCTCATTAATTAATTAAAAATAAACTTTTAAATATTTAAAAATATTTTTTAAATGCAAAAAATAAAAATAAAAATGTTTTTGGTTTCTGAAATTTAATAAAAGTTTATATAAAAAATTTCAGAATTTTTAAGATGATTTTGCTATTTTTAATAAAATGGACAAATTAAATGAAATAAAGTGTAAAATAATATGAATTTAATCTGAAAAATGGAAAGTAATCAAATCTAAGGGTCCAGATTCAAATGAAACACGCGCGCGTTTGACCTGGCGCCATATCCAATGGCTGGAATTCAAATTTCACTAATTAATGATTAAGCCCTAATCCAGCCCTAATTACTTTCAGATGACCGGAACAGTGGTTCCGGTCATCTTCTCCGGCGAGTCCAAAACACTAAATCACTCTACACGCAATGAAAATGAAAACTAACTGCCCAGAACTCTTCCCCACCTAAAAACGAATTAAACCCCTCAATCAAACAACATTTATCATTCAGAAACAGGGAGAATCGAATCAAACATGTTTTAGGGCAAAAATTTCAGACGAAGCATACATCCTGGTTTCTCAACCATTTTCAAAAATAATCACATATTCATGATCAGGGGAATGCATAGAAGCTATTAAGAACTTAAAATCATGCTTCTGGAAAAAAAGTTCATGAAGCTACCTGAGTTTGAAGCTTTTCAGTTTGTAACTTTCTGACCTCTTCTCTTTGTGCAATCCACTCCTTTTAGGCCCCTGATGAAGTCTTGATGCTTAGAGAGAGTTTGTGATGGCTGGTTTGAGAGTTTGCAGCAGTTCTGTTCAAGGTGGTGTGAGAATCGTGTTTTTGATTCTTTGAGTTTCAGGTTGTTTTGAAGGGTGCTTTGTGACCAGGGAGATGTGTTGAGTTGGTTTATGAAGTTAGTTTTTGTGTTTGTGAGTTGTGTGATGAGTTTCGAAAGAAAATGCAAGTTGGAGAGATTTTGTGAATGCTGAGTTGTGGTGTGTTTCAGGCTTGCTTCTTGTTATGTTTAGCTTGCATTTGATCCACATAAACAATTCCCATTGGTCAGATGAGGTGACATGTGCTTTATTGATTGGTATGGGTGCTTTTGCAAAAATGTCAACTTTGTGTAAGAGAAGCATGGGTCACTTTCTAGCTAAGTACAAGGAGGGTGTGTTGCGCAGCATGATGTGAGGAAGGGCCTAGGATTGATCAGCCACCTAGCCAGCAAGTGGATGAGATGCTATCATGAGTTTTGCAACTTGCCTTGCCTTTGGTTCTTATGAAAGAAACTTGATCCATAAGCCATGAAACATGTGATTCCTTGGGTGCATTCTGAACTTTAGATGTTGTGTGATCATGTTGTGTGGATTAGAAGCCCATTTGATGACTTAATTGGCCTTGAGAAGTGAATTTGCAACTTTGCCTCTTTGGTGCATGACTTGAAATTTAGTGATTTTTGCCAACTTTGACAAGCCATAACTTTTTATCAAAAATGAATTAGGTCATGTTCTTGTACTTTTTGAAAAGGGAAAGATCTATTCTACAACTTTCATGACCAAAGTTTTTCCATTTGAAGCTTTCTTGAATCAAAAAGTAAGGGTTGAAAAAGTTGCCTAAAATGACATTTTCATTAAAAGTCAAACTTGCCCAAAAAGTCAACTTTGCAAAAGACTTGAAATTATTCAATTTTGTGAACTTCCAACCTCTTCTATGATCAAATAAAGATCATATACAATCAAAATGATGAAGAACACCCTTTGGTTGGGTCATTGGGGGCCTCAGATGCCCTGATTTTGCACTGACTTGCTTGAAAAGTCAACTCTTGATCAGATGACTTCCCCATGGAATTTCTTCTTGAAAATTGATATGCATACTCCCTATACCACATGGAGACCAATAGAAACAAGAATGACCAAAAAATTTGGAGTTATGGCCTCTGAAACCAAAACCCTAATTCTAGGTCATCTGTGCAGTCAAGCCTGGCTCTGCTTCCATACCATCCTCAGTTCTTGTGATTCTTTGGCATTCTTGACTTTAAGATGATATAATATGATACTTGAACACACATGGACCCCTTTGAAGTGATTGATGGCCTTTGGAGTGGCTCAAGAAGCTCTTGGATTGCTCAGATCACAAACCCTAGATGCAGATGACTTAGAATCTATGCAGTGGATCAAAGATGGGATATGAGATATTATGATTGAGTTTATGCATATGAAATGATCACAAGTCATGGTGTGAATGGGTGAGGGCAAATTTGGGGTGTTTACAGAAGGATGCAGGCATAAGCTTAATCACAAAGCCTTAAAGCCTTCAGTGTTTAGTCCTTGATTATGAGGTGAGAAGAGAAGACTCAAAGAAAACTCAAAGGAAAGAAGCTAAGGGGGACTAAACAAACCCTAAATGTTATCATACTTGGAGATCCTAGGGTTTGTGAGGCTTAAGAAAGAAAGAGATCTTCAAAGGCCACAAAGGAGGAACAAGATAGAAAAGAGATGAGATGAGAAGAGAAAAGAGGGAAGAGAGGAACAAGTGAGCAAGCTCACTCAAAGACAAGTAAAGATGCAGCAAGGATGTAAAATGATGAGGTGAGAAGAGGTAGGAGGTGAAGGCAAATCCACCTCCTAAACAAACTTACCATTAACCTGAAAAGTTAGTACAAGATGCATAAGGGAAGAAATGAGATGAAACAATGCATATGGATGGGCAAAGGCCAAAGTCAGAAACATACACATGATGCAAATGATGTCAAGAGATGGTGCAAAGTCATACAAGATGCATATATGTGAGCATACAAGAGAATGGATGCATATGAAGCATGTTTTGAACTATGAAAGTTCATGAAAGTTTATGAAATGCAATGAAAGTATGACATGTCAAATGAGTGATGCAATGATCAAACATGATTCTAATATGACCTAAGATGTCTTATGAATCATGTGGATGCACAAAATTTCATGGCAAGTCCTTGAATGCAAGCAAATGAAAGATGGATGCAAAGGAAAGCAAGAATTAGGGTTCATGAACAACATGCAACACAAAAATTCAAAATAAAACAGAAGCAAATGACATGATAAAAAATTGAAAATGGGATCAAAGGAACCCTAAACCTACACAAGTTCACTGCCCAAAGGAGGGGACCTAACTCTTAACCTAATGGGAGTTATGATTTTTTCAAAGTCAACTAGGGTTTCAAGGCACCTCAAAAGGAAAAATGCTCATTAAATTGAAAATGAAAGATAAATGCAAACCAATTTTACCCTAGAAACTACATGCTATGAAGGATACAATGCAAGAAGAACCATCATCAAACTCTTCATGGTTAGGCAGAATGAATTTTTTCAAGTTTGAACAAAAATATTGCCTTTAAACAATTTTTATTCCAATGAAAATTGTCAAAATAGGTCAAGGACTAAAAAGAAATTTGTTTTGAGAGTTTGATAATGCTTCTAAATGTTTTAAAATGCAATGTGAGTTTTTTTTGTGATTTTTAAATACCTAAATGCATTTTTAATTAATTAATTTCCATTAACTAATTAAAAATAAACATTTAAATGATTTAAAAATAATTTTTAATGCAAAAAATAAAAATAAAAATATTTTTGGGTTCTGAAAATTAATGAAATGTTTGACAAAAAATTTCAGAATTTTTTTAATATGTTTTGCTATTTTTAAAAAATTCGTGAATGTTAAATGAAAAAGAAATGAAATAAAATTAAAATAAAAGAAAGTATGCCAAAGGAGAGGTCCAGATTGAATCTGGGCTTGGGGAGTTTGACTTGGCGCGCATCTGGACGGCCCAGGTTCAAAGTTCCCTAAACTTTATTAAATAACTAATTAATCCTAGGTTTAATTAATTAATGACTGATTAGGGCTTAATGAGTCATCTGGACCATCCACACGCGCGCGGGAAAGCCAGATCAAGGGCTATTATTCAAACTGGCTAATTAAACGTGATTAGGGCTAATCAACCTCAGGCGACCGAAACAGTACTCCGGTCATCTTCTCCGACGACACAAAACCCTAGCTTCTTCTACAGGTTACCAAACCTCAAATTTCTTCCACAAAAATGATCCCCACACTCTTCTAAACCTAAACCCTCATCTAAAACTCATTTATTCTTCCTCACAAACATGAATCGAAACAAAATGCAAAACACGGGCAAATGTTCAGAGACAACATACATGATGATTTCGCAGCCATTTTCAAAAGTAAATACATCCCCATGATCAGGAGAACATGCAGAATCATAAAAGAACTTAAAACTTAGCTTCTGGGAAAAATGTTCTTCATGTAACCTGAGATGAAGACTCCCTGTTTCTGAGCTTTATGGACTCAAACTTAGTGCAATCCCTCTCCTTTGAACACCCTGATGATGAAATGAAGCTTGGAGAGCTTTGAGAATGGCTGGTTGTGGCTGTTTTGTTCTGGTGTAGCAGAAAAGAAGGTCTTTATGTGTGATGTTTCAAGCTGTTTCAGGGGGTGGGTTTTGTTCTAAGGATGATTTGTGACTTGTTGGTGAAAGAAAAAAATGAGGTTTTATGGTTGTGTGAAGAGATTCGAAGAGGAGAAGTTTTAGGACAGTTTTTGTGCAAGCTGGATTGTGTCTTGTTTCAATGCTGAATGAGTTGCTATATCACTCCCATAATGTTTGAGTAGGCTATGGAGAAGGTTAGTAGAGGCTGCTGATCACTATTCCAAGAGCATGGGAGAAATTGCAAAAAGTCAAGGTTTGGTGTACTTGAGGCATGGGTTGTGGCAGAGATGGTTTCCTGGCTTATACTGCATCAGCTGAGTTCAAGGGTGACTCTTGGATCAATTGTGGTGAGCTGTATGGCTTGGATCACAAGTTTGAAGTGATTTTGCATTTTGGCAACTTGTTACACTTTGTGACTTTTGGTCATAGACATGTGACACTCTTGGGAAATATGAGGCAAAATGAATCACATAATCTTGTTATGACACTTTGATATTGATTAGAGACCAAGCAAAACCATAGGAACCCTTCTTGCAAGATTTCCCTCTTTGTGATTTTCATGAAAAGTAGCTTATGATTCTTGGAATTCAAAGCATGAAAGTGAGAAACTTCTTGGGCAAATCTGAATTTTGGGCCATACATGATGTTTGTGTATTGGTTAGAAGCTGATTTGAAGTCACATAAATGCTTGGCATGAGAATTTGCAAGTTTTTCCCTTTTGTGCAAAAGTGAAAATTTCATGATTTTTCCCAACTTTGCAAGGCCATAACTTTTGATCAAAATGAATTAGAAAGAGTTCTTGTACTTTTTGAAAAGGGAATGATCCAATCTACAACTTTCATGACCAAAGTTTTCTCATTTGAAGCATTTTTGAATCAAAAAGAGGAGGTTGAAAAACTTTCCCAAAATGGCAAGTTCACATTATAAGTCACTTTCCCAAAAAGGCAACTTTGCAAATGACTTGAAATTTTCCAATTTTGTGAACTTCTAACATCTTCTATGATCAAATAAAGATCATACACATTCAAAATGATGGAGAACACCCTTTGGTTGGGTCATTGGGGGCCTCAGATGCCCTGATTTTGCACTGACTTGCTCAAGAAGTCACCTCTTGATCAGATGCCTTCCCCATTGAATTTCTTCATGAAAATTGATATGCATGATCCTCATAACATATAGAGACCAATAGAAACAAGAATGACCAAAAAATTTGGAGTTATGGCCTCTGAAACCAAAACCCTAATTTTAGGTCATCTGTGCAGTTAAACCTGGCTCTGCTTCCATGCCTTTCTCAGTTCTTGTGATTCTTTGACTTCCTTGATCTTGTGAGGATATAATATGATGCTTGAACATACATGGACCCCTTTGAAGTGATTGATGACCTTTGGAGTGGCTCAAATAGCTCTTGGATTGCTCAGATCACAAACCCTAGATGCAGATGACTTTGAATCAATGCAGTGAAGCAAAAGATACAATATGACATGCTATGGTTGAACTTATGCACATGAAAAGATCACAAGCCATGGTGAAATGAGTGAGGGAAAATTTGGGGTGTTTACAGCTGCCCCTATTCAAACATGAGTTAGCTATGCAGGATGTAAGCGACGGCTTAACAGGCAAGCAAGATAACTTGTGGTTGAATACCAAAGACAGTCCAAAATTTTCACTCACAGAATGAAGAAGAAAAGGGATATAGATTGTAAAAATAAAGTATAATTATAAAGTGCGGGTGACAGAGGGCGACCGTCAAGCAGAGGACGACTGCTGGGGATGAAGCAATGACGGGGACGACCGACATGCTAGGGAAAATGCGGGAAATAAAGCAATGACGGGGACGGCCGACAAGCTGGGGACATAAGAGATTATGATGGGGACGGCCATCAAGTAAAGAAATAAGACTTTCTGGGGATTATAGGTAAATGATGGGGACGACCATCAGGCTTGAAGAAATAAATGATGAGGAACGGTCATCAAAGGTGAAGGACGATTACCTAGCAGGGGACGGCTGCTCTGTTGGGGATAAAGATGAGGGACGGTCATCTAAGGGGAAGGACGATCACCTGGCAGGGTACGGCTGCCGAAAGTATCATGACATCGGACGAATGCCAGATAACAAAATCAACGATGGGGACGACCATCGGATAGAATGATGAAGGACGATCATCAAGAGGTGAAGGACGATCACCTAACAGGGGGCGGCTGCCGAAAATATCACAACATAGGACGAATGTCGGATAGGAATGGGTTCTAATGAATAGAGACTCCACTGGGGGTGATGAAGGAAGATCATCAAAAAGGTGAAGGACGATCACCTGGCAGGGTATGGCTGCCGGAAGGTATCAGGACATAGGACGAATGTCAGATAAAAAGGTAATAGTTTATCAAGATCTGTCGGGGACTCTTCTGGGGAACGGTAGACACAGACGAGTGTCTAAAATCCAGGGGACATAAGTGTTTGACATGGTGTATAGATTAAAGATGCGGACGAGCATCCTTAAGACTTATGATACGGACGAGTATCAGTAGAAACAAACGCTTGACGCATGTTCGGAGATGATGATACGGACGAGTATCAACTGGTTAACAAAGAACACGGACGAGTGTTGATTCTGAGGGGATTTAAGTGGTATATACAAGATACAGACGAGTATCTGTATGAGTAAAAAGTACGAGTGAGACACAGACGAGTGCTCAACTTGCTGTAGAGAGCACGACACGGACGAGTGTCGGAAAAAGTGTATTATAAACAAGTATATGGTTCCCGAAGTGTTTAGGCAACTATGATGGGGGGGGGGGGTGACACGGACGAGTGTCAAGGAAGTTGTATATATATATATATATATATATATATATATATATATATATATATATGTATCTGTGCTGTGAGTGAAAAGGGGACACTTTGGCTTTCTGCTGGGAATATGACACAGACGAGTGTCAAGAAGCATCTGTAATGTATAAGTATCTGTTTGTAGAGAACGCCCGGGCGACTTTACTGGGGAATGATGACACGGACGAGTGCCAAAAGGAGCATGTATCCGTATTCGTGAGTGTAAAGGATATGCTTTAATATTTTGCCGGGGAATTTGAGAGGTATGTCAGTATTTACAAGTGTTTGATTCAGATCATGGCTTATGATTATGCAATATGTGTGTTTTTTTTTGCCGTAATGCTCCGTATTAGACGGAATGCTACGCTCTGTGGGGAAATATGATGCGAATGCTATGATTATGCAAAGATATCGATCCGGGATTCGGATCCCGATGCTGTGGAGATCTCTGGCTGATCTGCTTGAAGTGGATATCCCAGCTGGGGGTGGGATCTTTGGTAAATCTGACATATATGACTCTGCTTGGGGAAGTAGGTCACTGATAGGCCTATCTTGGTAATGAGGGACCCAACTGGGGTTTGCGGGAGCTTTCGTTACTCTGTTGTGAGATCTTCAGGCATTGCTCTTCTGGATAGAGGCTGGAGCTCTGCGGGGATATGGTTCCCTGTCTATCACTTGGCTGGGGAAGAAGAAAGATCACTAAAAGATCTTCCTAGAGATTTCTATGGGGATCCTGCTGAGGATGATACTTGACAACTCAGCTGGGGATATGAGCACCTTCTGGTACTGCTCTGAAGGAAATGTTGGAGAAGTGATGCCTATCAATTCTGATGGGGAGAAAGCATCTCTGGTGCTGTTTGGAAGGTGTGCTGAGGAAATAATGATTTGGCAGCCTACTGGGGAGAAACTTTCATGCCCCATGTTGTGCTCTGAACACCTGCAATCCTGTAAAGACAAAGAAACGTACAAGCATCCCGAGGTATCCCTTATTGGATTCCGTCATAGGAGTTTAGACACTCCCAGGAGCAAATATATTTCCTGTAAGCACGTATTTTTAGAAGGGAAGCATCTGTATTTATGCAATCAATATCTCAAGGACATCGGACATTTTGCAAATGAAAAATAGAAAGTACGAGACAAGATATGACTGAAAATCTGATTTTATTAATTTATGCGCCCTGAATTGGCAAGATACAGTCAAAGAAACGGATCTCCTGAAATGAGGAGATTGTTACAAATTGAGAAACAACAAGATGCTGGCAATGTTGACGACGCTTCAGTGAGCTTCCTTTTTACTATGACTCGTATGACTTTGACGTTCTTCTCATCTGTCTTTCTGAAGAAGACTGATTCTGAATGATGCTCGAACCTTTCGGAGCTTGCCATGTTGTAAGTGATACAGATGAATTCAGAATGCAGTTGTTCGCTTATTCCCTTATTTTGCGTGGGTCGCCCTTTCGGGTTTTCAATCCACCGGGATACCCATTTTTGCCTGAGTTGTCCAATGCGGCTTTTCAACTCAGCGGGTGTACATTTTTTTATTTTATTTTCCCTTATTTTTGCCCGAGTCTTTTATTCTGTTTTCGACTCGCCGGGATGCCCTATTTTTGCCTGGACTTACATACTGTTTTCATGTCCAGCGGGTCATTTTATGTGAAGTATTTTCTAACTGCATCTGAATTTACAGGGGACAGGAAGTCTTCACCATCCATAGTACTGAGCATCAGTGCTCCACCGGAGAAAACTTTCTTTACTATGAACGGACCATCATAATTCGGAGTCCACTTGCCCTTGTGGTCTGTATGAGGAGGAAGGAGTCTTTTCAGCACAAGATCTCCTACTTGGTATTCTCGAAGCCTGACTTTCTGATCGAAGGCTTTCTTCATTCTTTTCTGATACAGCTTCCCATGACAGACTACAACCAATCTCGTTTCTTCGATCAGACTTAGTTGTTTGTATCTGTATCGGACCCATTCTGCTTCGTTCAATTTGACATCCATCAGTACCCGCAGGGAGGGTAATTCAACTTCAACAGGTAGGACTGCTTCCATACCATACACAAGCTGATACGGTATTGCCCCAGTGGATGTTCTGATTGACGTACGGTAACCATGCAAGGCAAATGGTAGCATTTCATGCCATTCTTTGTAGGTGACTACCATCTTCTGTACAATCTTCTTGATATTCTTGTTAGCTGCCTCTACAGCGCCATTCATCTTTGGCCTGTAAGGAGAAGAATTGTGGTGTTAGATCTTGAAGTCCCGGCATAGTTCTGTCATCATTTTGTTGTTTAAGTTGGAACCATTATCAGTAATGATTCGCTCGGGCAATCCATACCGACAGATGATATCTCTCTTCAGAAATCGGGCTACCACTTGCCTTGTAACATTTGCATAAGAAGCTGCTTCAACCCACTTGGTAAAATAGTCAATGGCTACCAGGATGAATCTGTGGCCATTTGAAGCAGTTGGTTCAATTTTTCCAATCATGTCAATGCCCCACATGGCAAAGGGCCAAGGTGAAGACATCACGTTCAAAGGATTGGGAGGTACATGCACTTTTTCCGCATAAATCTGGCATTTATGGCATTTTCTGGCATAGGCACAACAGTCTGCATCCATCGTGATCCAATAATAGCCTGATCTTAACAACTTTTTAGCCATAGCATGCCCTCCCGCATGGGTACCAAAGGATCCTTCATGAACCTCGTGCATCAACAAGTCTGCTTCTGCCTTATCAACACATCTGAGGAGTACCATATCAAAGTTTCTCTTGTACAGGGAACCATCAGTATTCAGGAAGAAACTACCATCGAGCCTTCTTAATGTCTTCTTATCATTGGAAGATGCCCCAGGTGGGTATGTTTGATCCTCCAAGAAGCATTTGATATCATGGAACCAAGGCTTATCATCTTTAACGACATCTGCTGAGAATACAAATGTTGGTCTGTCAAGTCTGGATACTGAAATCCGAGGCACAAAGTTGGCAGCTTGAACCTTGATCATGGATGAAATGGTAGCCAGAGCATCCGCAAACTGATTTTCATCTCGAGGGATATACTCAAGTTTGACTGTTGTGAAGAAAGTCAATAACCTCCTTGTATAATCCCGATAAGGTATCAGATGATCTTGGTGGGTGTACCATTTTCCGTTGGTTTGATTAATTACCAGAGTTGAATCCCCGAACACAGTAAAAGTCTTGATCCTGAAGTCAATGGCTTCCTCAAGACCCATAATACAAGCTTCGTATTCAGCTTCATTGTTAGTGCAGTTGAAAGTGAGTTTCGCCGAGAAAGGCATGTGAACTCCTTTAGGTGTAATGAGTACCACACCAACACCACGGCCATTCATATTAACAGCCCCGTCAAACATCATAGTCCATTCTTTTTCTGGATCAGGCCCTTCAGTTTGAACAGGCTCTTCATGATCTTTTGCTTTTATGAACATGATATCTTCATCAGGGAAGTCAAATCTCATAGGCTGGTAATCATCAATGGGTTGCTCAGCAAGATAATCGGACAATACACTGCCTTTGATGACATTTTGAGATGTGTACTGAATATCATATTTTGTGATGATCATTTGCCATCTTGCAACCCGTCCGGTAAGTGCTGGCTTCTCAAAAATGTACTTAACTGGATCCATCTTTGAGATCAATAAAGTAGTGTGGGTCAACATATACTGCCTTAGTCGGCGAGTAACCCACGCTAAAGCACAACAAGTTTTCTCGAGCAGTGAATAACGTTGTTCACAGTCGGTAAACATTTTGCTTAGGTAGTATATTGCATACTCTTTTCGACCAGACTCGTCATGCTGGCCCAACACACACCCCATTGACTCTTCTAATACTGTCAAGTACATGATTAGAGGTCTTCCTTCAACTGGAGGCATAAGGATTGGAGGCTCTTGTAAGTATTTCTTGATTTTGTCAAAAGCCCTCTGGCAATCTTCGTTCTACCTGACCGTTTGTTCTTTTCTTAACAGCTTGAACAAAGGCTCACAGGTTGTTGTAAGGTGAGATATAAACCTTGAAATGTAGTTCAATCTACCTAGAAACCCCCGAACTTCTTTCTCTGACTTCGGTGCAGGCATTTCTTGAATGGCTTTAACTTTATCAGGGTCAACTTCAATCCCTTTTTCACTTACAATAAATCCTTGCAGCTTACCGGATCGCACCCCGAATGTGCATTTGCTGGGGTTCAACTTCAGCTGGTACTTCCTCAGACGCTTGAATAACTTCAACAGATTCACCAGATGGTCTTCTTCTGTAAGGGACTTGGCAATCATGTCATCCACATAACATTCAATTTCTTTGTGGATCATGTCATGGAATAATGTTACCATAGCCCGTTGATAACTGGCACCAGCATTCTTCAGTCCGAATGGCATCACCTTATAACAGAACGTGCCCCAGGGTGTGATGAAAGTTTTCTTCTCCATGTCTTCAGGTGACATCTTGATCTGATTGTATCCTGAAAATCCATCCATGAAGGAGAATATCGAGAACTGAGCCGTATTGTCGACTAATACATCAATGTGAGGTAATGGGAAGTCATCTTTCGGGCTGGCTCTGTTCAGATCCCGGTAATCCACACACATCCTCACTTTGCCGTCTTTCTTAGGCACAGGTACAATGTTAGCAACCCACGGCGGATAGCTAGTCACAGCAAGGAAACCGGCGTCCCACTGCTTTTGTACCTCTTCTTTTATCTTCATTGCCATATCTGGGCGAGTACGGCGCAACTTTTGTTTTACTGGTGGGCAGTCTTCTTTCAGAGGCAGCTTGTGCATGACAATGTCGGTGTCCAACCCTGGCATATCCTGATAAGACCAAGCAAAAACATCCACATACTCCCGAAGCATGTCAATCAGTTGCTCTTTTACTGAATCTTGCAGGAAGGTCCCGATCTTAACCTCTTTCACGTCTTCTTCCGTACCAAGATTAACCGTTTCAATCTCCTCCTGATGAGGAATGATGACCTTCTCCTCTTGCCTTAACAATCTGGCTAGCTCTTCAGGTAGCTCATAATCTTCTTCAACCCCTTCATCAGCTTGATTGATTGGATTGTCGAAGTCACACAAAGTCATAGCAGTGTTGTTGTTGGTGCAGTCTGAAAGGCACATTCTGCAAGGGTTTAAATTGGTTTATTTTAGTGATCAGTTTTATCTTATTTAGAAAAAGTGAAAATGAAGTTATTTTATTTTGAAAAACATTTCCATTTTATTTTTGTACAAAAAGAAAAATGAAAAGACAGTGAGCGAAAAATAGACTCGTTTGCAAAAGATGTCCGATATTCATTGATTAATCCATTTGCACAAAATTACAAGATGGCCCGATTACAAAATGAGTCTTGACATCTTTGGCAAGATGCAAGAATTGATGCATGCTTTAAAATACAGGAAATAATAATTACTCTGCAGGAGTAACCCTTATAATTTCCTGGGAAGACCAGTTAAGGACTTGGCTCCCCGGGATCCTTGGACGTATCCAGCTCTCCAGGTTGTGGTCGCTTTCCTCCTCGTCTTCCAAATTGTTCACAGCATCCGGGGTGAGCATTCCCCCGCTGACAAAATTGGGCTCTTTCGCAGCCTCTGATTGATCTTGTTGAGTTGGTTTGTAACCCAACCCAAATCGGCCCTCCTTCTTTTCCACGGGCAACAGCTTGCCCCAGCCTTGGGCAGTACCTTCTTCAACAACCTTCCGGGCTTGCTGGTACGATGTTATGGAAGTTCCCGGTATAGCAGATGCTTCATTAATGTTGAGGGCCTCAAACCCCTGGCTCATGGTTTCATGGATTTCTCCATCCATCTCAATGTACTTATACGTAGCCAGATGGCCAACAAAGATGTCTTCCTCCCCACAGATGGTGATGATCTGGCCTTCCCACTCGAATTTCAGCTTCTGGTGAAGGGTAGACGTAACAGCGCCAGCGGCGTGGATCCAGGGTCTACCCAACAAACAGCTGTAGGCTGGCTGAATGTCCATCACAAAGAAGGTAGTTTTAAAAGTCTGCGGGCCAATCATTACAGCAGATCAATCTCCCCAAGCACTGATCTTTTAGAGCCATCAAATGCTCTCACCACCAAATTACTCGGACGCAGTGCCAAGCCATCATACTCCAGCTTCACTAAGGCTTTCTTTGGTAGGACGTTGAGTGATGACCCAGTGTCCACCAGCACATGAGATAGAATAGCACCCTTGCATTCCAAGGTGATATGCAAAGCCTTATTGTGGTTACGTCCCTCTGTTGTTAAATCAGCATTGGTAAAGCCCAGTCCATGACTGGTGTTGACATTTGCTACCACAGTTTCTAGCTGATTAACAATAATCTCCTCTGGCACGTATGCTGCGTGCAGGACTTTCAACAATGCGTTCCTGTGAGCTTCGGAACACATCAACAATGATAATATGGAGATTTTTGAGGGAGTTTGGTGAAGCTGATCCACCACCTTATAATCACTTCTTTTTATGATTCTCATGAACTCGTCTACATCTTGCTCAAAAGATGTCTTCTGAGTTTCTTTGATAGTTGGCTCTTTAAGTACCACACTCTTTCCTTTTGCTTTGGCAGCAGCTTCTGCTTCAACATTAGGTCTTTGTGTTTGTGAGGCAAAAAGGCGTCCGCTTCTGGTGAAGCCTCCGCCTCCCCTAACATTATCAACTTGTGGAGAAGAGGTTGATGAATCCAGAGTGATTTTCTCTCCGTTGTAGTAGAGATTAGAGCCATAATGCCAAGGTATGGCATTACTGCTTTCATAGGGAACTGGTCCAGGCACCGTGATAGTAACTGGACTGACTGCTGCAGAGGAGGGTACTGTAATGGTGTGCGGATCGTAGTAAATTGTGACTGGTGACCTGGCAGGAGGTGCCACTGTTTGTTGCTGGAAATTGTTGCTGGGAGGAACCTCTGATGGGTCATAGTAGATTGTAACTACAGAGACATCTTCGTTAATTTTTGTTGGCGTTGTAGAAGATTCTGCTGATAAAATGGTTGTTGATGTTGTAGAAGAAATGGTTGTTGAAATTTGACTTGTTGAAGTGATGGACGGAGCCATTGCTGATGATATTGATGAATCGGTAGGAATGATTGTTGCTGCTGTTGTAGAAGAATCAGGAATTGTTGTTAAAGGAATTGCTGGATTTGTAGGCGCCGTTGTTGAGATCTGAAGGATTCCATCCTTGATAAGACCATCTATGCCGCTTCTCAAATTTTCACACCCGTTGACTGCAATGTTGCAATACCCACAACCGAGCTCACACCCGGGGAACACTTGGCACTCTAGAAGTTGAGCTTTAATTTCGACCAAAGGTGTTCGAATTTGTGCAACACTGGTAATCAAAGTAGATGGTTTGTCTTCCTCAATGGCATTAATCCTCGGCCCGCCATGATTAGGCATAGGATTTTTGTTGACATTTGGAGGAGGTGAAAAGTTGAAGGCTTTAGAATCCACCAGATCTTGGACTTTCATTTGTAAGGCCCTGCATTTTTCAGTATTGTGGCCAGGTGCATTGGAGTGGAAAGCACACTTGGCGTTGACATCATAATTCCTTGGGAGATTGGAGGGATCTGATGGTGCCAACGTCCTTAACTCAACCAAGTTAAGTTTCAGGAGTTGTGGCAATAAGGCAGCATAAGGCATAGGGATAGGGTCAATCACCCTGTTTTCCTGTGATGGTCTTTGTTGGAAGGGTCGTTGTTGTTGATTGCTATTGTTGTTGTTGTAGGTTCTCTGTTGCGGGTACTGAACTTGCTGTTGATAATGTGGTTGTTGTTGTTGATATGCTGATTGCTGAGGAATCGGAGCTGGAATAGTGACAGCTGCTACTGATCTGTGGACATACTGAGGTCTGCCCCTGCTGGCATGAATGGAATTTGTCTCACCGGTCCTTCGGGGTCCCACAAAAGGCTTCATGGGATTACTAGATGAACTTGCACCGTTATCAGAAATTTTGCCCATTTTTAGCAGGCTTTCAATCCTTTCCCCAGCTATAACTACGTCTGTGAAGCTGGTAGAAGAAAAGGCAGCCAATCTATCAATATATGTTCCTTGCAAAGTATTCATGAACATGTCGGCCATTTCTCTTTCCGACATGGGTGGTTGGATAGCAGCAGCAAGCTGTCTCCACCTCTGGGCATATTCTCTGAAGCTTTCTCTGGTGGACTGGGACATTCCCATCAGGAGGGTCCTGTTAGGAGCCATATCCAGATTGTATTGATATTGTCTGATGAAGGCTTCAGCTAAGTCCTTCCAGCATCTGATAGTAGCTCTGGTCAGGTGTGAATACCACTCTCTTGAAGCCCCAGTCAAACTGTCTTCAAAGTAGAACATCCATAGTTTTTCATCCATGGTATATGCTTTAAGTCTCCCTAGAAAAGACTACAGGTGAGTTCGTGGACAAGAGGTTCCATTGTATTTCTCAAAGTACGGGGGTTTGAATTTGTGGGGAATTCTCACCCCATCCACTAGCCCCATATCCATTACATCGAAGCCCAAGGAATTCTGAGACTCCAGAGATCTCAATTTCTCAGCAATTTCATCTAACCTCCGGTCATAGACTTCATCTCCAGCTCCCATGACAGTAAACTGCTCCTCTTGGGGATCCTCTTGCAGGATTCTCCCTCCAGCAGTATTTCCTTGCACATTTCCCGGGATGTTGACTTCCGGATCTAAATGAGGTCCAAATACTGGTGGATTAACATGAGGCTGACCCCTCTCATTATTACTAGTTCCTCCAGTTCCAGGATGAGGTTCCTCGGGGGTTTGTCTTTCCACCAATGCCCTTAACCTCTCTTGACTCTGGGCCAAGCCAGTCATTACATTCATGAATTGGGTCATTTGGTTTCTCATCTCCACTCTTTCATTAGCCATCTGAGTCCTGACCTCAGTCAGGTCCTGCTGTACTTGCTCCATTTGGATACCAGGAAGGTTGTTGCGAGTAGGGTACCGGTGCGCACGGTTGACAAGGAACACTCTTCTGCGAGCAGTGTTTCCTGAAGTCATAGCAAATTTAGAAACAGAGATAATAACAAAACCTACAAAACAAAACAAAAGTTAGTATGCAATGCAACATGCTTATTTGTTTTCCAAGGTATCCGGCTTGGTTCTTGGTTTTGACCTTTCTAGACCTCGAGGAAGATGCTTTTGACTTTGTTGAGAAAAGAAACCCCAATAATGGAAACAAACTAAAATATATTACAAATGGTGAATCATACATAGTTTGTTTTACAACATATGCGCCTGGGGGTCAAAATACAACAAAAAGAAAAGTACATTAAAATGGAAATGAACAACAAGCAAAGAAGTCAAACATCCAATCCAAACTCATCCTCCTTAACCTCCTTCAGAAGTGCCTCAGTCACTGGACCAGCTGGATGCTCTGTAATAGTCCTGATGAGGAGGTTTCTGGTGGCAATGGCAGTGGTCAGCTTCTTGTGCCTGTTCTGATCCTTTGATCTCTTCAACCCAGCCCTAAGCTTCAACTCTGAAATCTCCTTCTGGGCTGCCAACAAAGCTTCCTGCTGCTTCTTTTCATTAGCCTCTAACTATTCAATCTTGGCCTGAGTTCTCTGATCTTCTTGTGTCCGGGCTTCAGTGATCCTGACCCACTTTGCTTGACTCTCTTGCAGATAGAGCTCAGTCCTAGCCTTCTGAATCTTGGCCTCTTTACAGGCATTCTTCAATATTTGCTCCCCAACTCTTGCCTTCCTGATATAGTCCTTTGTTTTCTCAATCTTGGCCAGATGCTCCACCCTAAGCTTCTCCAACCTTTCAATGTCCAGACGACCATCACTCCTTTCCCAAAGGGTCTTCTTCAAAGCTTGAGACAGATTCTCATTCCTTTCCTTCAGCTTCTCAAATTCTTCCAGGCTGACAGTTGCTGCAGGTTGTACTGTAGAGGATCTAGGTATGTCCTCCAAGGTGAAGGGCATTCCAGTAATCTGAGCTCTAGCATGGGACCAGTCATAGTACTGAGCTGAAGAAACATTATTACACCTCCCAAGAATAGCCATCCCTTTTGTCTGGATGTTGTCCCAAGCCCAGGATGCTTGTCTGACAACAGCTGAACTAGGTTTTACTTCACAATACAGGGTCTCAGCTAAATCTTGCACTCTAGGGGGGGTGAACCAAAGCATAGCCCAGTTGTCTCTTAAACAGCAAAGGATTGTAATTGATGCAACCCCTTACTCCTATCAGAGGTACATTTGGGTACTGCCCACAGCTGGTGATAATGTCCTTGCCTTTGGTGCTCTGGGTGCACCATCTGATATCATCTGAAGTCAAGGCAATGAGCCTCTTGGCCCAATTCTTCTGTTGGTGGGGATTCATGAAGGCATCTGTCTTAGGCAGGTGTCTGAGCAGCCAGGTGTGAAACAGAGGAGCACAGCATCTCACCAACTTCCCTCTTTGTTTCTCATTCCTCTGATGAATGGAGTAATAGAAATCTCCCAGCAATGTGGGTACTGGGTTCCTCAGAAGGAAAAGATGAATGGCATTCTTGCTGATAAATTTGGGTTCATCTGCAAATAGTATAACCCCATATATGCTGAGGGCTAACAGTGCACAGACTTCCCTCCATTCTCCCAAGGAGGCCTTCAGGATGGCCTGAGAAATTAAGAAGTCTAAGTGTAAACCAGGGATCCCAGCTTTTGTTGTCATGCTTTGCTCAATCAAGGCAGGCTCCAGGTACAGTGCTTTTGCCACTTCTCCATTGCTGGGAAAAGTCATCTCTGGGTTGAAAGGGAGTCCACCCCTGATAGGTACTCCAATCAATGATGAAAACTCCTCTAGCAGAGGTCCTAACTGAAAGTCTGAAAATGTGAAGCATCTCAAAGGAGGGTCATAAAATTGCAAGCATGTGTGGATCATGCTTCTCTGAGAGGGGTCCAGGTCCATAACCATATCCAGGATACCTCCATAGTGCTCTCTAAACAAAGGGATGTGATCAGGTGTGATGAGTTACTGGACCTGCCTGATACCAGTCAACACAGGCTCAAAGAAATGGTAGGAAATGTTGCTCTTCCTGGGAGTGGTCATGAGTGTTGATTAAGAACTAAAGACAAATGCTGATGAGGATCAAGACTGATACTGGAGTTGAGCCACTGATAGGCTGATCCTGGTGATGAGGATAATAGCTGAAGCAGATAACTGATGAAGCAGAGGTCTATGCAGGAGAAGGGGTCAAAACCAAACCAGATATAATGTGGATACCCTGAAAAACAAATAAACAAATGTTAAATGATGCAATGATGATGTATGCAAATGATATGCAAGGGTTTGTGATCAAGCTGGATCTGATTATCTGTCTTGATATAAGCCCATGTATGCTCAAAGAAGGTCCATATGAAGGTTTAGAAATCCAGTAACCAAGGTGGGGGACTCAAATAAAGAGCCACATGTCCAGGGTTAAATCACCAGAACTGTCCAAAATGAGGTATTCTTAATCAAAACAAGTAACAGGATATGATGTGGCCAATGGTACCTGCAATCCTGTAAACAGCCCAACCCCCCTCACAGGTAATGTTCTAAAACAAGGATCCTCAGACTTGGATCAGTTATGAGAAGTGTAAACACTTCTAACCCAGAGGTACAATGTTTACAATAACCATAAAAGATCCTCCTCTAATTCACCTCAGTTTCTGAAGGTCATAATAAAGGTCATCTAGACTTAGCAGGCTTCCCAGATAGCTCTAGCACTACAGGAAATCTGTAGCATAGAGTTCTCAAGAAGAAACCCACATCTGAACCGTGTTTCATATTCCCGCACCAGACCGAAATGGAATGGGAAAGAACATGAACCACTCTAGCCTAGGTGTCACTCAGGTCCCAGATATAGGACCTTAAACTCTCAATAGAACCCCACCCACCAAGACAGAAAACCAGATCCAGCAATGATAATGACAGTATGAAGTATGAAAAACTTTAAAGGAAAGCAATAAATAAAGCTGTACATAAAGCAATAAGTAAAGCAAAATAAATGAACACAATTAGCACATAACATCCCAGTAAACACAAATCAAACAAGCGCTAGGAGGAACCCACAAAAAGAACCAGAAGCCCTGGTTACAGTATAATGTTCCCCAGCAGAGTCGCCAAGCTGTCGCTCCCACCAAATGACACAGGGCCAAGAGGGGTACAGACGTGAACGGTCGGCGAAAGGAGAGAGAACACACAAGGGTGAGCTCAAAAGACAAGAGTCGCCAACTAGGCATTTTTATCCCGGAGGAAAGGTAATGATGCATAAACCTAGAAAAGAATGGATGAGATGGTTGCGAACCAGAGAGACTGAGAAAGGGGGTTGGTTACAATCTGGGAAGGTATTAGCACCCAGATTGTCCGTCGTACTCGACGGGATCCACGCTTAAAAGATTTGTGTTTAAAAGGGGTAGTGTCAGTGCAATCTGTGTACCAAAGCTGGAAAGAATGCAAGTGTCAGTGTAAAAGAAAAGGGAAGTGTATAAGAGAAGTGTTAGTGTGAGAATAAGAATGAATTGCTCAAGACTACGAGGATTAAAGAATAATGCTGGAAGAGGGGGAATATACAGAGACTTTTGTTCGATAACTGTTAAGTTATGCCTACGTATCCTCTCGTGAAATGAGGAAGTCAGAACACCGTAGTTCGACTCAAAGAGACTGAAAGATAAATTGACTTGTGAACTGCTTACTTGTCTATGCTCAAGTGTATGACCTGTCTGGCTCAGGTGCAAACTGCCTTGCATTAGACGGAAGAAGCAAGTTCTTGTTTGTGAGTGAATGAGATGAGAAAAGAATCCCGGAGGAGACGATTATTGTTTGTTTTTGGTGTTTTCAGTCTTTTATTGCTTTTTGATATTTGTCATAAGAAAATGAGTTTAAGCCTAAACCAAAGGTTAGTAACTCATCACATCCTCCCTCTGATTAGGGGTAGTGATAATGCCTTAAGTATGAAGTAAACACCTCACACTTAACCACCTTGATGTAGGATTAAAATCATTAACCTACTTGCATTTATTTAGATGTTTTTGTTGTTTTTGTTTAGTGTTAAGTAATGAGATTAAGCCATAATCAAGGATTTAATGGACCCATTACACCATCCTAATAGAAGGATAATAGATGAGAACATTTAAGCTGAGGAAGGCTCCTCAACTTAATCAATGATCAGGGATTAACCTCATGACAAAACAAAGCCTTTATTAAAGTGGATTTTAGTTAATGGTGAGATTAAGAAATGGATTTTATTGTTTGTAAGACAACTTGAGGGGGACTTGTCCATTAACACTAGGGTCAGTCCTTCTTAACCAATTAAGGAAGAATTAGAACCCTAATGCAAGGCCCAAGTTACAAGCTTGATGTCTTGATGATTATTAAGGGAATTGGTTAAAGGATTTAAACACATTAAGGGTTTAACACTTAGGATTAAAGTTATACACTCCATCCTAATAGAAGGATGCAGGCATAAGCTTAATCACAAAGCCTTAAAGCCTTCAGGGTTTAGTCCTTGATTATGAGGTGAGAAGAAAAGACTCAAAGAAAACTCAAAGGAAAGAAGTTAAGGGGGACTAAACAAACCCTAAATGTTATCATACTTGGAGATCCTAGGGTTTGTGAGGCTTAAGAAAGAAAGAGATCTTCAAAGGCCACCAAGGAGGAACAAGATAAAAAAGAGATGAGATGAGAAGAGAAAAGAGGGAAGAGAGGCACAAGTGAGCAAGCTCACTCAAAGACAAGTAAAGATTCAGCAAGGATGTAAAATGATGAGGTGAGAAGAGGTAGGAGGTGAAGGCAAATCCACCTCCTAAACAAACTTACCATTAACCTGAAAAGTTAGTACAAGATGCATAAGGGAAGAAATGAGATGAAACAATGCATATGGATGGGCAAAGGCCAAAGTCAGAAACATACACATGATGCAAATGATGTCAAGAGATGGTGCAAAGTCATACAAGATGCATATATGTGAGCATACAAGAGAATGGATGCATATGAAGCATGTTTTGAACTATGAAAGTTCATGAAAGTTTATGAAATGCAATGAAAGTATGACATGTCAAATGAGTGATGCAATGATCAAACATGATTCTAATATGTCCTAAGATGTCTTATGAATCATGTGGATGCACAAAATGTCATGGCAAGTCCTTGAATGCAAGCAAATGAAAGATGGATGCTAAGGAAAGCAAGACAAAAATTTTATAAAAAAAAAACAGAAGCAAATGACATGATAAAAAATTGAAAATGGGAGTTATGATTTTTTCAAAGTCAACTAGGGTTTCAAGGCACCTCAAAAGGAAAAATGCTCATTAAATTGAAAATGAAAGATAAATGCAAACCAATTTTACCATAGAAACTACATGCTATGAAGGATGCAATGCAAGAAGAACCATCATCAAACTCTTCATGGTTAGGCAGAATGAATTTTTTCAAGTTTGAACAAAAATATTGCTTTTAAACAATTTTTATTCCAATGAAAATTGTGAAAATAGGTCAAGGACTAAAAAGAAATTTGTTTTGAGAGTTTGATAATGCTTCTAAATGTTTTAAAATGCAATGTGATTTTTTTTGTGATTTTTAAATACCTAAATGCATTTTTAATTAATTAATTTCCATTAACTAATTAAAAATAAACATTTAAATGATTTAAAAATAATTTTTAATGCAAAAAATAAAAATAAAAATATTTTTGGGTTCTGAAAATTAATGAAATGTTTGACAAAAAATTTCAGAATTTTTTTAATATGTTTTGCTATTTTTAAAAAATTCGTGAAAGTTAAATGAAAAAGAAATGAAATAAAATTAAAATAAAATAAAGTATGCCAAAGGAGAGGTCCAGATTGAATCTGGGCTTGGGGAGTTTGACCTGGCGCGCATCTGGACGGCCCAGGTTCAAACTTCCCTAAACTTTATTAAATAACTAATTAATCCTAGGTTTAATTAATTAATGACTGATTAGGGCTTAATGAGCCATCTGGACCATCCACACGCGCGCGGGAAAGCCAAATCAAGGGCTATAATTCAAACTGGCTAATTAAACGTGATTAGGGCTAATCAACCTCAGGCGACCGGAACAGTACTCCGGTCGTCTTCTCCGACGACACAAAACCCTAGCTTCTTCTACAGGTTACCAAACCTCAAATTTCTTCCACAAAAATGATCCCCACACTCTTCTAAACCTAAACCCTCATCTAAAACTCATTTATTCTTCCTCACAAACATGAATCGAAACAAAATGCAAAACACGGGCAAATGTTCAGAGACAACATACATGATGATTTCGCAGCCATTTTCAAAAGTAAATACATCCCCATGATCAGGAGAACATGCAGAATCATAAAAGAACTTAAAACTTAGCTTCTGGGAAAAATGATCTTCATGTTACCTGAGATGAAGACTCCCTGTTTCTGAGCTTTCTGGACTCAAACTTAGTGCAATCCCTCTCCTTTGAACACCCTGATGATGAAATGAAGCTTGGAGAGCTTTGAGAATGGCTGGTTGTGGCTGTTTTGTTATGGTGTAGCAGAAATGAAGGTCTTTGTGTGTGATGTTTCAAGCTGTTTCAGGGGGTGGGGTTTGTTCTAAGGATGATTTGTGACTTGTTGGTGAAAGAAAAAATGAGGTTTTATGGCTGTGTGAAGAGATTCGAAGAGGAGAAGTTTTAGGTCAGTTTTTGTGCAAGCTGGATTGTGTCTTGTTTCAATGCTGAATGAGTTGCTATATCACTCCCATAATGTTTGAGTAGGCTATGGAGCAGGTTAGTAGAGGCTGCTGATCACTATTCCAAGAGCATGGGAGAAATTGCAAAAAGTCAAGGTTTGGTGTACTTGAGGCATGGGTTGTGGCAGAGATGGTTTCCTGGCTTGTACTGCATCAGCTGAGTTCAAGGGTGACTCTTGGATCAATTGTGGTGAGTGTCGCTCCCACCAAAATGACACCCAAGGTCATAAGGGGTACAGACGCGAACGGTCGGGGAAAGGGAAGGGAATGAATAGAGTCGCCAGCTAGGCATTTTTATCCCGAAGGAAAGGTAATGCTGCATAGACCTAAGAAAAGATATGGATAAGACGGTTGCGAACCAGAGAGACTGAGAAAGGGGGTTGGTTACAACCTGGGAAGGTATTAGCACCCAGATTGTCCGCCGTACTCGACGGGATCCACGCTCAAAAGATTTGTGTTTTAAAGGGGTAGTGTTAGTGCAATTTGTGTATCAAAACTGGAAAGAATGCAAGTGTCAGTGTAAAAAGGAACGTGAAGTGAAGTATATAAAGTGTCAGTGTAAGAACAAGAATGGAATGCTCAAGATCATGAGGCTAAAAGAATAAAGCTGGAAAGAGGGGGAATATACAGAGACTTTTGTTCGATAACTGTTAAGTTATGCCTACGTATCCTCTCGTGCAATGAGGAAGTCAGAACACCGTAGTTCGACCCAAAGAGACTGAAAGATGAATTGACTTGTGAACCGCTTACTTTTCTATGCTCAAGTGTATGACCTGTCTGGCTCAGGTGCAAACTGTCTTGCATTAGACGGAAGAAGCGAGTTCTCGCTTGTGAGTTAATGGGGTGAGAAAAGAATCCCGTAGGAGATGATTATTGTTTGTTTTTGTATTTTCAGTCTTTTATTGCTTTTTGAAGTTTGTCATAAGTTAATGAGCTTAAGCCTAAACCAATGGGTTAGTAAACTCATCACATCCTCCCTCTGATTAGGGGTAATGAGAATACTTTAAGTGTGAAGTCAGCATCTCACACTTAATCACCCTGATGTAGGATTAAGATCATCAACCTACTTGTGATTATTTAGATGTTTTTGTTGTTTTTGTTTAGTGTTAAGTAATGAGATTAAGCCATAATCAGGGATTAAACAGACTCATTACACCATCCTAATAGAAGGATAATGGATGAGAATGTTTAAGATGAGGAAAGCTCCTCAACTTAATCCATGATTAGGGATTAACCTCATGACAAAACAAAGCCTTTATTAAATGGATTTTAGTTAATGATAAGATGAAGAAGTGATTTTTATGGTTTGCAAGACAACTTAAGGGGGACTTGTCCATTAACACTAGGGTTAGTCCTTCTTGACCAATTAAGGAAGAAATAGAACCCTAATGCAAGGCCCAAGTTACAAGCTTGATGTCTTGATGATTATTAGGTGGATTGATTAAAGGAGTTAAACACATTAAGGGTTTAACACTTAGGATTAAAGTTATACACTCCATCCTAATAGAAGGATGCAGGCATAAGCTTAATCACAAAGCCTTAAAACCTTTAGGGTTTAGTCCCTGATTATGAGATGAGGAGAGAGGACTCAAAGAAGAATCAAAGGAAAAAAACTAAATGGGGGACTAATAAAAACCTAATTATTGTCATGCTTGGTTGTTCCTAGGGTTAATGAGGCTTGCAAGAAGATCTTCAAAGAACCATCAAGGAGAGAAGCAGATGAAAGGAGCAAAGAGAAGCAAAACAACTTGCTTCACTTAAGAAGTCAAGTTGCTTGAAGAAAGAAAGTAAGATGAACAAGAATTAGCAAGCTCAATCCAAAGCACAAGATAAAATGCAGCAATGATGCATAAGAGAGATGAAAAGAGATTGTGAGAAGTGAAGCAAATCCACTTCTCAAAACAACTTACCACCTGAAAGGTTAGTGAAGGAAATGAAATGCAATGCAAAATGAGATGAAATGTGATGATGCAAACCAAAACCAGAAGCATGAGTATGATGATAATGATGCTAAGAGATGATGCAAACATGAGGCAAGGAATTAGAATGATCATACAAACATATGGATGCAAGAGAAGCATGTTTTGAACCATGAATGTTCATGAAAAGTTATGGAATGCAAAAGGTATACAACATGGCAAATGAAAGATTCAATGATCAAACATGTTTCTAATATGTCCTAAGATGTGTTATGAATCAAATGGATGCACAAAATGTCATGGCAAGTCATGGTATGCAAGCAAATGGAAGAGGGATGCAAAAGAAGGCATGAATTAGGGTTATATGCAACATACAAAGCAAAAATCCAAAATCAAAAGCAAATGACATGATAAAAATTTGAAAATGCAATCAAAGGAATCCTAAACCTATAAAAACTCACTGCCCAAAGGAGGGGATCCAACTCTTAACCTAGTGAGAGTTATGAATTTTCTAAGATTGCTAGGGTTTTAAGGTACCTTGACAAGAAAAATGCAAAACAAATTGAAAATGCAAGATCAATTCATGCCAATTTTATCCTATAAACTACATGTTATGCAAGATGCAATGCAAAAAGAATCATTGTCCAACTCTCAAAGGTTAGGCAGAAATGAATTTTTGAAGTTTGAAACAAAATAATGCCTTGAAATGAAATTAATTCCAAAGAAAATAATCAAAAGGCATCAAGAAAAAAAAATAAATTTGGTTTGAGAGTTGGACAATGTTTCTAAATGTTTTTAAAGGCTACATGATTTTTTTTGTGATTTTTAAATACCTAAAAGTATTTTTAATTAATTAATTTTCATTAACTAATTAAAAATAAACTTTTAAATGATTTAAAAATAAATTTACATGCAAAAAATAAAATAAAAATCATTTTCTGATTGAGAAAAATATTTGAAACAAAAATGCAAAAAGAAATATTTTTGTGATTTTTCTAAGTATTTTAAAATAAATGACAAAGAAAATGGGATAAAAATGAAATTAAAATTGATTTAAATGGGAAGTATGCTGATCCTAAGGCCAAGATTCAAAGCTGAGACGCGGGAGTTGACTGCGCGCGTTATCTAGTGGTTGAAATTCAAACTGACTAATCTTAATTAATTAATTTAAATAAATGAGATTAATATAGAATTAGGGCTTAATGAACAATCTGGTTCGTTCATTCACGCGCGGGAAGACAAGATCTACGGCTCACATTTAAAACTGGACCTAAACCCTAATTAGCATTAATGACTCTCAGACGGCCGGAACAGTGTTTCGGTCGTCTTCTCCGACGAGTCCAAAACCTTATCTCTCTCTCTAAGCAACGAAAATGAAATCTCTCTGCCCAGAATCAAACCCCGCTCATCACTGAATCAAAACCCCCAAACAAAAATCATTTCTTTTTCACCAACAATGCAAATCGAAACAAAGTAATTTTAGGTCAGAAACTTTCAGACAACTCATACATACTCAATACTCCACCATTTTGAAAAGTAAACACATCAGAATCATCAGCACATCATGAGGATTCGATTAAGAACTTAAAAACAAGGTTCTGAGAAAAAAGTTCTTGAGCCATACCTGAGATGGAACCTCCTGGTTCTGGGCTTTCTGGGCTCTCTCTTGTTGCAAACCCACCCTTATGAACCTCCTGAAGATGATACGAAGCTTAGAAAGCTTTGAGGATGGCTGGTTTGGGAGATTGGCAGAGTTCTGTTCAGTGAAGTGAGGAAATCGTATTTGGTTTGTGTGAGGTTCTGGGCTGTTTCAATGGTTGGTTTGTGATCAGTGAGTCATGTTGAGATGTTTTGTGAAGCTTGTTTGAATGTTTGATGCTTTTGCTGTGTGTTTCAAAAGGTTTTGCATAAGAGGTGAAAAATGAGAATGCTGGCTTGTGTGTGTATTCAGGCTGAGTTGTGTTATGAAAATGAAGCCTTGGAGTGTGTTTGTAAAGTCTGGATTGGGCAGAGAGTTGTTGTGGACTGTTGTGATTGGTATGGGTGTTTTGGCCAAAAAGTCAAAAGTGTTGTACTTGAGGTATGGGCAATGGTGTAGCTAGCTCACTGGCTTGTCCTTGGTCAGCTGAGATTAAGGATGTCCATGGAATTATTTATGAGACAAATCAACAAGTGGATCAAAGCTTATGAGATGTTTTGCAATTTTCACCAAGTTTGGCCCCTTTGAAGTTTCTTGGTCCACAAGTCATAAAAATGAGCAAACTTTTGATGCAATCTGACTTTTAGACATTGGTTCATGTTTGTATGAAGATTAGAAGTCCATTTGATAGCACAATTTTCCTTGGCAAGTGGTTTTGCAACTTTGCCTCTTTGGTAGAAAACTTGAAATTATGTGATTTTTCCCAACTTTGACAAGCCATAACTTTTGATCCAAAATGAATTAGGACAAGTTCTTGTACTTTTTGAAAAGGGAATAATCCATTCTAAAACTTTCATGACCAAAGTTTTCCCATTTGAAGCATTTTTGAATCAAAAAGCAAGGGTTGAAAAAGTTTCCCAAAAATGGCAATTTTCCATTACAAGTCATTTTCCCAAAAAGTCAACTTTGCAAATGGCTTGAAATTCTCCAATTTTTTGAACTTCCAACATCTTCTATGATCAAATAAAGATCATAAACAATCAAAATGATGATGAACACCCTTTGGTTGGGTCACTGGGGGCCTCAGATGCCCTGATTTTGCATTGACTTGCTCAAAAAGCCAACTCTTGATCAGATGCCTTCCCCATTGAATTTCTTCATGAAAATTGATATGCATGATCCCTATACCATATAGAGACCAATGGAAACAAGAATGACCAAAAAATTTGCGAGTTATGGCCTTTGAAACCAAAACCCTAATTCTAGGTCATCTGTGCAGTTAAACCTGGCTCTGCTTCCATGCCATTCCCAGTTCTTGTGATTCTTTGACTTCCTTGACTTTGAGAGTATATAATATGATGCTTGAACATACATGGACCCCTTTGAAGTGAATGATGACCTTTGGAGTGGCTCAACTGGCTCAGGGATGGCTCAGATCACAAACCCTAGATGCAGATTACTTTGAAGCAATGCAGTGAAGCAAATATGCAATATGAGATGATGATTGAACTTATGCATATGAAAAGATCACAAGCCATGATGTGAATGAGTGAGGGCAAATTTGGGGTGTTTACAGCTGCCCCTATTCAAACATGAGTTAGCTGTGCAGGATGTAAGCAACGGCTTAACAGGCAAACAAGATAACTTGTGGTTGAATACCAAAGTCAGTCCAGAATTTGCACTCACAAAATGAAGAAGAAAAAGGATATAGATTGTAATAAAGTATATTATAAAGTGCGGGCGACGGAGGAAGACCGTCGAGCAGAGGACGACTGCTGGGGAAGGAGCAATGATTGGGACGGCCGACATGCTGGGGAAGAAACGGGAGAATAAAGCAAAGACGGGGACGGCCGACTAGCTGGGGATATAAGACTTTCTGGGGATTAGAGGTAAAATAAATGACGAGGTACGGTCATCAAAGGTGAAGGACGATCACCTAGCAGGGGACGGCTGCTCTGTTGGGGATAAGATGAGGGACGGTCATCTAAGGGTGAAGGATGATCACCTGGCAAGGTACGGTTGCCAAAACATATCGCGACATAGGACGAATGCCGGATAGAAGGTCGACGATGGGGACGGCCATCGGATAAGCATGATGAAGGACGATCATCAGGAGGTGAAGGACGATCACCTAGCAGGGTACGGATGCTCTCAAGGTTTATCATGACATAGGACGAATGTCAGATAACAAGATCAACGACGGGGACGGCCATCGGATAAAATGATGAAGGACGATCATCAAAAGGTGAAGGACGATCACCTGGCAGGGTACGGCTGCCAAAAATCACGACATAGGACGAATTCCGGATAGAAAATGGTTCCAATAATGGAGACTCCGCTGAGGAAAGGATGAGGGACGGTCATCCAGAGGTGAAGGACGATCACCTGGCAGGATACGGCTGCCGAACGGGTATCATGACATAGGACGAATGTCGGATAGAAAAAAGTTGCTTTGCTGGCGACCTACTGGGGAATAGTAAACACGGACGAGTGTTTATATCCAAGAAATAAAAGGTATAAGTGTTCGGGTACTGCATATAGACTAAAGATGCAGACGAGCATCCTTAAGACTATGATACGGACGAGTATCAGATAGAAGCAAAATTGACACATGTTCAGAGATGATGATACGGACGAGTATCAACTGGTTAACAAAGAACATGGACGAGTATCGATTCTGCGGGGACTCTTCTGGGGGAATAGTAGACACAGACGAGTGTCTAATTTCAAGAAGACATAAGTGTTTGGCACGTGTATAGATTAAAGATGTGGACGAGCATCCTTAAGACTATGATACAGACGAGTATCATGTAGAAACAAACGCTGACACATGTTCTGAGATGATGATACAGACAAGTATCCACTAGTTAACAAAGAACATGGACGAGTGTCGAATCTGAGGGGATATAAGTGGTATACAAGATACGGACGAGTATCTGTATGAGTGAAATAAGTATGAGCAGGACACGGACGAGTGTCTATCTTGCTGGGGAGAGTGACGCGGACGAGTGTCAAAAGGAGAAAAGTGTAATATAAACAAGTGTATGGTTTACAAAATGTTTAGGTAACTATGCTGGGGAAGGTGACACGGACAGGTGTCAGGGAATCTGTATAAAGATGTATCTGTGAGTGCAAAGAGGACGCTTTGGCTTCCTGCTGGGGATATGACACAGACGTGTGTCAAAAAGTATCTGTAATATATAAGTGTCTGTTTGTAAAGAAAGCTCGGGCAATTTTACTGGGGAATCGTGACACGGACGGGTGCCAAAAGGGGTGTGCATTTGTATTTACAAGTGTAAGGCCAGTGCTTTGGCTCTCTGATGGGGAATTTTGGGGAGTTTCCTGTATATCGTTGATGAGTTGTCAGTATTCATAAGTGTCTGATTCAGAACATGGCTTATGATTATGCAATATGTTTGATTTTTGCCATAATGCTCCGTATTAGACGGAATGCTACGCTTTGTGAGGAGAATATGATGCGAATGCTATGATTATGCAAAGATACCGATCCAGGATTCGGATCCCTCTGCTACGGAGATCTCTGGCTGATCTGCTTGAATTGAGCATCCCAGCTGGGGATGAGATCATTGGTAGATCTGACATATGGGACTCTGCTTGGGGATATAGGTCACTGATAGACCTATCTTGGTGATGGGGGATCCAGCTGGGGTTTGTAGAAGCTTTCTTCACTCTATTGTGAGACCTCCGGGCGTTGCTCTTCTGGACAGAGGCTGAAACTTTGTGGGGAGATGGTTCCCCGGCTTTTGCACTTGGCTGTTGGAGGAATAGTAAATGGCAACTCGATTGGGGAAGAAGAAAGACCATGAGAAGGTCTTCCTGGAGATTTCTGTAGGGGTCCTGCTGAGGATGATACTTGACAACTCAGCTGGGGGAAAACCATCTCCGGTGCCAATTGGGAGATAGACTGAGTAGATAATGATTTGCCAGCTTGCTGGGGTGAAGCTTTCATGCCCCATGTTGTGCTTTGAGTGCCTGCAATCCTGAAAAGACATGGAAAAGTACAAGTAATCCCGAGGTATCCCTTACTGGATTCCATCATAGGAGTTTAGACACTCCTGGGAGTAAACATATTTCCTGCAAGCACGTATTTTTTAGAAGAAAATCATCTGTATTTATGCAATCTGTTTTTTAGAGTCATCGGACATTCTTGCAAATGAAAAATAAAATGTACGAGACGAAACATGACTGACAAATCTGATTTTATTGATTCATGTGCCCTGAATCGGCAAGATACAGTCAAAGAAACAAATCCCCTAAAATGAGGAGATTGTCACAAATTGAGAAATAAAAGATGTTGGCAATGTTGATGACGCTTCAGGGAGCTTCCCTTTTGCTATGACTCGTATGACATTTGACGCTCTTCTCGTCTTGCTTTCTGAAGAAGGCTGATTCTGATCGACGCTTGATCCTTTCGAAGCTTACCAAGTTGTAAGTGATACAGATGAATCCAGAGTGCAGTTGTTCGCTTATTCCCTTATTTTGCATGGATCGCCCTTTCGGGTTTTCAATCCATCGGGATACCCTTTTTTTGCCTGAGTTGTCCAATGTGGCTTTTCAACTCAGTGGGTGTACATTTTTTATTTATTTCCCTTATTTTTTCTCGAGTCTTTTATTCTGTTTTTGACTCGCCGGGATGCCCTATTTTTGCCTGGACTTACATTCTCTTTTTTTGTGTCCAGCGGGTCATTTTATGCGAAGTATTTTTTAACTGCATCTGAATTCACAGGGGACGGGAAGTCTTCGCCATCCATAGTACTGAGCATGAGTGCGCCACCGGAGAAAACTTTCTTCACTACGAATGGCCCTTCATAGTTTGGAGTCCATTTGCCCCTGTGGTCTGTATGAGGAGGGAGGAGTCTCTTCAGCACAAGATCTCCTACTTGGTACTCTCGGAGCCTGACTTTCTGATCGAAGGCTTTCTTCATTCTTTTCTGATACAGCTGCCCATGACAGATTGCAGCTAACCTCTTCTCTTCGATCAGATTCAGTTGTTCGTATCGAGATCGGACCCATTCTGCTTCATTCAACTTAACATCCATCAATACCCGCAGGTAGGGTAATTCAACTTCAACAGGTAGGACTGCCTCCATACCATAAACAAGCTGATACAGTGTTTCCCCAGTGGATGTTCTGATTGTCGTGCGGTACGCATGCAAGGCAAACGGTAGCATTTCATGCCAGTCTTTGTATGTGACTACCATCTTCTGCACAATCTTCTTGATATTCTTATTAGCTGCCTCAACAGCGCCATTCATCTTTGGCCTGTAAGGAGAAGAATTGTGGTGTTGGATCTTGAAGTCCCGGCATAGTTCTGCCATCATTTTGTTGTTTAAGTTGGAACCATTATCAGTAATGATTTGCTCGGGCACTCCATACCGACAGATGATATCTCTCTTCAGAAATCGGGCTACCATTTGCCTTGTAACATTTGCATAAGAAGCTGCTTCAACCCACTTGGTAAAATAGTCAATAGCAACCAGGATGAATCTGTGGCCATTTGAAGCAGTCGGTTCAATCTTGCCAATCATATCAATGCCCCACATGGCAAAGGGCCAGGGTGAAGACATCACATTCAGAGGATTGGGAGGCACATGCACTTTATCCGCGTAGATCTGGCATTTATGGCATTTTCTGGCATAGGCACAACAGTATGCATCCATCGTGATCCAGTAATAACCTGATCTTAATAACTTCTTGGCCATTGCATGCCCTCCTGCATGGGTACCAAAGGATCCTTCGTGCACCTCGTGCATCAACAAGTCTGCTTCTGTTCTATCAACGCATCTGAGGAGTACCATATCAAAGTTTCTTTTGTACAAGGAACCGTCAGTATTCAGGAAGAAACTACCAGCTAGCCTTCTTAAAGTCTTCTTATCATTGGAAGATGCCCCAGGTGGGTATGTTTGATCCTCCAAGAAGCATTTAATGTCATGGAACCAAGGCTTATCATCTTTAACAACATCTGCTACAAATACATATGCTGGTTTGTCAAGTCTGGACACTGAAATCCGAGGCACAAAGTTGGCAGCTTGAACTTTGATCATTGATGAAATGGTAGCCAGAGCATCTGCAAACTGATTCTCGTCCCGAGGGATATACTCGAGCTTGACCGTTGTGAATAAAGTCAATAACCTTCTTGTATAGTCCCTGTAAGGTATCAGATGATCCTGGTGCGTGTACCATTTGCCGTTGGTTTGATTAACCACCAGAGCTGAATCTCCGAATACGGTCAAAGTCTTGATCCTGAGGTCAATGGCTTCCTCAAGACCCATAATACAAGCTTCATATTCAGCTTCGTTGTTAGTGCAATTAAAGGTGAGCTTTGCCGAGAAAGGCATGTGAACTCCTTTAGGTGTAATGAGCACTGCACCAACACCACGACCATTCATATTAACAGCCCCATCAAACATCATAGTCCATTCTTCTTCCGGGTCAGGCCCTTCAGTGTGAACAGGCTCTTCATGATCTTTTGCTTTTATGAACATGATGTCTTCATCAGGGAAGTCAAATCTCATAGGCTGGTAATCATCAATAGGTTTCTCAGCAAGATAATCAGACAGTACACTGCCCTTGATGGCTTTCTGAGATGTGTACTGGATGTCATATTCTGTGAGGATCATTTGCCATCTTGCAACCTGTCCGGTAAGTGCTGGCTTCTCAAAAATGTACTTAACTGGGTCCATCATTGATATCAACAAAGTAGTGTGGGTCAACATATACTGCCTTAGTCGGCGAGCAGCCCACGCTAAAGCACAGCAAGTTTTCTCGAGCAGTGAATAACGTTGTTCACAGTCGGTAAACATTTTGCTTAGGTAGTATATTGCATACTCTTTTTGACCAGACTCGTCATGTTGGCCCAGCACACACCCCATTGACTCTTCTAATACTGTTAAGTACATTATTAGAGGTCTTCCTTCAACTGGAGGCATAAGGATTGGAGGCTCTTGTAAGTATTCCTTGATCTTGTCAAAAGCCTTCTGGCAGTCTTCGTTCCACCTGACCGTTTGTTCTTTTCTTAACAGCTTGAACAAAGGCTCACAGGTTGCTGTAAGGTGAGATATGAACCGTGAAATGTAGTTCAATCTACCTAGAAACCCTCAAACTTCTTTCTCAGTTTTCGGTACAAGCATTTCTTGAATGGCTTTAACTTTATCAGGGTCAACTTCAATCCCTTTCTCACTTACAATAAATCCCAGCAGCTTACCAGATCGCACCCCGAATGTGCACTTGTTGGGGTTTAGCTTCAATTGGTACTTCCTCAGACACTTGAATAACTTCAACAGATTTACCAGGTGGTCTTCTTCTGTGAGGGACTTGGCAATCATGTCATCCATATAACATTCGATTTCTTTATGGATCATGTCGTGGAATAATGTCACCATAGCCCGTTGATATGTTGCACCAGCATTCTTCAGTCCTAATGGCATCACCTTGTAATAGAACGTGCCCCAGGGTGTGATAAAAGTTGTCTTCTCCATGTCTTCAGGTGACATCTTGATCTGATTGTATCCTGAAAATACGTCCATGAAGGAGAATACCGAGAACTGAGCCGTATTATCCACCAATACATCAATGTGAGGTAATGGGAAGTCATCTTTCGGGCTGGCTCTGTTCAGATCCCGGTAATCCACACACATCCTTATCTTTCCATCTTTCTTAGGCACAGGTACAATATTAGCAACCCACAACGGGTAGCTAGTCACAGCAAGGAACCTGGCGTCCCACTGCTTTTGTACCTCTTCTTTGATCTTCATTGCCATATATGGGCGAGTACGGCGCAGTTTCTGTTTTACAGGTGGGCATTCTTCTTTTAAAGGCAGCTTGTGCATGACAATATCGGTGTCCAACCCTGGCATATCCTGATAAGAACAAGCAAACACATCCACATACTCCCGAAGCATATCAATCAGTTGTTCTTTTACCGCATCTTGTAAGCAGGCTCCGATCTTAACCTCTTTCACATCTTCATCCGTACCAAGATTAACCGTTTCAATCTCCTCCTGATGAGGAGTGATAACCTTCTCCTCTTGCCTTAACAACCTGGCTAGCTCTTCAGGAAGCTCATAATCTTCTTCAACCCCTTCATCAGCTTGATTGATTGGATTGTCAAAGTCATACGAAGCCATAGTTGTGCTGTTGTCGGTGCAGTCTGAAAGGCACTCTCTGCAAGGGTTTAGATTGTTCATTTTAGTGATCGATTTTAATCTTGTTTAGAAAAAGTGAAATAAAGTTATCATTTTGGAAAACATTGCCATTTTATTTTTGTACAAAAAGAAAAATGAAAAACAGTGAGCGGAAAAGAAAAAGACTCATTTGCAAAAGATGTCCGATATTCATTGATTGATCTGTTTGCACAAAATTACAAGATGGCCCGATTACAAAATGAGTCTTGTCATCTTGGGAAAGATGCAAGACTTGATGCATGCTTAAAAAATACAGGAAATAATAATTACTCTGCAGGAGTAACCCTTATAATTTCTTGGGAAAACCAGTTTGAGATACGGCTCCCCGGGATCCTTGGATGTATCCAGCTCTCCAGGTTGCGTTCATCTTCCGACTCATCTTCCAAGTTGTTCACTGCATCCGGGGTGAGCATTCCCCCGCTGACAAAGTTGGGCTTCTTAGCAGCCTCTGGTTGATCTTGTTGAGTTGGTTTGTAACCCAACCCAAATCTTTCCTCCTTCTTCTCCACGGGCAGCAACTTGCCTCAGCCTTGGGCAGTCCCCTCTTCAACAACCTTCCTGGCTTGCTGATAAGACGTCATGGAGGTTCCCAGTACAACAGATGCTTCGTTAATGTTTAGGGCCTCAAACCCCTGGCTCATAGTTTCATGGATTTCTCCATCCATCTCAATGTACTTGTACGTAGCCAGATGGCTAACAAAGATATCTTCTTCACCACAGATGGTGATGATCTGGCCTTCCCACTCGAATTTCAGCTTCTGGTGAAGGGTAGACGTAACAGCGCCAGCGGCATGGATCCAAGGTCTACCCAACAAACAGCTGTAGGCCGGCTGAATGTCCATCACATAGAAGGTAATTTTAAAAGTCTGCGGGCCAATCATCACAGGAAGATCAATCTCCCCTAGCACTGATCTTTTAGAGCCATCAAATGCTCTCACCACTAAATTACTTGGACGCAGTGCCAAAGGTCTTCAATCACTTCAAAGCGGTCCATGTATGTTCAAGCATCATAATATATCCTCTCAAGATCAAAGAAGTCAAAGAATCACAAGAACTGAGAAAGGCATGGAAGCAGAGCCAGGTGTAACTGCACAGATGACCTAAAATTAGGGTTTTGGTTTCAAAGGCCATAACTCCAAATTTTTTGGTCATTCTTGTTTCTATTGGTCTCTATATGTTATAAGGATCATGCATATCAATTTTCATGAAGAAATTCAATGGGGAAGGCATCTGATCAAGAGATGACTTCTTGAGCAAGTCAGTGCAAAATCAGGGCATCTGAGGCCCCCAATGACCCAACCAAAGGGTGTTCTCCATCATTTTGAATGTGTATGATCTTTATTTGATCATAGAAGATGTTATAAGTTCACAAAATTGAAGAATTTCAAGCCATTTGCAAAGTTTCCTTTTTGGGAAAGTGACATATAATGTAAACTTGCCATTTTGAGAAAGTTTTTCAACCCTCTCTTTTTGATTCAAAAATGCTTCAAATGAGAAAACTTTGGTCATGAAAGTTGTAGAATGGATCCTCCTATTTTTAAAAAGTACAATAACTCATTCTAATTCATTTTGGATCAAAAGTTATGGCCTTGCAAAGTTGGGAAAAATCACATAATTTCATGTTTTACACCAAAAGAGGAAAGTTGCAAAACCTCATGCCAAGGCAATTTGTGACTTCAAAGTGGCTTCTAATCATCACACAAGCATAACAAATGACCTAAAAATCAGAATGAACCAAAGAATCTCCAAGTTTCATGACTTATGCTTCAATAAATCACAAAGGAGCCAAAGTTGTACCAATTTGCAAAATGACCCAAAGCTTCTTATCCACTTTCCTCAGTTCACAATATCTGATCCATAAGCATTCCATGATCTCAGCTGAACCAAGCCATGCCCCTAAACCAGCCTGCAATGACCCATACCTCAAAGGACACCTAACATTGACTTTTGGCAAAATGGCCCATACCAATCAACATAGGCCAGCAACAACTCTCTGACCTATCAAAACTTGATACATGGACAAAATGGAACTCAACACAACACACAACACAACCTGAGCTCTCCCACAAGTCAGTGTAAACACCCCAAATTTGCCCTCACCCATGGCTTGTGATATCCTCATATGCATAAGTTCAATCATAGCATCTCATATTACATTTTTTCCACTGCATAGCTTCTAAGTCATCTGCATCTAGGGTTTGTGATCTGAGCAATCCAAGTGCTTCTTGAGCCACTCCAAAGGTCATAAATCACTTCAAGAGGGTCCATGTATGTTCAAGCATCATATTATATCTTCTTAAAGTCAAAGAAGCCAAAGAATCACAAGAACTGAGATTGGCATGGAAGCAGAGCCAGGATTGACTACACAGATGACCTAGAATTAGGGTTTTGGTTTCAAAGGCCATAACTCCAATGTTTTTGGTCATTCTTGTTTCTATTGGTCTCTATATGGTATAGGGATCATGCATATCAATTTTCATGAAGAAATTCAATGGGGAAGTCATCTGATCAAGAGTTGACTTTTTGAGCAAGTCAGTGCAAAATCAGGGCATCTGAGGCCCTCAATGACCCAACCAAAGGGTTTTCTTCATCATTTTGATTATGTATGATCTTTATTTGATCATGGAAGATGTTAGAAGTTCACAAAATTGAAGAATTTCAAGCCATTTGCAAAGTTGACTTTTTGGGAAAATGACTTGTAACGGAAACTTGCCATTTTGGGAAACTTTTTCAAGATCATTCCCTTTTCAAAAAGTACAAGAACTTGTCCTAATTAATTTTGGATCAAAAGTTATGGCTTGTCAAAGTTGGGAAAAATCACATAAATTCAAGTTTTGTACCAAAGAGGCATTTTGCAAAATGGTATGATCAAGTGTTCTAAAGGCTTCAAGTGTGCACAAACTCATTACAACATACTCACATGACCTCTAAAGATCAGAATTGGCCCAAGAATATTGCATTTTGATGCCTTGAATCTCATGAATTTCCAAAATGGCCAAACTTTGGGAAATTTGCAAAACATCTCATAAACTTCATTCAACTTGCTGAATCATCTCAAAACTAATTCCATGGACCTCCTTAATCTCAGCTGAGCAAGGACAAGCCAATGAGCTAGCTACACCATTGCCCATACCTCAAGTACAACACTTTTGACTTTTTGGCAAAAACACCCATACCAATCCCATAGTGACACAACCACTCTCTGCCCAATCCAGACCTTACAAACACACTCCAAGGATTCATTTTCATAACACACTCAAGCCTGAAACAGATCATAAGCCATAGTTCCAAGTTTATGCCTCATATGCATTTTCATTCGAAACACACTCCACAAGCATCAAACGTTCAAACAAACTTCACAAAACATCTCAGCACACTCCCCTGATCATTTCCCTGCCCTCACTCATCCCTGAAACATCCTCAAGCTGAAACATGATTTCTCTCCCTCACTGAACATAACTCAAGCAATCTCACAAACCAACCATTTTAAACTCCAACCAAGCCTTGCAAACTTCTCAAGGGGATCATTGGAGGTGATTGGAAGCAAAGAGCCGGCCAAAAAGTTGCAAACTGAGAAAGCTCAAGCTCAGGTACCTCAAGAACTTTTTTTCCAGAAATGAAAATTTAAGTTCTTAGATTGCTCTTTATGCCTTGCTGATCATCCTGATGTTTTTACTTTTTGAAATGGTTAAGATTTGAGCGTGTACCGGTTGCCTGAAACTTTTGCTGAGTTTTGATTCGAATCTTGCTTGGGAGGTCATAGAAATTTGTTTTGAGGGTAGGTTTAGATTCAGGGAGGTTAGGAGGTTTGATCTGGAGCTTTAGAGCTCCAGATTTAACCTAGGGAAGAAGTTGGCAACTTTCAGGTGAGGGTCTGGCCGGAGAAGATGACCGGAGGTCTTCTCCGGCCACCTGAAAGTCATTAGTGACTTAATTGCGTTTAGGGAAAAATTTGAATTTGGACCCTTGATCTTGTGGACTTTCGTTGACTCCCGCGCGAATGGACGATCCAGATCCTTCATTAAACCCTAATTCAGATTAATTAGGTTAATTAATTAGGTTTAATTTTGAATTTCCCAGAAGCAATCCCAGCCACTCAAACGCGCGCGTAGTCAACTCCCGCGTCTCAGCTTTGAATCTTGGCCTTAGGATCAGCATACTTCCCATTTAAATCAATTTTAATTTCATTTTAATCCCATTTTCTTTGTCATTTATTTTAAAATACTTAGAAAAATCACAAAAATATTTCCTTCTGCATTTTTACTTCAAATATTTTTCTCATTCCAAAAATATTTTTATTTTTATTTTTTTCATTAAAAATTATTTTTAAATCATTTAAAAGTTTATTTTTAATTAATTAATGAAAATTAATTAATTAAAAATACTTTTAGATATTTAAAAATCCCAAAAAAATTCATGTAACCTTTAAAAACATTTAGAAACATTGTCCAACTCTCAAACCAAATTTCTTTTTTGATCTTGATGCCTTTTGATAATTTTATTTGGAATTAATTTCATTTCAAGTCAATATTTTGTTTCAAAATTCAAAAATTCATTTCTGCCTAACCATTGAGAGTTGGATGATGATTCTTTTTGCATTGCATCTTGCATAACATGTAGTTTATAGGATAAAATTGGCTTGAATTGATCTTGCATTTTCAATTTGTTTAGCATTTTTCTTGACAAGGTACCTTAAAACCCTAGCAATCTTAGAAAATTCATAACTCTCACTAGGTTAAGAGTTGGATCCCCTCCTTTGGGAAGTGAGTTTGCATAGGTTTAGGGTTCCTTTTATTGCATTTTCAAATTTTTATCATGTCTCTTGCTTCTGGTTTTGGATTTTGCTTTGTGTATTGATTATAAACCCTAATTTATGTCTCCTTTTGCATCCATCTTCCATTTGCTTGCATACCATGACTTGCCATGACATTTTGTGCATCCATGTGATTCATAAGACATCTTAGGACATATTAGAATCATGTGTGATCATTGCATCTTTCATTTTCCATGTTTTATGTCATTTGCATTCCATAACTTTTCATGTATGTTCATGGTTCTAAGCATGCTTCTCTTGCATCCATATGTTTGTATGATCATTCCCATGCCTTGCCTCATGTTTGCATCATCCCTCAGCATCATTGACATCATGTATTTGCTTCTGACTTTGTCTTGCATCATGCCATTTCATCTCATTTGCATTGCATTTCATTTCTTTTACTAACTTTTCAGGTGGTAAGTTACTTTGAGAAGTGAATTTGCCTTCACTTCTCACATTCTCTTTTCATCTCTTTCATAATTCATTTACTGCATTTTTGTATGTGTTTGGGTTTGAGCTTGCTCATTCTTGATCATCTTACTTTCTTCCTTCAAGCAACTTGACTTCTTAAGTGAAGCAAGTTGTTTTGCTTCTCTTTGCTCCTTTCATCTGCTTTTCTCCTTGGTGGCTCTTTGAAGATCTCTTGCAAGCTTCATAAACCCTAGGAACAACCAAGCATGATAACAATTAGGGTTTGATTAGTCCCCCATTTAGCTTTTACCTTTGTGTCATCTTTGAGTCTTCTCTTCTCATCTCATAATCAAGGACTAAACCCTAAAGGTTTTAAGGCTTTGTGATTAAGCTTATGCCTGCATCCTTCTATTAGGATGGAGTGTATAACTTTAATCCTATGTGTTAAACCCTTAATGTGTTTAAATCCTTTAATCAATCCACTTAATAATCATCAAGACATCAAGCTTGTAACTTGGGCCTTGCATTAGGGTTCTAATTCTTCCTTAATTGGTTAAGAAGGACTAACCATAGTGTTAATGGACAAGTCCTCCTCAAGTTGTCTTACAAACCATAAAAATCACTTCTTCATCATATCATTAACTAAAATCCACCTAATAAAGGCTTTTTTTTGTCATGAGGTTAATCCCTAATCATGGATTAAGTTGAGGAGTCTTCCTCAGCTTAAACATTCTCATCTATTATCCTTCTATTAGGATGGTGTAATGAGTCTGTTTAATCCCTGATTATGGCTTAGTCTCATTACTTAACACTAAACAAAAACAACAAAAACATCTAAATAATCACAAGTAGGTTAATGATCTTAATCCTACATCAGGGTGATTAAGTGTGAGATGCTGACTTCACACTTAAGGTATTCTCATTACCCCTAATCAGAGGGAGGATGTGATGAGTTTACTAACCCATTGGTTTAGGCTTAAGCTCATTAACTTATGACAAACTTTCAAAAGCAATAAAAGACTGAAAATACAAAAACAAACAATAATCGTCTCCTCCGGGATTCTTTTCTCATCTCATTCACTCACAAACGAGAACTCGCTTCTTCCGTCTAATGCAAGACAGTTTGCACCTGAGCCAGACAGGTCATACACTTGAGCATAGGCAAGTAAGCAGTTCATCAGGTCAATTCATCTTTCAGTCTCTTTGGGTCGAACTACGATGTTCTGACTTCCTCATTGAACGAGAGGATACGTAGGCATAACTTAACAGTTATCGAACAAAAGTCTCTGTATATCCCCCCTCTTTCCAGCATTATTCTTTAAGCCTCATAGTCATGAGCATTTCATTCTTGTTCCTACACTGACACTTCACTCATACACTTCACACTTCTTTTACACTGACACTTGCATTCTTTCCAGCTTTGACACACAGAATAGCACTGACACTACCCCCTTTAAAACACAAATCTTTTAAGCGTGGATCCCGTCGAGTACGGCGGACAATCTGGGTGCTAATACCTTCCCAGGTTGTAACCAACCCCCTTTCTCAGTCTCTTTGGTTCGCAACCGTCTTATCCATATCTTTCTAGGTCTATGCAGCATTACCTTTCCTCCGGGATAAAAATGCCTAGCTGGCGACTCTTGTCTTCTGAGTTCACCCCTGTGTGTTCTCATCCCTCTTTCGCCGACCGTTCGCGTCTGTACCCTTTCTGACCTCAGGTGTCATTTTGGTGGGAGCGACAGTCAGCATTCTCCAAAACCTCCCTTTATGCATTTTTCTTCGAATCTCAATACACAAGCCACAAACCTCAAAACAAATTTCACAGAATCACTCACCATGATCCTCTGATCATTTCCCAACCATTACTTTGCCCTGAAACCTCCTACATCAAAAACACGATTTCCCTCCCCCATTGACCTGAGCTTCTGCAAACTTCCTCTAGAGGCCACATAAACTCCAGCTGAGCATCACAAACTTCTTGGGAGAATCATTGGAGCTTGTTTGGACCAAAGAAGCAGCCAGAAAGCACCAAAAGCAAAAGCTCCAGTTCAGGTGAGCTCAAGAACATTTTTCCAGAACTTTGATTTCTTGTTATAAAATGATTCTATGAGTTGCACTGATCATCTTGATGTGTTTGGTTTTGAAAATGGTCAAGAAATAAGCATGTACTGACTGTCTGAAATTTTGCCCGTAAAAATGATTCTGTTTGTTTCTCTTGATTCATGAAAAATAAATGATTTTTGTTGTGGGGTTTATGTTTAATGATGTTCATGGATTGATTCTGGAGAGTTTGATGAAGTTTTGATGCGTATTGAGTGAGATAGAAAAATGATTGGCCGGAGAAGATGACCGGAACACTGTCCCGGTCACCTGAGAGTCATTAGGGCTCAGGATTAGGGCTAATGACATAATTAAGTAAGTTTGAATTCTGGCCATTCGTTTGCGCGCTAAGTCAATTCCCGCTTCCCTGAGTTTGAACCACAGCCCTTGGATTGTTTGACTTTCTCATTTTTCTTTTTAAATTCATTTAATTTCATTTGTTTTATATTTAACTTCCACGAATTTTTAAAAATAGGAAAATACATTGAAAAATTCTGATTTTTTTTGTCAAGCATTTCATTAATTTTCAGAACCCAAAAATATTTTAATTTTTATTTTTTGCATTAAAAATCATTTTTAAATCATTTAAATGTTTATTTTTAATTAGTTAATGGAAATTAATTAATTAAAAATGCATTTAGGTTTTTAAAAATCACAAAAAAATTCACATTGCATTTAAAAACATTTAGAAACATTACCCAACTCTCAAAAAAATTTCTTTTTGGTCCTTGATGCATTTTGACAATTTTCATTGGAATTAAATTTGTTTAAAGGCAATATTTTGGTCCACACTTGAAAAAATCCATTCTGCCTAACCATGAAGAGTTTGATAATGGTTCTTCTTGCATTGCATCCTTCATAGCATGTAGTTTCTAGGGTAAAATTGGTTTGAATCTATCTTGCATTTTCAATTTAATGTGCATTTTTCCCTTTGAGGTACCTTGAAACCCTAGTTGACTTAGGAAAATCACAACTCCCATTAGGTTAAGATTTAGGTCCTCTCCTTTGGGAAGTGAACTTGTGTAGGGTTAGGGTTCCTTTGATCCCATTTTCAATTTTTGTCATGCCCTTTGCTTCTGATTTTGAATTTTTGTGTTGCATGTTGTTCACAAACCCTAATCCTTGCCTTCCTTTGCATTCATCCCTCATTGGCTTGCATTTAAGTACTTGCCATGATATCTTGTGCATCCACATGATTCATAAGACATCTTAGGACATATTAGAATCATGTTTGATCATTGCATCTTTCATTTGCCATGTTGTGCATTCATAACATTTCATATACTTTCATGAACTTCTATGGTTCAAAGCATGCTTCATTTGCATCCTCATCCTTGTATGATCATCCACAACTCTTGACATGTGTTTGCATCATCTCTTAGCATCATTAACATCATGTTTATGCTTCTGACTTTGGTGTGCATCATGGCATTTCATCTCATTTCCATTGCATTTCATTTCCTTTGCTAACTTTTCAGGTGGTAAGTTGTTTTGAGAAGTGAATTTGCCTTCACTTCTCACAATCTCTTCTCATCCCTCTCTTACATCATTGCTGCATTTTATTTTGTGTATTAGAGTGAGCTTGCTCATTCATGCTCTTTCCCATTTTCTTCCTTCAGGCAACTTGTCTTCTTAAGTGAAGCAAGTTGTTTTGCTTCTCTCTGCTTCTTCCTCCTTTCATCTGCTTCTTTCCTGGTGGCTCTTTGAAGATTTTTCTCTCTTAAGCCTCATAAACCCTAGGAACATCCAAGCATGACAATAATTAGGGTTTGATTAGTCCCCCATTTAGTTTTTCCTTTGTGTCATCTTTGAGTCTTCTCTTCTCATCTCTTAATCAAGGACTAAACCCTAAAGGTTTTAAGGCTTTGTGATTAGGGTTGTGCTTGCATCCTTCTATTAGGATGGAGTGTATAACTTTAATCCTAAGTGTTAAACCCTTAATGTGTTTAAATCCTCTAATCAATTCACTTAATAATCACTAAGACATCAAAGCTTGAAACTTTGGCCTTGCATTAGGGTTCTAATTCTTCCTTAATTGGTTAAGAAGGACTAACCCTAGTGTTAATGGACAAGTCCCCCCTCAAGTTGTCTTACCAACCATAAAACTCACTTATTAATCTTACCATTAGCTAAAATCCACTTTAATAAAGGCTTTGTTTTGTCATGAGGTTAATCCCTAATCATGGATTAAGTTGAGGAGCCTTCCTCAGCTTAAATGTTCTCATCTATTATCCTTCTATTAGGATGGTGTAATGAGACCACTAAATCCCTGATTATGGCTTAAACTCATTACTCAACACTAAACAAAAAACAACAAAAACATCTAATAAATGCAGGTAGGTTAATGATATTGATCCTACATCATGGTGATTAAGTGTGAGGTTCTTACTTCATGCTTAAGGTATTCTCATCACCCCTAATCAGAGGGAGGATGTGATGAGTTTACTAACCCTTGGTTTAGGCTTAAGCTCATTATCTTATGACAAACACCAAAAAGCAATAAAAGATTGAAAACACAAAAACAAACAATAATCGTCTCCTCCGGGATTCTTCTCTCATCTCATTCACTCACAAACGAGAACTTGCTTCTTCCGTCTAATGCAAGACAATTTGCACCTGAGCCAGACAGGTCATACACTTGAGCATAGACAAGTAAGCAGTTCACAAGTCAATTCATCTTTCAGTCTCTTTGAGTCGAACTACGGTGTTCTGACTTCCTCATTGCACGAGAGGATACGTAGGCATCACTTAACTGTTATCGAACAAAAGTCTCTGTATATTCCCCCTCTTCCAGCATTGTTTTTTAGCCTCATAGTCTTGAGCATTTCATTCTTGTTCTCACACTGACACTTCTCTTAAACACTTCACTTTTCTTTTACACTGACACTTGCATTCTTTCCAGCTTTGATACACAAATTGCACTGACACTACCCCTTTAAAACACAAAATCTTTTAAGTGTGGATCCCGTCGATTACGACGGACAATCTGGGTGCTAATACCTTCCCAGGTTGTAACCAACCCCCTTTCTCAGTCTCTCTGGTTCGCGACCGTCTTATCCATATCTTTTCTTAGGCTTATGCAGCATTACCTTTCCTTCGGGATAAAAATGCCTAGCTGGCGACTCTTGTCTTCTGAGTTCACCCTTGTGTGTTCTCTCTCCTTTCGCCGACCGTTCGCGTCTGTACCCCTTCTGACCAGGTGTCATTTGGTGGGAGCAACAGCTATTACTGCATTTTCATGCATTTCTGGTAAACATCAATCATATTAAGCATTTATGCATTTATGGTAAACATCATTCATATTAAGCATTTATGCATTTCTGGTAAACATCAATCATATTCAAAAACATACATACATTCAAACACAACCAATGGACGTTTCGCATTATGTAAATAGGGTAAAAGTAAATCTGGATTCAAAGATGAAATTTTATTTATATCACAAAGTGACCTATACATAGCCAAATTTGTACAAGGAGACAGAAATCCTAGTAAGAGGAATTCGTCATAAATTTTTTTTTACAAAACAAAGAAAGTCAGCTATGTGGGAAATAATCCTATTGAGTTTCAATTCTACTATTGCCATTATCTTCAAGTATCTCATCTTCTACTGTCGAGACGGAAACGATTGGATTAAGCTTTATCTGTTCGAGCTTGAGTAAGTAGCACAACTGGTTGGAGTTACATGGGTGATCCAAACGAGACATAGTCATACGCTTTAATCCCTAACTTTTGCCTGGATTGCCCTTTCAGGTTTTCAATCCACCGGGATACCCTTTTTTTGCCCAAGCCGCCTTTTCAGGTTTTCGACTTGCCGGGTGTACATTTTTTTATATATATATATCCCTAATTTTTGCCCGAACCCTTTTGGTTCGCCGGGATGCCCTTATTTTTGCCTAGGCCAGTCAACCTAGCGGGTCTCTTTTTATGCATAGTATTTTTTAACTATGTCTGTGTTTACAGGCTGCGGGAAGTCTTCGCCATCCATAGTAGTAAGTATCATGGCACCTCCTGAGAATACTGTCTTGACTACAAATGGTCCTTCATATGTAGGAGTCCACTTGCCCCTAGGATCACCCTGCGGTAATATGATACGCTTTATTACCAAGTCACCAGCCTGATATACCTTTGGCTTAACCTTCTTGTTGAAAGCCTTGATCATTCGTTTTTGGTACATCTGGCCATGAAAAATTGCTGCTAACCTCTTCTCATCAATCAAGTTTATCTGGTCAAGTCGAGTCTGAATCCACTCATCTTCATTCAAGTCTGCATCCTTCATAATTCTTAAGGAGGGAATCTGAACTTCAATGGGCAGAACTGCTTCCATACCATAAACCAAGGAGAATCGGGTTGCCCCTGTTGAAGTACGTATTGTAGTACGATAACCATGAAGAGCAAATGGTAACATCTCGTGCCAATCCTTATAAGTAACAGTCATCTTCTGTAAAATCTTCTTGATATTCTTGTTAGCAGCTTCAACTGCCCCATTCATCTTTGGACGATACAGAGAAGAGTTGTGATGCTTAATCTTGAACTGCGTGCAGAGATCAGTAATCATAGTGTTGTTCAGATTAGAGCCATTGTCAGTAATAATCCTTTCAGGGATGCCATACCTACATATGAGATTATTCTTAATGAATCGAGCCACCACATTCTTGGTAACAGATGCAAATGAAGCTGCCTCCACCCACTTTGTGAAGTAATCAATAGCAACCAGGATGAAAACATGCCCATTAGAAGCAGTAGGCTTGATCTCACCAATCATATAAATGCCCCACATGGCAAAAGGCCAAGGAGCAGTCAACACATTCAATAGTGATGGAGGTATATGTACTTTATCATCATAGATTTGACACTTGTGACACGTTCTGGAATGTTGATAGCAGTCAGCTTCCATGGTAGACCAATAGTAACATGCTCTCAATATCTTCTTTGCCATAGTATGACCACTAGAATGAGTACCAAAGATCCCATCATGCATGTCTTCCATAATCTCTGTTGCTTCCTTCTTATCCACACAACGAAGCAAAGTTGAATCATGATTGCGCTTGTATAAAATGCCATTACTCAAAAAGAACTTAGCAGAAAACCTTCTCAGAAACTTTCTATCTTTGACAGATGCCCCTTCGGGGAACTCCTGGGCTTCAAGATATCTTTTCACTTCATAGAACCAAGGCTTCTCTTCTGCTTCTTCAGTGTCAATCTCATTGCAGTATGCAGGCTTTTCAAATCTATCAATAGTAATCTTGGGAGCCTCATCATCCCAGCTGATCTCAAACATGGATGCCATGGTGGCTAACGCATCTGCCAACTGATTCTCTCTTCGTGGAATATGTCCAAAGGTAATCTCTTTGAAATGTGGGATCAAAGACAACACATGCTCTATTTAAGGAATGAGGTTATCATGTTTGGTATCCCAATCTCCTTTAATCTAACTTACTACCAGGGCTTAATCTCCATACACGTCCAGGAACTGAATCTTCATATCAATGGCAGCTTTAATACCCAGGATACATGCCTCATACTCAGCCATGTTATTGGTACAATAGAAATAAAGTCTGGCAGTAATCGGGGTATGACAACCTTCAGGGGAACTGATCACAACACCAACACCATTACCAAGTGCATTAGAAGCTCCGTCAAAAACCATAGTCCATCGGGATCCTTGTTCAGGTCCATCATATTGTCCAGGTTCTTTGGTAATAATCATAATGTCTTCATCGGGGAACTCAAAACTCATTGACTGATAATCATCTACTGCTTGATGAGCCAAATGATCAGCCACAACACTTCCTTTAATGGCCTTCTGTGTAGTATACTGTATGTCATATTCTGTCAAGATCATTTTCCATCTTGCAATTCTTCCGGAGAGAGCAGGTTTCTCGAATATGTACTTGATTGGATCCTTCTTCGAAATCAATAAGGTATTATGAGTCAACATATACTGTCTTAGTCGGCGAGCAGCCCATGCCAAAGCGCAGCAAGTTTTCTCGAGCAGTGAGTATCTTGTTTCACAGTCGGTAAACTTTTTGCTAAGGTAGTATATTGCCTGCTCTGGGACCTGGCTATCATATCATCCACATACACCTCTATCTCATGATGAATCATATCATGAAACAAAGCCACCATAGCACGTTGATATGTTGCCCCTGCATTCTTCAAACCAAATGGCATTACTTTATAGCAAAAAGTGCCCCACTGTGTAACAAATGTAGTTTTCTCCATATCTTCAGGTGCCATCTTGATTTGATTGTAACCAGAGAAACCATCCATGAAAGAGAATACTTTATGCTGAGCGGTGTTGTCTACCAGAACATCAATATGAGGAAGTGGAAAGTCATCTTTGGGGCTGGCCTTGTTCAAATCCCTGTAGTCTACACACATACGTACCTTACCATCTTTCTTAGGTACCGGCACAACATTTGCAACCCATTGAGGATAAGAAGTCACAGCTAAGAACCCTGCATCAAACGGTTTCATTACCTCTGCCTTAATCTTCTCTGACATCTCAGGACGCATACGACGAACCTTCTGCTTCTTTGGACGACAATCTTCTTTTACTGGTAAACGGTGAACCACAATGTCTGTATCCAAACCTGGCAGATCTTCATAAGACCAAGCAAAGATCTCTACATAATCATGTAACATCTGAATCAATCTGCTCTTGACACTATCCTCTAATTCAGCCCCTATCTTGACCTCTTTCCTGTTTTCTTCAGTTCCCAGATTCACAACTTCGATTGGCTCTTCATGTGGCTGTATAGCTTTCTCTTCTTGTTGTAATAACCTAGCAAGCTCTACAGGTACTTCACAATCATCCTCATTTCCATCTTCAGCTTGATAGATCGGATTCTCGAAATTATAATTGGCAATAGTAGAACTGTTATCAACAGGATCCAGAGTGGATGAGGATCTGCATTTTAGTGATGTGGGTGTGTGTAAGAACACATAGCTGACAAAAATAAAATAAAAGAAAGACAAGGAACACAATATTTACGAAAACGAAACGTCCACTGATTTTTATTGAATGAAGTATGCAAATGAAATGACATCCCGAAAGAAGCACACCATTGTGCCCCGGGTAAGGCACAAGGCTTAAGAGTTTAATTGTTCAAAAATTACAAACATTAAATGTAACAACACAGTAATAGTATTTACTTCTGACTAAAGGAGATAGGAATAACATCTTCAGCTTTCCAATTATTGAGTCCAGCACCCACAGTAGGAAAAATCCAAGCATCCAAGTTGTAGTCTTCATCATAGTCACCCACAACATTGATCTGATCTTTCATAATCCCCTGATTGGTGATACGAATAACACGAGCACGACGAACAGCCTTCTGAGACTCTGCAGTGAAACCCAAACCAAATTTGTCAGACTTGTAAGGAATGTCAGGAAGCTGACCCCAAATAGTACAACCACCTTCATCCACCACAGCTCTAGCATCTTTGAGGGAGGCCATTGTAGGAGGTACTCTGGTGACCACAGGAACTTTCTTGACAACAGGAGGAGCTTCATAATTATTAACAACCCAAGGAACCACTTCGAACGTCTGGCACGGAGTTTCAACATATTCACCTTCCACTTCAAGATATTTAAAGGTGTTCACATGGCTAACTATATATCCTTCCTCTCCATAAACAGTGACAACTTTTCCTTCTACTGGATATCTCAGCTTCTGATGTAAAGTAGAAGTTACAGCACCTGCCCCATGGATCCAGGGACGCCCAAGCAAACAAGAATACGACGGACGAATATCCATTACATAAAAGGTAGCATTGAAGACCTGAGAACCTACTTTGATTGGGAGATCAATTTCTCCATGCACCACTCTTCTCGAGCCATCAAAAGCTTTCACCACTATATTACTGGGCTTCAACACAGCATCTTCAGGACTAAGCTTATTCAGAACTTCTTTAGGAAACACATTCAGCGAGGAACCATTGTCTATTAACACATGTGATAGGGTAGTGCCCCTGCATTCAATAGAGATATGTAGAGCCCTGTTATGATCCCTTTTGGCCGGAGTCAAATCAGCATCGGAGAAACCTAACCCATTATCATAGGTAAAGTGTGCAACACAATTTTCAAACTGGTCTACAGAAATCTCATTTGGTACGTGAGCAGTCTTCAAAAATTTAATCAAGGCTTTGGCATGAGCCTCAGAACACAACAATAAAGACAACATAGAAATCTTGGAGGGAGTATGCCCCAATTGATCAACAATGTCATAATCACTCTTGCGAATGATCTTCAATACTTCTTCCATCTGCTTAGAAAGGTCATCAACAGTTGGTTCATTAGTTGGCATAGGTTCAATAACAGGACCTTTGCCCCGAGCATCAGCAGTAGAGGTAGTGACTGGAGTAACTGTATTCTTGGAAACAGCCAGAGAAGAGAAAACTCTTCCACTTCGTGTGATCTTACTAGATCCAGCAATATTGTCAACATCAAGGTTTTTATCAGCAACAGGTGTCTCAGCTAAGGGTTCCTGCTTAACACCATGAATATAAACATCGGACCCATAATGCCAAGGCACAGCTTTATCAGAAGTATATGGAATAGGACCAGGAGTGGTAATGATCATATGAGCCACTCTAGCTTCAACAACAATCTTCACAGGGCCTTCAGCAGTAATTTTAATTGGACCCTTACGAGTGATTTTTACAGGTCCCTTAGAAGTAATCTTTACCGGCACTTTATCAACCATATCCACCTCTTCAACCTTCGCACCTTTAGTTATATGATCAACCATACTTTCCACAGAAAGTGGAGTCCTCTCAAACACTATGGTGTAATTATTCATGAGGCGTTGAATTCCGTCCTTCAACCTCCAGCAGCTATCCGGCTTATAAGCACAATATAAACAATCTTCACGACAACCTGGAAAGAACCCAGCTTGTACCAACTTCTTCTTAATAACAGACAATGGTGTGGTTAAATCTGCAACTGAGGAAATATGTGAAACTTCATCAATGGCATTGACAGTCTTTTCATGATTTGGCATGGGAGCAGTAATCACATTTGGAGTACCCGGAGGATCAAACTCAATCTCTCCCGCATCAATCATATCCTGAATCTTATTCTTCAATACCTAGCAACTATTGGTATCATGTCCCTGACAATTGGAATGATATGCACATCGTGCATTAGGATTGTACCTGGGAGAGGTAACATTGGGATTCTGAGGAGGGTCCCTCAAAGTGATAAGTTCACCCTTCAACAAGTGTTGCAAGGCTTGGGCCAGTGACATGTTGATCTTAGTGAACTGCCTTCTAGGCCTCTATTGATTGCCCTGGGATGGCTCTGGTGTTGCAGAAGTTGGATTGGAAATATGAACTGCACTCACAGACTGATGCCTCCTATTACGATCAGGTTGACCATAAATAGCATTTGACTCTTTCTTCCCACTGGGAGGCTTCTTTGCAGTATTTGAAGAAGAAGCACCCACTTGAATCTTGCCACTCCTTATACCACTTTCTACGCGCTCTCCTTTCATTATCAACTCAGTGAAGCCAGATGATGAGCTTCCAATGAGATGACTGTAAAAAGGACCATTCAACGTACACATGAACATATCCACCAACTCCCTGTCAGTTAGAGGGGGTTGTACTCCTCCAGCCAAGTCTCTCCACTTCTGGGCATACTCCTTGAAATTTTCTTTAGCACCCATAGACATGCTCTGTAGTTGCATGCGAGTAGGGGCTAGATCAGCATTGTATTGATATTGCTTGTAAAAGGCTTCAGCAAGATCATTCCAATCACGGATGTTGACACTTTCCAACTGATAGTACCATTCCAATTGAGCTCCAGATAAGCTCTCTTGGAAGAAATGGATCCACAACTTCTTATCAGCAGTATGGGGTTGGATTCTCCGGACATAAGACCTCAGATGCAACTTGGGACAAGAAACACCATCATACACTACAAAAGTGGGAACCTTGAAACCAATGGGTATAACCACCCCAGATATCAAACTCAGGTCTTCAAAATCCAGCCCAGAAGACTTTTGTAATTCCATAGCATCCATTCTATCCACCAGCATCTTGAACTTATCTTCATTAGGCTCATGATAGTAGTTAGCTTCAGAATCAGAGTCCCCCATTGTATTATGGAGACTACCTCCCTCTTTCTCAGACTCTTCAGACTCATAATCTTCAACTTGTTCTTTGGTCTTGACAGGACCTCTGAACCTTCTTCCCATGTTGATCAGGCCACCTGACCTTCTAGTCTTCTTAGTCTTCTTGGCCAGCAGTGTCTTCAATTCATCCTGCCCTTTGGACAAGTTCAGGATCAGCTCTTGGAACTGTGCATTTTGTGCCTGGAGATCTTTGACTATTTGTTCAAGAGCCATTGCTGAAATAAACAGTGAGAAGATAAGAAACCTGTGCATAAGAAACCTGTGATGCAATGATATGGTATGTATTAATGCGTATGCAATGTTTTCAAGGACCGCAGGATTTAAATTTGTTTAAACAACCACGAAAGTAAACTTTTATTAGTAATAAATTTGTTTGCCCTTTGGGCTTACAAAATGAAATGAAATAAATACAAAAAATGGGGTTTTAAGTCTCCCATGGACGTTTCCTTTTTGTGTTGAGGTATGAGTTGAGATTCCGTTCCTCGTGAAGTTGCTTTGTTAGCTCTAGGATTCTTTCTTGACTTGCTTTGTAATGAGCCTCGAAAGTATCCCTTTGCTCCTTCAACTGGATCCAGGACCTCTGTAAGTCTTCCATGTCAGTGGGCATGTCTGGGTGAAGGATGGTATAAGAAGTATCTCCTTCAGCAACAGGCTCCATAGTAACTGGCAGGATGGCAGGATATGGCATCATAAGAGTCTGAGCACGAGCTCGTACCCATCTGAGGTAAGCTTCCATAGGAATAGTGTACTTGGGCTCCAGAGTCTTGCTGTCAACCTTGTTTACTTTACCCCAAGCTCGTATGAACCTTTGACGGTAACCTTGCAGATTGTTGTCGTAGTCAAACACAATGCCTTGAATCAACATATCATGAGGACCATCACTCTGAGCGTAACCAAACTGTCGTAAGGCTAAAGAAGGGTTATAAGTAATGCCCCCTTTTATGCCTAGAAGTGGCACATTAGGAAACTGCCCACAACGGTCAATGATAGTGACATTCTCCATAGATCTGGAGCACCAATGGATATCTGAATGAGAGAGTGACATGATTCTCTTGGACCATCTGAACCCTTGCTCATTCTTCATCACTGATCGAGGAAGGTGAGAAATAAACCACCTAGATAGCAAAGGTATGCAGCACATCAGAGTTCCTCGTGCCTTTGTAGTACGGGTATGAAGAGAGTGCAGGATGTCCACAAGTAATGTAGGCACTGGATTGTGACTCATGAATATATTGATGGCATGAACGTCTATGAACTGATCAGGATTGGGGAACAACACTAAGCCATAAATCAACAAGGCTAAGATCTCCTCAAAAGCATCATAGCTCATAGATTTTAATAACACTTGAGCCTTCTCTATCAACACCTTAGCAAGAATACCCTTAACTCCGCTTCTCGTTTCTAGAACAATGTCAGACTTCTTCAGATGTAGAGCTGCAGCAATAACCTCAGGTTTAGGCTCTTTTTCCAAGCCTGTGAATGGTTTCTGATCAAGTACAGGTATACCCAGAAGTTTAGAGAACTCTTCCATTGTAGGAACTAGCTGGTAGTCGGGGAATGTGAAACAATGGTGCTTAGGATCAAAGAATTGGAACAGGACACTCATCATGTCTTTATTGAACCCTGAAGTGACTAGATCCAGTAAGTGACTATGCCTCTTGATGAACCGGGAGTTTTCAGAAACTTGAGAAACCAACTCCTTAAGCTTGGGAGGTATTCCTACAAAGTTGATCCTGATAGTATTCCTACGAGCAGAATCCATGACCTGCAACAAAGAACAAAGATAAATCCTTTGGTCCTTGAAATGGTTAGTGAAAATGCTATGCTTATGATGCATGATGATGCTATGATGTTATGCTCAATCACAAACATGTGGCACACACAAACAAGTCACACCATAGCCCTAGGTTTTAAAGGCTTGCATGAGGTTCAAAGGTAAGTACCCTCCCCTGAAGTTTAGATGGTTCATCCTGTCCTATAAAGTAACCAGGTTCTAAGGGATCTCAATATCATTGATCCTTCACAAGGGTGGTTGTTCAGTAGACAACTTACTTGCCAACCAAAACCCTCCAAGTTTAGGATCTCAATGAGCGTAGTATCGAGTATCAACCAACTTCAGTCTTCACCAAAGCCGGTTATCTCACTACTTTTCTAAAGGCCAAGATGGGATAACTAGGGTTCTAAAAGTTAGTTAGTGTATTGACAACGTATGGCAGCCTCATATTATCCTCAACTTGACTTAAGGAACATAAGCACCAACAAAGAAGTCACACTAACTATGGCCACCAGATCAACCATATCAGTATACGCCGTACAGTTTCCTTGGTCTATTGCCATTTACCTAAGGTACACTAGATCCGGGTTAGGATCTTTCACACATAAGAGCACCCAACAGATAAGTATAAAGCAAACAAGGCAAATAATTTTAAAGTGATCTAATTCCTAAGGGTACCCCTCTTTTATTAAATCCCCAGCAGAGTCGCCAGTTCTGTAACACGGTGGGAGAACTGACTTTAGTTATGTTGCGGATAGCAAGAGTCGCCACCGACTTTTATTTTATCCAAAGGAAAGGCATAAAAGAACAGGAAAGACCTTTAAAAGATTTTTGGGTTCGGGGGGTAGGTTATGTAAAGGGAAGGTGTTAGCACCCTTTACATCCATGGTTATCCATAGGCTCTTAGTTACTTAGCTCACTTTAAAATGTTTTTGAAATGTGTAGTGTGTGATTAGAAATTTTCTTAAGTACTTTATAATGATCCATGTACGGATATATATAAAGCCTTTGTTTTGAAAATTTGTTTGAAAATGTGAAGTGTTTGAAATGTTTTTGAAAAGTGAGCACGTACATAAGAGGAACCTACCCTAAGTTAAGTCTTTTCTATTCTTAAATATCCTTTAAATGGTAAGACTATCCCTATTATTAAGGAATAGGTAGTCATTACCTTGGATGTATGAGGGACAAGTGAAGGGACATCTGTTATTTAGGCAACTGTAAGGTGTATAAGCAATTCGGAGGGACTTATCATCTTTATTCGAAAGGGACAAGATCATTACGAAGGCAACCATGAAGGGACTTGATCTTTTTATCTATTAAGGGACTAGATGATATAAGAGGAGGGACTTTGCTTTACACTTTACTTGACCTTTTGTTTAGGCAACTTGAGAGGTAACCCTTAAGAGTGAGATGGCGATCCAAGATCGACTTACGTGTGTGAGTATACCAATTCAAATATTTATCTTGAGATTAATGATCTAATTTCAATTTTAAATACAAACATGTTTTACACTCCCTATTTTACTAACCATAGAAATTAAAAATAAATAAATAAAAATAACTACAACTATTACATAATGGATACAATTACATTATAATAATTAAAATAAGTAAGTAAATAAATAATTAAATGGGTTAGTAATAATAAACAAAAATAAATAAATATAAGAGGGTTAGTAATAATAATAAAAATAAATAATCACATAATAGATAATAAACAAAATAAATATAAGAAGAAGAAATTAGCATAATAATATAAAAAGTTCAATTTTTTAAATAAATAATTATTTTTTTAGATTTTTAATAAAAGAAATAAATAATGAATAAAATATGATTAATAGTTCTAATATCTTAATTTTATGTACATATATAAAAAATAATAAATTAATTTAATAAAATAAAGTTAAGGTTTTTAATTGTTTAGAAAAGAATAAATTAAAGTTTATTATTTAATCCAATCTTAATTACATTATTTATATAAAAACTATACATAATAATAATATAAACAAATTATAAATAAATATATACAACTTAAAACTTACAAACACACAAATTAATATTCATAACTATAATTAGGTTTTTTGATTATTTAAAAAAATAAGTTAGGGTTTACTATTTAATTAAATTATTTACATATTATAAATAAATTATAAAAATAAATATACATAACTAGAATTTATATACAAATATTAATATTTATAGAATAATTAGGGTTTATAAAAAATTAGGTTTTATGTGAAAATATTAGGGTTAATTAATTAATTAGATTATTTACATATAAGAATTATACACAAATTATAAAATAAAGGTACATGATTAAAATTTACAAATAATAAATTAAGGGTTAAAAATATAATTAGGATCTATAAAAATAATTTAAAATTTTTAGAACTAAAAAAAAAGGGTTATAGTCTTAATTATCAATTAATTATAATTTAAAACAAAAATAATAATAAACAAAACAAAAAGAAATAAAATAGAAGAAAGAAAAAGGGGGAGGCCTGGTTTTGATCCTAGGACCTCCCCAATACCTGAAGAAGATTCCAGCCACTGGGCCAACATGCGCGTTGGTGATAACAAATGGATGTGAAGCATTATATTTTCAGCCTGATAATAATGATGAATATTAGCAAAAATAATGTGTAAGCCAGGTATCGAACCCCTGTATCAAGCTTCTATGCGTGCGTTCAAAACCACCAGGCCATCCTCACCAACTTTGACAACTATCTGCAAACAATAGTATATAAAATAAGATGAAATTTCAAATTAGGTTTTGGCTCCATCGTCTTCATCTTCAACCTTGGTTCCTGCGAATTTGCTTGCGAAATTTCCTACCATATTTCTTGCGAATTCAGTTTTGTAGCAAACCCTACGAAACTCAATGATCAACAAAACCACAAAATTTCATAAAATTAAGTCCATAAACATAATCCAGATGTCCATTCGAATCAATCCATGGTTTTAGAATTCATTTAGGTTCCATAAATCATGAAGCCCTAAACCTTGGCCGAAACCCTAAGAATGGTGTTTTCATGATTCAGCCATGGAGCTTTGATCTAAGTATCCAGAAACGTTCTACACATCACTATAAACATTATTAAACAAACAAAATCCATTAAAATGCATTATGGCATGATTCAAAGGCATGTAAGGGTTGGTTTTGATTCAGGGAAGCTCAAGGAAGCTTGTAGTGTCTTTAGAATACCTTGAAACCTCTTGTAGGATGAAACCGAAAATTGATTTTTGAAGGATTTTGTGAAGTTTGAAATTATGGTTTGAGGCTGCCAAATCGTGTCCTTGGCATTGTGTTATGTTTGTGTATATGTAGTGAACTGAATTAGGTCAAAAAGTTGGGCTATCCTTTGGATATTTTGGTCATGGAAGATTGAAAAAGATCATGCCTTAAATTTCAAATATTCCTTGATACAACCTTTCTATCTTAAGACAATCACCATAATTTTCATATCAATCTGATCCAAGCAACATTTATGATTTTCTAGAAGCAATATCTCACTCAAATATTTGATTTATATATTTTATTTTAATTTAAAATGGTTTTAAATGAATAAAATCAAAATAAATAAAATAAAAAATAATAAAAATCTGAATAAATGAGGATTGGGTCGTGCATGATGTCATGTTAAAGCTTGGATCACAAAATTGCAAGCCCATTTGGAAGAAATTGGTTTTAAGGCCCTATTTGCTTCATAAACCTCCCAAAAATTTCCCAACTTTGCAAGGGCACAAATCCTTCAATTTTCATGCTATGAGGGTGTTCTTGGACTTTTTGGAAAGATTAAAGAGTCCTCTAACCAACCCCATTGGTTTCATGTTCATATCGTTTACCATTCTCAAGTTATGCCCTTTTGAAGTTGTTGACTTTTTGTTGACTTTCAAAAGGACCTATAATGTCTTAGCTCATATCTTCCAAATGAAACATTTTTGGGCTTGGCTTGTGAGACACAAAGTTGTAGAGAATTCAATTTTCTTCAAAATGAGCTTTGGATGGAAAAAATTTGATGAAGCATGTGAAAGTTATGGCTGGTCAAAGTTCAGTTGACTTTTCCTATGAAAACCCTAATTTAGAAACTCCTGATTCTTGATGATCTGAAATCTCCTTGATGAATCATGATCAACCCTTGGTCAAATGATGAATTTTACTTCATATACTTGATGTTGGCAAAAAATCATGAAGTTTGACTTTGGTTTGACCACGGTTGACCTCAGTTTGACTTTTTAACTACTTTGACTAATTTTGACCTATCTGATCATCTGACTGAGCAAACTTTTGGGAAAAGTCTTGAAACTTGTCATGGGGGTTCTTAAACACATATAAGATGTTATGAAGCTCACTTGAAGTCTTGGAAGTCCATTTAGCCTGATTAAAGTCAAAACCCTAGTTTAGGATGCACTGCTTAGGAGGATGCAGTGTCTGAGGGAATTGTCAAATCTTCTGACTAATTGTGAACTTTGTGAACCTTGTGAACCTCATATGATGTCTTGTGAACCTTGTGAACCTCATAAGATGTCTTGTGGACCTCATAAAGTGTCTTGTGAACCTCATAAGATGTCTTGTGGACCTCATAAAGTGTCTTGTGAACCTTGTGAACTTCATAAGATGTCTTGTGAACCTTGTGAACCTCATAAGATGTCTTGTGAACCTTGTGAACCTCTTAGTACAAAAAGTCTTGTCTTGTGAGGGAAAATTTTGGGGTGCAACAGTACCGCTCAGGGCTGGGGCAAGCTGCTGCCAGTAGAAAAGAAAGAAGACAGATTCGGGTTGGGTTACAGAACAACTCGACAAGATCAACCAGAGGCTGCAACGGAGCCCATATTTTTCAGTGGGGGAATGCTTACACCGGATGCTGTGAACAGTCTGGAAGACGAGGAGGAAGACGAACGCAACCTGGAAAACTGGATACGTCCAAGGATCCCTGGGAACCAAGTCTCCAACTGGTATTCCCAGGAAATTATAAGAGTTACTCATGCAGAGTAATTATTATTTACTGTCTGTTTAGCATGCATCAAGTCCTGCATCTTGCCCAAGGTGTAAGGACTCATTTTGTAATAGGGTCATCTTGTATTTTGTGCAAATGATTAATTAATGAATATCAGGATATCTTTTGCAAACAAGTCTCTCTTTTTTCGATCACTGTCTTTTTCATTTTTCACTTTTGTACAAAAACAATAAAATGGCAATGTTTTCAAAATAAATAACTTCATTTTCACTTTTTCTAAGCAAGATAAGACTGATCACTAAAATGAACCAATCTAAACCCTTGCAGAGAGTGCCCTCCAGATTGCACCGACAACAACACTGCTATGACTTCGTATGACTTCGACAATCTGATTAATCAAGCTGATGAAGGGGTTGAAGAAGACTATGAGCTACCTGAAGAATTAGCTAGGTTGTTAAGGCAAGAGGAGAAGGTTATCACTCCTCATCAGGAGGAAGTTGAGACAGTTAATCTTGGTACCGAAGGAGACTTGAAAGAAGTGAAGATCGGGGCACGTCTGCAAGATTCAGTGAAGGAACAACTTATTGACATGCTTCGAGAGTACGTTGATGTCTTTGCTTGGTCCTATCAAGACATGCCAGGTCTGGATACCGACATTGTTGTGCACAAGCTGCCACTAAAAGAAGACTGTCCTCCAGTGAAATAGAAGCTACGCCGTACTCGTCCAGATATGGCAATGAAGATAAAAGAAGAGGTACAAAAACAGTGGGACGCCGGTTTCCTTGCTGTAACTAGTTACCTGCCGTGGGTCGCTAACATCGTACCTGTGCCTAAGAAGGATGGCAAAGTAAGGATGTGCGTGGATTATCGGGATCTGAACAGAGCTAGCCCGAAAGATGACTTCCCATTACCTCACATTGATGTATTGGTCGACAACACAGCTCAGTTCTCGGTATTCTCCTTCATGGACGAATTCTCCGAGTATAATCAGATCAAGATATCACCTGAAGACATGGAGAAGACTACTTTCATTACGCCCTGGGGCACATTCTGTTATAAGGTGATGCCTTTCGGACTGAAGAATGTCGGGGCAACTTATCAACGGGCTATGGTGACATTATTCCACGACATGATCCACAAAGAAATTGAATTCTACGTGGATGACATGATTTCCAAGTCCCTCACAGAAGAAGACCATCTGGTAAATCTGTTGAAGTTGTTCAAGCATTTGAGAAAGTATCAGTTGAAGCTAAACCCCAACAAATGCACGTTCGGGGTACGGTCCGGTAAGCTGCTGGGTTTCATTGTAAGTGAAAAAGGAATTGAAGTGGATCCTGACAAAGTCAAAGCCATCCAAGAGATGCCTGCACCTAAGACTGAAAAGGAAGTTCGGGGGTTCTTAGGTAGATTGAAATACATTTCAAGGTTCATATTTCACCATACTACAACCTGTGAGCTCCTTTTCAAGTTGTTTAGAAAGGAACAAACAGTTAGGTGGAATGAAGACTGCCAGAAGGCTTTTGACAAAATCAAGGAGTACATACAAGAACCTCCAATCCTTATGCCTCCAGTTGAAGGAAGACCTCTAATAATGTACCTGACAGTATTAGAAGGATCAATGGGGTGTGTGTTGGGCCAGCATGACGAGTCTGGTCGAAAAGAGTATGCAATATACTACCTAAGCAAAAAGTTTACCGACTGTGAACAACGTTATTCACTGCTCGAGAAAACTTGTTGTGCTTTAGCGTGGGCTGCTCGCCGACTAAGGTAGTATATGTTGACTCACACTACCTTATTGATTTCAAAGATGGATCCAGTCAAGTACATATTTGAGAAGCCAGCACTTACCGGAAGGGTTGCAAGATGGAAAATGATTCTGACAGAATATGACATTCAGTACACATCTCAAATGTCCATCAAGGGCAGTGTACTGTCTGACTATCTAGCTGAGCAACCCATTGACAATTATCAACCAATGAGATTCGACTTCCCTGATGAAGACATCATGTTCCTGAAAGCAAAATATTATGAAGAGTCTGTTCACATTGAAGGGCCTGACCCAGAAGAAGAATGGACTATGATGTTTGATGGGGCTGTCAACATGAATGGTCGTGGAATTGGTGCAGTGCGTATTACACCTAAAGGAGTTCACATGCCTTTATCGGCAAAACTCACCTTTAACTGCACTAACAACGAAGCTGAATATGAAGCTTGTATCATGGGTCTTGAGGAAGCCATTGACCTCAGGATTAAGACTTTAACTATATTCGGAGATTAAGCTTTGGTAATCAATCAGACCAATGGCAAATGGTACACTCACCAAGAGCATCTGATTCCATACCGAGACTACACGAGGAGATTACTGACTTTCTTCACAACAGTCAAGCTTAAGTACATCCTTCGAGATGAAAATCAGTTTGCAGATGCTCTGGCTACCATATCCTCCATGATCAAAGTTCAAGCTGCCAACTTTGTGCCTCGGATTTCAGTATCCAGACTTGACCGACCAGCATACGTTTTCTCTGTGGACATTGCTAAATATGACAAGCCATGGTTCCATGACATCAAATGATTCTTAGAGGATCAAACATACCCATCTAGGGCATCATCCAATTATAAGAAGACATTGAGAAGGCTGGCTGGTAGTTTCTTCCTGAATACTGATGGTTCGTTATACAAGAGAAACTTTGACATGGTGCTTCTCAGATGTGTTGATAAGAAAGAAGCAGACTTGCTGATGCACGAGGTGCATAAAGGATCTTTCAGTACCCATACTGGAGGACATGCAATGGCTAAGAAATTATTACGATCAGGTTACTACTGGATCACAATGGATGCAAACTATTGTGCTTATGCCAGGAAGTGTCATAAATGCCAGATTTATGCAGATAAGATGCATGTGCCTCCAAATCCTTTGAATGTAATGTCTTCACCTTGGCCTTTTGCCATGTGGGGCATTGCCATGATTGGTAAGATCGAACCAACTGCTTCAAATGGCCACAGATTCATCCTGGTAGCCATTTATTATTTCACCAAATGGGTTGAAGCAGCTTCGTATGCAAACGTCACCAGACAAGTGGTAGCCTGATTCCTGAAAAGAGACATCATCTGTCGGTATGGAGTACCCGAGCGAATCATTACTGATAATGGTTCCAACTTGAATAATAAAATGATGGCAGAACTGTGTCGGGACTTCAAGATCCAACATCACAACTCTTCTCCTTACAGGCCAAAGATGAATGACGCTGTTGAGGCAGCTAACAAGAATATCAAGAAGATTGTGCAAAAGATGGTGGTCACATACAAAGACTGGCATGAAATGCTACCATTTTCCTTGCATGGGTACCGCACCTCAATAAGAACGTCCACTGGGGCAATACCTTATCAGCTTGTGTATGGTATGGAGGCAGTCCTACCTGTTGAAGTTGAGTTACCCTCTTTACGGGTACTGATGGATGTCAAGCTGAATGAAGCAGAGTGGGTCCGTTCTCGGTACAATCAACTGAATCTGATCGAAGAGAAGAGATTAGCTGCAATCTGTCATGGGAAGCTATATCAGAAAAGAATGAAGAAAGCCTTCGATCAGAAAGTCAGGCTTCGGGAATACCAAGTAGGGGATCTTGTGCTGAAAAGACTCCTTCCTCCTCATACAGACCACAGGGGCAAGTGGACTCCGAATTATGATGGTTCGTTCATAGTAAAGAAAGTTTTCTCTGGTGGAGCACTGATGCTTACTACTATGGATGGTGAAGATTTCTTATCCCCTGTGAATTCAGATGCAGTTAAAAAATACTTCGCATAAAATGACCCGCTGGACATAAAAACAGAATGTAAGTCCAGGCAAAAATAGGGCACCCCGGCGAGTCAAAAACAGAATAAAAGGCTTGGGAAAAAAATAAGGGAAAATCAAAAGAAAAATGTACACCCGCTGAGTTGAAAAGCCGCATTGGACAGCTCAGGAAAAAATGGGTATCCCAGTGGATTGAAAACCCGAAAGGGCGATCCACGCAAAATAAGGGAAAAAGCGAACAACTGCATTCTGAATTCGTCGGTATCACTTACAGCATGGCAAGCTTCTAAAGGTTAAAGTATCGGTCAGGATCAACCTTCTTCAGAAAGCAAGATGAGAATAACGTCAAGGTCATACGGGTCATAGCAAAGGAAAGCTCACCTGAAGCGTCGTCAACATTGCCAGCACCCTTATTTTCTCAATTTTTGTAACAATATCCTCATTTCAGGGATTTGTTTCTTTGACTGTATTTCGCCAATTCAGGGCACCCATATTAATAAAATCAGAATTTTCAGTCACATTTTGTCTTGTACATTTTTGTTTCGTTTGCAAAATGTCCAATATCCATAATATAATATTTACATAAAACAAATGTGCCTTTCCAATTACATGCTTGCAGGAAATGTATTTACTTTCAAGAATATCTAACTCCTATGACGGAATCCGGTAAGGGATACCTCGGGATACTCGCACGTTTCTTTGTCTTGACAGGATAGCAGTATCCGGAATGCTTTTCCCCAGCAAAGTTGCTAAGGCATCACTTCTCCAGCACATTTTCTTCAAGAGCAGCATTAGAAAATGCCCATTTCCCTAGCTGAGTTATCAAGTCTCCTCATCCTCAGCAGGATCCTCACAGAAATCTCTAGGAAGATCGTTCAGTGATCTTCCCTCCCAACAGAGTGCCAGATCTCTCATCATCAGCAAGGACAGGGAACCATCTCCCCACAGAGTTCCAGACTCTCCGCAGAAGAGCAATGTCTGAAATTCTCACACAAAAAAGTGACGAAAGCTTCCATTTCTCCAGCTGGGTTGTCTCCTCACCGGATAGGTCTATCAGTGATCTAGTCCCCAAGCATAATTATATATTCTTATCAGATCTACCAATGATCTCATCCCCAGCTGGGATATCACTTCAAGCAGAACAGCCAAAGATCTTCACAGCGGCGGGATCCGAATCCCAAACCGGTTTCTTTTGCATAATCATAGCATTCACATCATTTTTCCCCCAGAGCGTAGCATTCCGTCTAATACGGAGCATTACGGCAAAAATCAAACACATTGCATGATCACAAGTCAGGTTCGAACCAGTCACCTGTAAATACCAATAGTACCTCTTCAGCAATATACAAAATACATCCCTTGCACATAAAAGCCAAAGCGTCCCTTTTGCACTCTCAAATACAGATACATGCTCTTTTCGACACTCGTCTGTGTCACCTTTCCCCAATAAAGTTGCCAGAGCACTCTCTACAAACAAATACTGATACATAACATGCTTTTCTCGGCACTCGTCCGTGTTATCTCATATCTCCCCACAGAAAGCCAAAGCGTTCCCTTTGCAATCACAAACACATGTTGATATACTTTTGACACTCGTCCGTGTCATATCATCCCCTGCAGATATAAACCAAACCAATGCTTATACACCCTTTTGACACTCGCCTGTGTCACCTATTGCCAGTACAGTTGCCCAAAACAATTGTTTATACACTCCTTTCGACACCCGTCTGTGTCATCTTATCCCACAGGTTGCCAGAGTACGCTCATAACTTCTACATTTTCCCTTCCGATACTCGTCCGTATCATGGTCTTAAGGATGCTCGTCCGCATCCTTAATCTATACACAGTGTCAAAACACTTATACCTTTTTATTTTCGGAAAGCGTAAGGACTCGTCCGTGTTTACCATCCCCCAGCAAATCCCCAACAAAACATCTTTTTCTATTCGACATTCGTCCTATGTCGCGATACTTTCGGCAGCCGTACCCTGCCAGGTGATCGTCCTTCACCTTTGGATGACCGTCCCTCATCCTTATTCCCCAAACAGAGCAGTCGTCCCCTGCTAGGTGATCGTCCTTCACCTTTTGATGATTGTCCTTCATCATTTTATCCGATGGCCGTCCCCATCGTTGATCTTGTTATCTGACATTCGTCCTATGTCATGATAAATCCTGAGAGCAGCCTTACCCTACTAGGTGATCGTCCTTCACCTCTTGATGATCGTCCTTCATCATGTTTATCCGATGGCCATCCCCATCGTAGACCTTTTCTATCCGACATTTTTCCTATGTCGTGGTAAAGAGCAGCCGTCCCCTGCTGGGTGATCGTCCTTCGCCTTTGATGATCGTTCCTCATCATTATTTCGCTTGGTCTTTGAACCGATGGTCGTCCCCGTCGTTGTTTACCTTTACTTTCCAAGCTTGGTGGCCGTCCCCATCATTACCTTTGCTTTAATCCCCAGAGAATTTTATTTGATGACCGTCCCCATCATAATCCCTTTATTTCCCCAGCATGTCGGTCGTCCCCATCATTGCTTTATCCCCAGCAGTCGTCCTCCGCTCGATGGTCGTCCTCCATCGCCCTCACTTTACAATCATACCATACTTTTCTTTCACAATTTATAACCCTTTTCTTCTTCTCAGTGAGTGCAAATTTGGGACTGTCTTTGGTATTCGACCACAAGTTATCTTGTTTGTCTGATAAGCCTGGCGCTTACATCCTACGCAACTAACTCATGCTTGAATAGGAGCAGCTGTAAACACCCCAAATTTGCCCTCACTAAGTTCACATCATGGCTTGTTATCTTTCATATTTGCATTATTTTAATCATACCATATCATATGGCATTTTTTGCTTCACTGCATTAGTTCAAGTTCATCTGCATCTAGGGTTTGTGATCTGAGCAATCCAGGATCCATCTGAGCCATTCCAAAAGCCTCCATTCACTCCAAGAGGGTCCATGTATGTTCAATCATCATATTATATCTTTCAAAGATCAAGGAAGTCAAATAATCACAAGAACTTGCAAAGCATGGAAGTAGAGCCAAGGTTTAACTGCACAGATGACCTGAAATTAGGGTTTTGGTTTCAGAGGCCATAACTCCAAATGTTTTGGTCATTCTTGTTTCTATTGGTCTCAATATGTTATAAGGATCATGTATACGAAGTTTGATGAAGAAATTCATTGTGGAAGTCATCTGATCACTGGGTAACTTCTTGAGCAAGTCAGAGCAAAATCAGGGCATCTGAGGCCCCCATCAATGGAACCAAAATGGATTTTTCATCAAATTGAAGTTATATGATATTTATTTGATCATTGAAGTGCTTGGAAGTTCACAAAATTGAAGAAAAATTAGCTAAACCAAAAGTTGCCAAAAATGGAAATGACTTGTAATGGAAACTTTCCATTTTGGGAAAGTTTTTCAACCTCCACTTTCTCAACCAAAAATGCTTCAAATGAAAAATTGTTGGTCATGAAATTTGTAGATTGGATCATTCCCTTTTCAAAAAGTACAAGAACAAGATCTAATTCATTTTGGAACTCAAGTTATGGCTTGTCAAAGTTGGCAAAAATCCCATAATTTTCAAGAATGCACCAAAAGGGATTCTTTGCAAAACCACTTGCCAAGGAATTTTGTGACTTCAAACACACTTCTATGTATCATAACATCATAATGCATTGCCTTAAGATCATAATTGCCCAAAGAATTGCATCATTCCATGCCTTGAATATCAAGAATTCTCAAAGGGGCCAAAACTTCACATAATTGCAAAACACCACCTAACTTTGCTCCCACTTGCTGAATTGCCTAAAACTGATTTTGTGGACATCCTTGAACTCAGCTGCGCATGGATAAGCCAATGAGCCAGCTACACCATTGCCCATACCTCAAGTATAACACTTTTGACTTTTTGGCAAAAACACCCATACCAATCACAACAGTCCACCACCCACTCTCTGCCCAATCCAGACTTTACAAGCATGCTCTAAGGACTCATTTTCATAAGACACGCAAGCCTAACTCTCCAAGAATTCAGCATTGCCAAAAATCATCCCTCTTTCATTTTCCTTCGAATCTCTCAGCTCACTCACTTAATCTTCAAACCAATTTCACCATTGATCTCAAAGTCACTCACTGCCCACAAAGCAACCATCAAACCAGTCAAGAACACCCCATACACAAAACACGATTCTTGGCCAGTTCAGTTGCTACAACACAAACCAGCCATTCTCAAAGCCTTTGAAGCATTCCATTAGCCTCAGGAGGTCAAAGGAAGTCATTTTGCACAAAGGAAGTGGCCAGAAAGCTCAAGTTTGGAAAGCTCCATCTCAGGTAGTCATCTGAAATCATTTTTCCAGAACTCCTTTTTTATGTTACAATATGAAAAAGCATGCTTCACTGATCACTCTAAGCTTTGTATTTTCGAAAATGGTTAAGAAATAAGTTTGTATGAATGTTCTGAAATTTCTGCCATTTTTAATCTTTCTTTCGAATCATGAGATTGAGCAAGAATAAATGTGTTTTAGGGGTAGATTCGAGTTCAGGGAGATGAGGGGAGTTGATCTAGAGCTTTAGAGATCCAGAAATAACCTAGGGAGAGAGTTTGAGATTTTCAGGGGAGCATGTCACCGGAGAAGACGATCGGAGCTCTTCTCCGGTGACCTGAAAGTCATTAACTGTGTTAATTAGGGTTAGGGCTTTGTTTGAATACAAGTCGTTTGATTTCCCTTTCCCGCGTGTGTTGTGGGGCCAGGATTAGTTCATTAACATTTAATCTGGATTTAATAATTAATTAATTAGGTTTAGTTAAGTTTGAATTGTGGCCATCAGATTTGGCGCGTGGTCAACACTAGAACCCCCCAGAATCAATCCCAGCCCTTGACTGCTCATACTTTTGTTTTATTCAGTTTTTAATTCATTTTTCTTATTTTATTTTGCACATTTTATTTAAAATAGCAAGATAATTCTAAAAAATATTTTGTTCTGCATTTTTATTTCAAATAATTTTCTTAACCCAAGAATATTTTATTTTTATTTTTTGCATTTTAAAATCATTTTTAAAACATTTAAATGTTTATTTTAATTAATTAATGGAAATTAATTAATTAAAATATCATTTAGGTTTCTAAAAATCCCAAAAAAAATTCACATTGCATCTTTAAACATTTAGAAACATTATCATACCATCCACACAAATTTCTTTTTGGTTTTGAACCATCTTTGATAATTTTCTTGAATTTAGGGTTCATAAAATTCACATTTTAGAACCCTAACTTCAAGAATTCTTTTCTGCCTAACCAATAATGGTATGACAATGGTTCTTTTTGCATTGATCTTCATTTGACATGTAGTTTCTAGCATAATTTTGTCACAAATTTCTTCTGCATTTTTTATTTGATTTGCATTTTTTCCCTTTAGGTACCTTAAATCCCTAGATAACTTAGAAAAATCACAACTTTTATTAGGTTAAGAGTTAGGTCTCCTCCTTTGGGGTGTGATATCATATGGGGTTAGGGTTCCTTTGATTGAATTTTCAATTTTTTATCTTGTCATTTGCTTCTGTTTTTGGTTTTTGCATCTCATGTTGCATGGAAACCCTAATTTTCCATCTTCCTTTGTATACATCTTGCATAAGCATTCATATAAGAACTTGCCATGACATTTTATGAATTCACATGACTTGTAAGACATCTTAGGACACATTAGAATCATGTTTGATCATTTATTCATCCATTTACCATGTTATGCATTCATTACACTCCATGAACATTCATGAACTTTCATGCTTCTTTTCATGCTTCATTTGCATCCTCATTACTTGTATGATCATCCATAGCACTTGGTATGCATTTGCATCATCTCTTAGCTTCATTAACATCATGAAAATGCTTTTGGTTTTGGTTTGCATCCTTGCATACATTTCATTTTCATTTCATTCTTTCTTTTATGCTAACTTTTCAGGTGGTAAGTGCTTTGAGAAGTGAATTTGCCTTCACTTCTCACATTCTCTTTTCATCTCTCTTATGCATTCATTGATGCATTTTGCTTTTGATTTAGAGTTAGCTTGCTCATTCATGTTCCTCCTTCACTTTCATTCTTCAAGTAACTTATCTTCTTAAGTGAAGTAAGTTAACTTGTTTCTTCTGCTTCTCCTTCTTTCTTCTGCTTCTTCCTTGGTGGTTTATTCTTGAAGATTTCTTGCAAGCCTCATAAACCCTAGGAACACCCAAGCATGATAAAATTAGGGTTTTGATTAGTCCCCCATTAGTTTTACCTTTGTGTGATCTTTTGTGTCTCTCCCCTCATCTCATAATCATGGACTAAACCTTTAAGGTTTTAAGGCTTTGTAATTAAGCTTATGCCTGCATCCTTCTCTTAGGATGGAGTGCATAATTTTAATCCTAAGTGTTAAACCCTTGATGTGTTTAAATCTCTTAATCAATCTACTTAATAATCACTAAGACAATAAGCTTGTAACTTGGGCCTTGCATTAGGGTTCTAATTCTTCCTTAATTAGTTAAGAAGGACTAACCCTAGTGTTAATGGACATGTCCCCCTCAAGTTGTCTTACAAACCATAAAATTCATTTCTTAACCTTACCATTAACTAAAATCCATTTTAATAAGGGCTTTGTTTTGTCATGAGGTTAATCCCTAATCATGGATTAAGTTGGGGTATCTTCCTCAGCTTAAATGTTCTCATCTATTATCCTTCTATTAGGATGGTGTAATGGGTCCATTAAATCCTTGATTATGGCTTAAACTCATTACTTAACACTAAACAAAAACTCCAAAAACATTTAAATAATTACAAGTAGGTTAATGATCTTAATCTTACATCATGGTGATTAAGTGTGAGGTGCTTACTTCATACTTAAGGTATCCTCAATAACCCTAATCAAAGGGAGGATGTGATGAGTTTACTAACCCTTGGTTGAGGCTTAAGGTCATTTTCTTATGACAAACACAAAAAGCAATAAAAGATTGAAAACATCAAAAACAAACAATAATCGTCTCCTCCGGGATTCTTTTCTCACATTATTCACTCACAAACGAGAACTCGCTTCTTCCGTCTGATGCAAGACAATTAGCACCTGAGCCTGACGGGTCATACACTTGAGCATAGACAAGCAAGCAGTTCATCAGTCAATTTATCTTTCAGTCTCTTTGAGTCGAACTACGATGTTCTGACTTCCTCATTGCACGATAGGATAAGTAGGCATAACTTAAAAATTATCGAACAAAAGTCTCTGTATATTCCCCCTCTTCCAGCCTTATTCTTTTAAGCCTCAGTCCTGAACAATTTCATTTCATATCTCTTTTGCACTGACACCTGTACATTCTTTCCAGCTTTTGCACACAGATAGTGTAAACACCCCAAATTTGCCCTCACTCATTTCACCATGGCTTGTGATTCTTTTCATTTGCATAAGTTCAATCATACCATCTCATATTACATTTTTGCTTCACTGCATTGATTCTAAGTCATCTGCATCTAGGGTTTGTGATCTGAGCCATCCCTGAGCCATTTGAGCCACTCCAAAGGCCTCAAATCTTCTCAAGAGGGTCCATGTATATTCAAGCATCATATTTTATCCTCCCAAGATCAAGAAAGTCAAAAATCACAAGAACTGAGGAAAGGCATGGAAGCAGAGCCAAGCTTGACTGCACAGATGACCTGAAATTAGGGTTTTGGTTTCAGAGGCCATAACTCCAAATTTTTTGGTCATTCTTATTTCTAATGGTCTCTATATGATATGAGTATCATGCATACCAATTTTCATGAAGAAATTCAATGGGGAAGGCATCTGATCACAAGATGACTTCTTGAGCAAGTCAATGCAAAATCAGGGCATCTGAGGCCCCCAATCATCCAACAAAAGGGGTTTCTCCATCATTTTGGATGTATATGATCTTTATTTGATCTTAGAAGAATTTAGAAGTTCACAAAATTGAAGAATTTCAAGCCATTTGCAAAGTTGCCATTTTGGGAAAGTGACTTGTAATGTAAACTTGCCATTTTGGGAAAGTTTTTCAACCTCCTCTTTTTGATCCAAAAATGCTTCAAATGAAAAATTCTTGGTCATGAAAGTTGTAGATTGGATCCTCCCATTTTTAAAAAGTACAAGAACTCATTCTAATTCATTATAGAACAAAAGTTATGGCCTTGCAAAGTTGGACAAAATCACAAAAATTCACTTATGTGCCAAAGAGGGAAACTTGCAAATTCTTGTACCAAGGAAAAATGTGACCTCTAATTGTTGTCTAAGCATTACATAAACATCATATATGACCTAAACTTCAGATTGGCTCAAAAATTTCTTAAGTTCCATTCCTTAAACTTCAAGAATCTCAAAAGGGGCCAAAGTTGGACAAAATTGCAAAATGCTCCATAACTCTTCATCCACTTGTGCCAGCTGCCAAATATGACTTCCATGGACCTCCTTGAAGCAAGCTGATTTGAACCATACCCTTGTACCATGACAGAACCAACCCATGCCTTCACTTACACAAATGTTGACTTTATGCAACTTGAGCCATACCAATCAAACTGAGCCACACCAACTACTCTGACCAATCACAGCTTCACATACATGCCTCAAGGATCACATTTCACACAATCTTGGAGCCTGAAACCACAACATCACCATAGTTCACAAAAACTCCCTCTTTTGCATTTTCTATCGAATTCCATAACTCAGCCATTTATTCTCAAAACTTCTTCCACCATTCATCTCAAAATACTTCACTGATCATTTCTCACCCATCAAAGCAGCCTGAAACTACCCCAAACAGAAATACGATTTTTCACTTCCTTTGAACTGAACTGCATCAATCTCACAAACTAGCCACAAAACACTCCAACTAAGCCTCAAATCTTCTTCTGGGAGTTCATTGGAGGCATTTGGAAGCAAGGAAGCAGCCTGAAAGCTCCAGGGTTGAAAGCTCCATCTTAGGTAGCTCCCTCAAACTTTTTTCCAGAAACCTTCTTTTAAGTTATAGAGATGATCTGCTTGCTCCACTAAACATTCTGCACTTTTTATTTTTGAAAATGATTGACTATTGAGCCTGTATCGTATCTCTGAAAGTTTGGCCATTTTTGAACTTTGATTCGTATCTTGTTCTTGAGGCAACATAAATTGGTTTTGGGGGTAGATTCGTGTTTAGGAAGCTTTGGGGGTTTGATCTGGAGCTTTATAGATCTTAAAATGACCTAGGGAAGATTTTGTTCTTGGGGGTTGGCCGGAGAAGACGACCGGAACCACTGTTCCGGCCGTCTGAGTTTAGTTTGCCCTAATTAGGGTTAGCTGAGTAATTAGTGGATTTTTGAATGTGGGTCGTGCGATTGTTCTTTCCCGCGTGCGTTGGATGGCTGGGATCCTATCATTAGTTTTAATTAGGGTTTAATGGATTAATTAATTATGTTTAGTCAGGTTTAAATTTGGGCCATTGGATGTGGCGCCAGTCAACAGCTTTAAGCCCAGATCAAATCCTGTCCTTCCCTTTGGCATACTTTTCCATTTATTTAATATTTATTTCTATTTTATTTGTACGAATTTTTTAAAATAGTAAAATGTATCAAAAAATTCTGAAAATTTTTATCAAATCTTATAATAATTTTCAGAACCCAAAAATATTTTTATTTTTATTTTTTGCATTAAAAATTATTTTTAAATCATTTAAATGATTATTTTTAATTAGTTAATGAGGATTGATTAATTAAAAATGCATTTAGGTATCTAAAAATCACCAAAAAATTCACATTGCATTATAAAACATTTAGAAACATTATCAAACTCTTCAAACAAATTTCTTTTTGGTTCTTGACATATTTTGGCATTTTTCTTTGGAATTAAAGTTCTTAAAAGGCAATATTTTTGTTTTAACTTAGAAAAATTCATTCTGCCTAACCATGAAGAGTTTGATGTTGATTCTTTTTGCATTGAATTCTTCATATCATGTAGTTTCTAGGGTAAAATTGGTTTAAATTTATCTTTCATTTTCAATTTGATGTGTATTTTTCCTTTTGAAGTGCCTTAAAACCCTAGCCAACTTGAGAAAAACATAGCTCCCATTAGGTTAAGAGTTAGATCCCCTCCTTTGGGCAGTGAACTTATGTAGGGTTAGGGTTCCTTTGATCCCATTTTCAATTTTTTTATCTTGTCATTTGCTTCTGATTTTGAATTTTGCTTTGTGTCTTGTGCATAAACACTAATTTCTTTCCTTCATTTGCATTCATCTCTCATTTGCTTGCATACATGAACTTACCATGATATTTTGTACATTCACATGACTCCTAAGACATGTTAGGACACATTAGAATCATGATAAGTCATTTCTTCATCCATTTTCCATGTTATACTTCCATTGCATCTCATAGGCTTTCATGAGCTTTCATAGTTCAAAACATGCTTCATTTGCATCCCCATCCTTGTATGATCATCCATAACTCTTGTTATGTGTTTGCTTTACCTATTAGCATCATTTACATCATGTATATACTTCTGACTTTGGTTTTCATCATTGCATTCCATCTCATTTTCATTGCATTTCATTTCTTGTTACTAACTTTTCAGGTGGTAAGTGATTGAGAAGTGAATTTGCCTTCACTTCTCAAAATCTCTTCTCATATCTCTTATGCATTCATGGCTGCATTTATACTTTTGTATTAGAGTGAGCTTGCTCATTCATTATCCTCCTCTCCTTCTTTCTTCAAGCAACTTATCTTCTTAAGTGAAGTAAGTTGTTTTGCTTCTTTTTGCTTCTCCTCCTTTCATCTTGTTTCTCCCTTGGTGGCTTCTCTGAAGATCTTTTGCAATCCTCATAAACCCTAGGAACATCCAAGCATGACAATAATTAGGGTTTGATTAGTCCCCCATTAGTTTAACCTTTGTGTCATCTTTGTGTCTTCTCTTCTCATCTCTTAATCAAGGACTAAACCTTTAAGGTTTTAAGGCTTTGTGGTTAAGGTTATGCATGTATCCTTATATTAGGATGGAGTGTATAACTTTAATCCTAAGTGTTAAACCCTTGATGTGTTTACATCCTTTAATCAATCCACTTAATAATCATCAACACATCAAACTTGTAACTTGGGCCTTGCATTAGGGTTCTAACTCTTCCTTAATTGGTTAAGAAGGACTAACCCTGGTGTTAATGGACAAGTCCCCCTCAAGTTGTCTTACAAATTATAAAAATCACTTCTTAACCTTACCATTAACTAAAATCCACATAATAAAGGCTTTGTTTGGTCATGAGGTTAATCCCTAATCATGAATTAAGTTGAGGAGCCTTTCTCAGCTTAAATGTTCTCATCTATTATCCTTCTATTAGGATGGTGTAATGGGTCCATTAAATCCTTGATTATGGCTTAAACTCATTACTTAACACTAAACAAAAACTCCAAAAGCATCTAAATAATTGCAAGTAGGTTAATGATCTTAATCCTACATATGGTGATTAAGTGTGAGGTGTTTACTTCATACTTAAGGTATTCTCATTACCCCTAATCAGAGGGAGGATGTGATGAGTTTATTAACCCTTGGTTTAGGCTTAAGCTCATTCTCTTATGACAAACTCAAAAAGCAATAAAAGATTGAAAATACACAAAAACAAACAATAATCGTCTCCTCCGGGATTCTTTTCTCATCACACTCATTCACAAACGAGAACTTGCTTCTTCCGTCTAATGCAAGACAGTTTGCACCTGAGCCAGACAGGTCATACACTTGAGCATAGACAAGTAAGCAGTTCATTAGTCAGTTTATCTTTCAGTTTCTTTGAGTCGAACTACGGTGTTCTGACTTCCTCATTGCACGAGAGGATACGTAGGCATAACTTAACAGTTATCGAACAAAAGTCTCTGTAAATTCCCCCTCTTCCAGCATTATTCTTAAAGCCTCATTATCTTGAGCTTTGCATTCTTTCCTTACACTGACACACCTTTTTATTTCACTTCACATCTCTTTTGCACTGACACTTGCATTCTTTCCAGCTTTGATACACAGATAGCACTGACACTACCCCTTTAAAACACAAATCTTTTAAGCGTGGATCCCGTCGAGTACGAAGGACAATCTGGGTGCTAATACCTTCCCGGGTTGTAACCAACCCCCTTTCTCAGTTTCTCTGGTTCGCGACCGTCTTATCCATTATTTTCTAGGTTTATGCAGCATTACCTTTCCTTCGGGATAAAAATGCCTAGCTGGCGACTCTTTTCTTCTCAGTTCACCCTTGTGTGTTCTCTCTCTTTTGCCGACCGTTCGCGTCTGTACCCCTCTTGGCATAGGTGTCATTTAGTGGGAGCGAAAGATATCACTGACACTACCCCTTTAAACACAAACTTTCAAGCGTGGATCCCGTCGAGTACGACGGACAATCTGGGTGCTAATACCTTCCCAGGTTGTAACCAACCCCCTTTCTCAGTTTCTCTGGTTCACGACCGTCTTATCCATCTTTTTCTAGGTTTATGCAACATTACCTTTCCTTAGGGATAAAAATGCCTAGCTGGCGACTCTTTTCAGTTCATCTTCATGTTCTCTCCTCTCGCCGAACGTTCGCGTCTGTACCCCTTCTGACCCGGTGTCATTTGGTGGGAGCGACACCTATGTGTCACTCAGGTCCCTATTATGGAACCTTAATCACTCAACAATCCCTCCCACCAAGGAAACAACAGATCCAGCACAAATGATAATGACAATATGAAATGCATAAAATTGTAAATGAAAAGCAATAAATAAAGCTGTACAGAAAGCAATAAATAAAGCAAATAAATAAGCACAAGTAGCATATAACATCCCCGTAAACACAAATCAAACAAGCGCTAGGAGGAACCCACAAAAAGAACCAGAAGCCCTGGTTGCAATATAAGTTCCCCAGCAGAGTCGCCAAGCTGTCACTCCCGAAGATTTGCATCCCGATGCAGACGCGAATGGTCGACGAAAGGAGAAGAAGAAATGAAAAGGAAAAGAGTCACCAGCTAGGCATTTTTATCCCGAAGGAAAGGTAATGCTGCATAAACCTAGAAAGATATGGATAAGACGATCGCGAACCAGAGAAACTGAGAAAGGGGGTTGGTTACAACCTGGGAAGGTATTAGCACCCAGATTGTCTGTCGTACTCGACGGGATCCACGCTCTAAAGTTTGTGTTTAAAGGGGTAGTGTATGTGCTATATGTGTACAAAAGCTGGGAAAGAATATACAAGTGTCAGTGCAAAAGGTGAATGCTCAGGAACTGAGTCTTTTCAAAAGAATGCTGGAAGAGGGGGAAGACAAAGAGACTTTTGTTCGATAACAGTTAAGTTATGCCTACGTATCCTCTCGTGCAATGAGGAAGTCATAACACCGTAGTTCGGCTCAAAGAGACTGAAAGGTAAAATTGACTGTAAACTGCTTGCTTGCCTATGCTCAATTGTATGACTCGTCTGGCTTGAGTGCTAACTGTCTTGCATTAGACGGAAGAAGCAAGTTCTCGTTTGTGAATGAGTGTGATGAGAAAAGAATCCTGGGGGAGACGATTATTGTTTGTTATTTTTTTGTTTTCGGTTTTGTTATTGCTTTTGGTGTTTTGCATAAGTTGATGAGCTTAAGCCTAAATCAAGGGCTTGTAAACTCGTTATATCCTCCCTGATTAGGGATAATGAGCCTACTTAAGCATGAGATAAACATCTCAAATTAATTGCCATGATGATGTAGGATTAAGATCATTAACCTGCTTGTGATTATTTTAGGTTTTTTTGGGTTTTTGTTTAGTGTTAAGTAATGAGTTTAATCTCTAATCACAGATTAGTAAGCTCATTACACCATCCTAATAGAAGGATAATAGATGAGAACACTTAAGTTAAGGAAGATACCTCAACTTAATCCATGGTTAGGGATTAAATTCATTATATAACAAGCCTTTATTAAATGGATTTTAATTAAAGGGATGAGATTATGAAATGGGTTTTATGGTTTGTAAGACAACTTGAGGGGGACTTGTCCATTAAACACTAGGGTTAGTCCCTCTTAACCATAAGGAAGAGATAGAACCCAAATGTAAGGCCCAATTTATAAGTTAATGTCTTAGTGATTATTAGATGGATTGATTAAGAGGTTTAAAAGAATTAAGGGTTTAACACTTAGGATTAAAGTTATACACTCCCTCCTAAAATAAGGATGCAGGCATAACCCTAATTCCAAAGTCCTAAAACCTTAAAGGTTTAGTCTCTAATGATGAGATGAGAAGAGAGACACAAAGAAGACTCAAAGGAAAAAGTCTAAGGGAAACTATCAATCCTAGAAGTTATCATGCTTAGGCATCCTATGGTTTTGTGAGGCTTAAAAGGAGAAGTCTTCAAGGAAGCCACCAAGGAGAAGCAAGATGAGAAGAAGGAGATGAGAAGAGAAAGAAAGGAAGAGAAACACAAGTGAGCAAGCTCACTCAAAGACAAACAAAAATGCAGTAAGAATGCAATATGAAGAGATGAGAAGAGGTGGGAGGTGAAGGCAAATCCACCTCCCAAACAACTTACCATTATCCCTGAAAAGTTAATACAAGATGCAATATGAAAGGAATGAAATGAAATGAAGCAAATTTAAGTGAAAATACCAAGACCAAAAGCATGTACATGATGCAAATGATGCTATGATATGATGCAAAGGCATACAAGATGCATGTGTGTGTTCATACAATAGGATGAATGCAAAAGAAGCATGTAGGAAGCATGTAAATACATGGATGTTTAAGAAATGAAATGGATGCAAAGCATAGCAAATGTATGAATGAATGATCAATAAATGTTCAAGTAATGTCTTAAGATGTCTAAGATGGCATACAAATGTTTAGAATGGCATGAGAAGTTCATATGTTCATGCAATGCAATGTAAGATGCAAGTAAAGATGCAAAATTAAGGTTACATGGCAACATGAGATTCAAATGACAAAGACAGAAGCAAATGACATTATAAAAAATTGAAAATGCACTCAAAGGAACCCTAAACCTATACTAGGTTACCATCCAAAGGGGGAGGTCAGAAGCTAAACCTAGGTGGAGTTATGAATTTCCTAAGTTTCTAGGGTTTTTTGGGTGATCCTCAATGTAAAATGCCAAACAAATTGAAAATGCAAGATAAAAATGAAACATAAATGTTTTTGGGTGCTAGAAGACATGCATAGAACAATGCAAAAAGAACCATTCACAAACTTAACTTGGTTTAAAAGTTATGATTTTTTGAAGTTAGGGTTAGAAAATAGGTCATTTTAGGAACCCTAATTCAATGAAAAATCTCAAAGTGTGATCAAAACCAAAATGAAATTTGTATGGTGAGATGGAAATGCTTCTAAATGTCTAAGAAGGCTCTCTGATTTTTTTAGTGATTTTTAAATACTTAAATGTATTTTTAAATAATTAAAATGAATTAATTAATTAAATAAAACATTTAAATGATTTAAAAAAATACTTTTTTAATGCAAAAAATAAAAATAAAAATATTTTTGGTTTGTGAAAATTAATAAAAGTCATGATAAAAAAATTTCAGATTTTTTTAATGATTTTTGCTATTTTAAATAATTATATGAAAAGAAATGGATAAAAAATGAATTAAAATGAATAAAAGGAAAAGTATGTCAATCCAATGGTCCAGATTTGAATTCAGGGGGGAAGGGGTTCACTGCGCGCGCAGATTGAGGGTCAAGATCACTCATAGTTAATTAATCTGATTTAAATTAATTAATTACATTTAGGGTTTAATGACCTAATCCTGGTCGTACACTCACTAACCTTAATCTCAATCCTACGGCCCATACTCAAACAGGGGAGATTAGCCCTAATTAAACTCAGGTGACCGGAGCTAAGCTCCGATCATCTTCTCCGGCCACACCTTCAAGCCATCTCACTCAAAACGCCACTAAAACGCATCAAACTCTCCAAAAATGATCAATGGACAACAACAAACAAGAATCCAACAACAAATTTCATTTATTTCACAACAACAACAAGAATCCAACAACAAATTTCATTTATTTCACAACAACAACAAGAATCGAAGCAATCAAGTTTCACGGGCAAAAATTTCAGAGAGTCAATACATGCTTATTTCTTGCTCATTTTCAAAACCAAACACATCCTCATGATCAGTGCAACATATAGAACAACAAGAAAACAAGATTCTGGAAAAAAAAAGTTCTTGAGATTACCTGAGATTGAGCTTTCAGTTTTTGAGCTTTCTGGGCCTTTCTTTGGTGCAAACCAACCCCAATGAGCTTCCTGAGAATGCTTTGATGCTTGGAATGATTTTATTTGGCCTCTTTCTGAAGTTCAGTTTTGAGAAGTGAAAAATCGTATTTTGATTTGAGTGGCTGTTTGGCTGAAATGAAGGGTGGGAAATGATCCTTAGGTGGTGGTGAAGTGAATGGTGAAGAGGGTTTTGAGTTTGAGTGGTTGTATGATGAAATTCGAAAAAGGGAAGTTTTGAGAGGATTTTTGGCAATCTCAGCTATGGGATGATTCAGGCCAACGTGTTATGTGTAATGGCTTGCATAATATCCACATATCATGTCTTGATAGGTCAGAAGAGTGGTTGTGGCCTATGATGATTGGTATGGGGTGATTTGCAAAAAAGTCAACATTGTGTACTTGAGGTATGGACATGTGTTGCTCCCCGGATTTCCATCCTGGTACAAACGCGAAAGTGGCGCGGAAAAAGGTAGAGTCTCCAGCCAGACATTTTTATCCCGAAGGAACGGGAATGGTAATGCTGCACAAACCAGGAAAAAGAAGAGGAAGGACACGGGTCCTGCGAACCAAAGAGACTGAGTTCGGGAGTCGGTTACGACCTGGGAAGGTATTAGCACCCAGATCATCCGCCGTACCCGACGGGATCCACGCTTGCAAAGAAATCTGTTTCAAATGGTGAAGAAGTGAAAGCTGCTGCAAAAGAAAAGGAACTGGAACTGGATAAAAGAAAAGAAAAGGGAACTAAAAAAGAAATGAAAAGGAAAAATGTAGGGAAAATAAAGATTGTGCTCGAACGGGCCCTACCCCGCTGCCTACGTACCTCATCTGGACAATGCGAATCAGAGTCTCTGTAGTTCCCTTAACTAGGGGTGGAAAAGATTGCTTTTGAATTAAGGATTGAACTGCCTATGTCAATGCTCAGGTGTTGCAGGCTCGGACGACGAGTACGTAACCGTCTTGCAAGATGACAAGAAGAAGCAAGTTCACGGACGGAGCGAAGGAGATGAGAAAAGAAGTCCCGAAGGAGAGACGCTTATTGTTTGTTTGTGTTTTTCAGAGGCTTTTTATGAGTGTGTCACAAGGAAGTGAGCTCAAGCTCTTTTCCATGGAATGTATACTTGTCACTACATTCCAAGATGGAATAATAGAACAAGCACACTCAAGTAAGGAGAAGATCCCCAAAACTTGATTCCAGAGATTAGGGCCTAAGCTCACTAACTCATTGAATTTATTAAGTGTTTTTGTATTTTTGAATGAAGAAGTGTTTTTATGCTTTTCTTGATGAAGATGGCATCCTGATCAGACTTGTGCATCATGATGAACAAGCTTATACTATCCCAAGATGGGAAAACTACAAGTGTTTCATGGAATAAGGCTATTGCACAGGAGACCACTTCAATCTTTATTAAGTGTTTTTATGCTTTTTGTTTTTAGATGAGAAGAGAACCAAAGATCTTAATGGTAAAAGTCTAATGGGGAAGTCTAATCCTAAAGTTATCATGCAAAGGAGGTCCTAGGTTAGTGAGGTTTACTATCCTAATGAAGAAGAAGGAAAGAAAAAGAAAGGAGCGGAAAACGCTAGAAGACAACTTACTTCTCTAAAGAAGTTAAGTTGTTTCTAAAAGGGGAGAGATGAAGTTATTCACGAGATTGCATAAGGCATATCTCAAAGACAAATGAGAAATCCAAAATAAAGGATGAGATGAAGACTTGAAATGTGGATATCATCCACACTTTACTTACCATGAGCCCCTGAAAGGAAAGATTAGTGAATCGCATAAGCATACGATAAAATAAGAATATTCAAGCAATACGCACACCATATCAGAGGTCACAAACCAAACCAATCAAAAAGAGGGAAATTTTGTAACAAACTTTTTCTTTCTCAATCTGTTATCATATTTTTTCCTTTTTTTTCTCGTGTTTTTTATTCCTCAATGCATTTCAAGTTGATCTTTTTATGCATTTTGTTACTTAGCTGATGCGTTTTGATTCACGATTTTTACGTGCTTGTATGCTTTTTTGCATGATGTGATGCTGAGGATTGGTGTGAACGAACGATTCTATTATGACTTTTTGATGAAACTATGTCACATGGAATGGAATGGTGCCTCACTCCTTTTCCTTTTTTCTTTTTTTTAACATTTCGTAAATTTGTAATAATAAAAATAAAAAAAAGAAAGTAAAATGGGCTCTTAGAAAGGAATGCCTATGGGCCTAATTATGGTTTAATAGCTTTTGACATGAATTTAACTAAATGGGTGATTATGGATACTAACTGAAAAAATAAATTGAATATGATGAACAATTGAAAATTGATTAATGAAAAAGAAGGTTTAAGAATATGGACTTAATGGATAATTGGAGTTTAAATAAGGAAATTGGGTAATGTAATGTAGACTTAAATGAGAAAATAAAACATGGTTATTGGGAAAAAAAGAAAAGTTCAATTGGAAATGGATAATGGATATGAGAATGGATTTAGGTGATATTTAAGATGGGAGAAACCAAAATATGAACAATGGTTGAGAAATTGATTTAAATGGATAATTCGACAAGAATGGTTTAGAAATGAATATGATATATAGTTTTGTGGGACGAACCAATTATCACCAATACGCACATATCCACGACATATTGATTCATCAATTCACTCAACTCAAAACCAAATCTCGCATTGTCTCCACATAAACCACCGACCTTCCGAATAAGTCACATTTTAAGCGTCATCATGATAAGCCTGAATCTTTGAATCCAAAACTGTCACATGAACCATTGCCTGGCAAACTGATGACCTCAACACACAACACGACCCGACTTTGAAACACGTCGCCTGAGAAATAACCACCAACGCAGATGACTTCTAGTTGAGATAATCCCTCGATAGTTTGGCCAAGATTAGGTCAAACGTCCCTCTGAATCGAATCGATGAACTAAAATCACTGCCAGCTTATGCTATGCTAATGGGTGCCATGCTTTATCTTTCTATGCTAATGATGTAGTGCGGAATATGAAATGCTAAATGCTATGAAAAAGAGAGGGCAAATTTGGGGTGTTACAGCTACCCCTATTCAAGCAACTGTTAATTTGAAAAGGACGAGAGCGTCGGCTGTCGGCCGTTCGAGATGAACTGTGGTTGAATACCAAAAATAACCTTGAAATTTGCACTCTGCTGGAGAAGAAAAAAGATGGGAAATAAACCCAACCAAGAAAATAAAGTAACCCAAAATTCTGTGTAGGCCACAGTAAAACAGAGCGGACGAGCTCTCTCCATGTTATACCAGATTGAGAGACAACTTAGATAGACGAGTCTTCCTCAAATAAACTTGTTACGCCATGTGAGAATTAATTAGGACGGACGAGCCCTCTTCACAAATCTTGCGTAGATATGTAATGTTTGAGACAGACGAGTCATCTTCAGGAAAACCTGTTACGCCAGGACCGGTACCCATTTTGACGTTTAATTCCACCATCAGGACTTCAAACCTCTTCAACACGGCCGAGTGTTGGATCAAGTGATCTTCTAAGGAAATGGCATCGAGCGATCCATAACCAAGAAGAAGAGAATGTAACATCAAGCGATTTACGACTCAAACATGTCTTTTGGTACGGCACCAGGCGACTACTAGCTTGCCACAGTAACGGTAAAGGCGTTGCAATATCGAGCGATTTGCAAACCAAACAAGATCGATCGATCTGATAGGAGAATGTTATCAATCGATCAATCCGATATAGGTCCGTTGACACGGGGCGACGCGATCAATAAGCTTTGATTCGAGAAAAGAGTAACAACTCTGCAGGGGAATATCATCTAGTGACATCTTGCATTTTCTGGACTATTGATTGCTTGAAGATCAATCCAAGAGGATTTTACAGAAGACATGACATCCAAAATGCCCAAGTGTCTTCAAACTCTTAGAGATTCGTCGAATCTTGACATAACTACCCCAGACTGCATAGATTGTGGAAGAATTTGTCTCGCGAGGGTTCCTGAAAAACCTCATATCCAATATGAGATATTAAGCACCATACTCTGAACTATGGATATGTCTACCAAATGTCAAGAGGGAAGAACGTCTCAATACCCTGAAGAAACTTCAATCTCACTTGCGAGTTCAGCCTGAAACTGTTACCTATTAGCACAAGGATATGCACACATGCCCTGGGCAGAAGTGAACCAAATATGGTTGAACTTTGATATGATTTTGATTTTTCTTTTATGACAGACTTACTGGGTATCAACTCAAGGGTTGAAGAAGTGAAGACTATGATATCGACTCAAGAGTCGTAAGAAACGGAAATATCGACTCAAGGGTCGAGCAGAACACAACAACATCAACTCGAGGGTTGGGGAATAAAGCGACAACAACATCGACTCGAGGGTCGAAGAAAGAAGGCAACAACATCGACTCGAGGGTCAAAATAAAAATAGCAACACCGACTCGAGGGTCGAGGAAATGAAGGCAGTGGTATCGACTCGAGGGTCGAGGAAAATAAAGCAACATCAACTCGAGGGTTGAGGAAACGACAACAACAATATCGACTCGAGGGTCGAGGACAACAAAGCAACATCAACTCTAGGGTTGAGGCAACGAAAGCAACAATATCGACTCGAGGGTCGAGGATAACAAAGCAACATCAACTCGAGGGTTGAGGAAACAAGATGACAATATCGACTCGAAGGTCGAGGAAAACAAAAAAACATCAACTCGAGGGTTGAGGGAACGAAGGAAGCAATATCGACTCGAGGGTCGAAAAACAGAAGCGATGATATCGGCTCGAGGGTCGAAGCAAATGCCAATATCGACTCAAGGGTCGAAGAAAACTAAAGTGAAGACTGCCACACTCAACTGAAGTGAGGGGTTGGACGCATATAGATGCCAACTGGTCATGATTGAAGAGATTCCAACACAGATTGAACTTTAACTTTGAAGATGCCAATGACTACTGGACTTTAGTCGTGTATGATGATCAGATGAAGAAACCATAACGACTGAGAAGAAATTCTCTGATCAGGGAAACACGCTTCCCGCGCCCTACTGGGAACAATCATCATACGTTTATTTTGGGAACTAACTTGCATACTGTAAGGTTGTATCAAGAGGATTTTACAAAAAACCTAGCATCTGAAATGCTTCAGTGTTTTCAAACTCTTGAATATCTCGAAGTAACCACCTCAAACTATATGGTCCATGAAGGAATTTGCCCCAAGATATGAACCTTGGATAGGTGCATCTGATTAACCATCTTCTAGAGAGAGTAACTTCTAGTGCTTCTAGGGTGACCTGCCCCAGTACGAGCCTTGCTTTGGAGAAAACGCCCAGGCTAACTGCTCTGTGAGAGATTTAAATCTCGAAGTGATTTCCCCAGTTTGGTTGAAATTTGAAGAGATTGATCGACGTTATTGCCCCAGATTGGCTGCATTTAACCCAACTGGTTGGAAAAGTCCTTATTCAACGAAGTTTCTTGGAAAAGTGCCCATTGACATGAATTTCCTTTAGAAGTTTCCGTCTTCTCATGCTGGCAAGATTAAGCTTCTAGTCTGAGGTTCTATATGTGAACTTCTTTGATGCCAAACAAATGTATGCAAGCAGAAAATGTTTTATTCTGAGAATGAAAATTCTAATGCAACACATGTTAATCTCGAAGTTCTTATAGAAACAAAATGTCGCAAACCTCTGTGAGAGACTCACTGGTCAAGATACGACATGGATTATTTATTTTTTGATAGAAAACATGCACATGCAATACCAACAAAGATCTTTTAGCACAACTCATGGGAGTCAGGAACGCTATCTTGTGGTAGTACACTCTCGAATTAACCCTATTTCAGTTAGGACTTTTGAGGGTTGTATTGTGGTCTGGCTCACGGTTATAGAAACAAAGGATATAGGCTCAAAGTTTATTTATACCCACCCCTCTTCATGATGTCCTTCAATCCTATGTTCAGCTAGCTTTCACAAGCGCACACCTCTTAAAAGGGTTTTGTGTTGGTTGAGGAACCATTACTACTAACGGTTTAAGCACCACTGCGGTTGTCAGAGTAACAATCACCCCTATTTTCTTTTGTGTCTGTGTCACACGACTTGTTTTTGTTTGAGGATCCTTCTTGTGTAATCCTTTCCATTTTTCGCTTTTTCATTCTTTTGCTTATCCCTAACTTTTGCCTGGACTGATTCTTGTGAATCTTTTGCAATTGAAGTCCAGCGGGATGCCCAAACTTTTGCCTAAGTCGCTTGTTTTCATGTTTCGACTTAGCGGGCTATTTATTTCTCTTTTTTTTTCCGAACAAATCGTGTGACACATGTTTGTCTTGATTATTTTGCAAGGGTTGTGACTGTCTCACTTTTTGGTCGCTGATGGATAACCGTTGTGGTTTCTGGTCTTTGGACCTCTTAATGTGCTGGAAGGAAAGATAATGGATCCTCAAATACACTCCTTTGTGAAATTCTGAACGCTCGGTCCAACTAGCTAACACCTACCCTGCCCCGGGTTAAATGTGAGGGTTTTTTTTTCATGTGAAAAAAAACTCCTACTTCAAGGCTCAAAAGAGGTTAACGAAGGTTTATCTCCCTTATATCTCTGGTGTTTGGGAATTTGAAATAAAGCCTGTACATCGTCAACAGGGTCTTATTCAAGAGCACACAAATACAGATTTTTGCATTTTTACTTTGTCATCCTCCATCACAGAGTTTAAGAACAACAGTTGGTATTGCAATGCACACACAAAATTATAAGTAAAACGAATGAATTACTTCAAGAAAAACATGTGCATTTCATTAATTAACATTCAAAAAGAAAACAAGTTTCATGCAAGCATACAAATGTTTAGACAAAAAAATAAAAGCGACACATGAAAATGCAGTAAAGAAACTGAGCAATGCCATTGTTGAGGAGACTTGACTCCGTTTGGACCTGTTGATCTTGAATACTTTCAGTAGTCAACAACTTTTTCCTGATAAGATCTGCAATCTTCAATCCACTGGCCACATGCCCAGAACCATACTTCATTCTCAATTATTATGATCTTACGCTTTTGACGTTCAAAAAATGACACGAGACGTCTGAAGAAAAGTAACACTGAGATGAAATTGCCACATAATTTTGCTCGGAAAGACCTGACGATCTTCTGCCTACGTATCTCCATTGACCAAAGACCAATGAAGAATCAGAGCGACGTAGTTCCCCTCAGTAGGGATGAAAATGAGGTACATAAACTAACCATCCTCATAGCCGCTCTTCAGAATCAAACTGAGAATCACCTTCACATGTATCCTCAATACTTTCCTCCATAACATGAGATGATGAACCCACATGACCAAGCGAAGAATTGTTAACTTGAATGCCTTGAGGCATCACTGAAATCAACCCAGACTCAATTAAATCCTGAACCTTATCCCTGAGAGGCTTGCATTCTTCAGCTGAATGTCCTGGTGCATTGCCATGGAAACCACATCGAACATTGGGATCAAAACTTGGTGGGTATGGAAAAGGCACCGGACCCAGTTTCTTCGGCACTATCAATCCACTGTCGATCAGGCATGGAAGTATTTGACTGTTTGGCACTGACAATGGATCAAAATACCTTTTTGGTCTCTTAGTGTAGTAATGACGCCTTTGCGGTGTATGCTGTTGTCGGCATGGTCGTTGTTGATACTGAAGAGGTTCATTGTTAACTGAAATCTGACATACGAATTCAGAAGGTTGCTGACTCTGAGCAGTTGAAATGCATGGGTACTGTTGATAAGTCAATGGAGTTTGAGGATCTTCCCAGATTGCATCGATTACATCCTTTCCTTGGGAACTGACAAAAGATTCATTCTCTTCAGCTGAGCTATCTGAAATGCCTTGGATCTTTCCCATCTTGATAAAACTCTCAATGCGTTCTCCAACTATCACCAAGTCCGAGAAACTCGAAGTTCCACTGCCACTCAAACTCTCCAAGTACGGCCCCTGCAAGGTTTCTACGAAAAGATCAACCAATTCTCTATCTGATAGTGGGGGTTGTACCCGAGCAGCTACTTCTCTCCACCTCTGGGCATACTCTCTGAAAGATTCACCATCTCCTTGGGATAAAACTTGCAAATCCATGCGGCTAAGAGCCCTGTCAAGATTATAGTCATACTGCTTCACAAATGCATTGGCTAGGTATGACAATGATTGGCTACGACTGCTCTCTAACTGCATGTACCAACTCGATGATGCCTCTCCCATACTGTATTGAAAACAATGAATCATCAATTTGTCATTATGCTCATATGAAGTCATCCTTCTGCAAAACCTTACCAAATGATGCCTTGGACAACTATCCCCTTTGTACTTTTCAAACTTCGGTACTTTGAACTCTGGAGGTATTACAAGGCCGTGTACCAGACACATGTTCGCAGCACTTAGATAAACGACATTATGACTTTGCAGGGCTTTAATCTCCTCCTCCAACACACGAAATCTTTCTTCCCTCTCCACAACTCGTGGGTCTTGGATTCTCACCACAGGGATTGCCTCTTGGGAACCTGGCATAGTGAAAGCAAAATTGTGATAATCCGCAGCATCAACAGAAGAAGAATGTCCACTTCGGGAGACCTGACGCTCTCGAACATCCAGGTTTTCAACAGTGATCTGTGTAGGTTGAGGTTGAGCTTGAGCAGAATTACGGCCATCTTGCCTTGCCAAAGTTGTCATAGCCTCTAAAAGTTGGTCCCACTGATCTCTTGTCAACCCAACACCCGCAAACTGGCTTTGCTCTCCAGGGTCCATGATCTGTCCAAGAGTTGCTTCAAGTCTGATACAAGAACTGGAGTCTCAACTGTAGATTGTGAACAAAGAACGAATGAGCCCTGACTTCGGAACAGAAATGCAATGCAAATGTTAGGAGATGCCATGTTCGGTTACTTCCAAAGAATCTATCTGCTTTGATCCACATTTTGATACAAAAAAAATCCAACAACAATAATTCAGATATGAGATCCTCGGAAATAACTGAACATGTATGCTAGAATGCTATGATGGCATGTATGCAGCTGGCAAGTGATTGAGAACTGGTGTCTGTCTGGATATGGAGCGTTGAGCTGAGAACCAAGTATCTGATGATGTATGTCCTCTGAATAATAACCATCTGATAAGAACTCAAAACCAAGGATCAAGAACTCCAGGATTATAATAACTGGACCAAAACATAAGATCACACTGATGATGAAGGGTATGTTGAGGTCAATGGTTCCTGCAAACCTGTAAACCCCTCCCAATCTCACGAGTGTGCTTCGGGTCAAACATCACGGACTCTCAAAGCCGAATAGCAATAATACGTTCACCATTTCTGAGAAATGGCTCATGACCAAGTCAGGGAATCGATTTGGCATTATGTACTACTCAAGGAGGCCTCAACTGAGTCCGGGAAAACAAGGTCATCCTATGTGAGTCCCAGGTGGATCCTCGGGTGCGAGTGGGTTTGCCACACAATGTGGTCTGCCACTGTCACCACTAAAGAGGGATGTTTCCACAAGGTTCTCAATGATCGGTCCCCAGCTGCACATAACTATCAAGGTTATGAAATGAAATAGGAAGATCCCCAAATAAAGACATTTCCAAGACGGTCGCAAATTTGGGCGTGGAACTCACTACTACCCCCATGACAAGATCTCATGAGGCTAAAGTGGAACCCCTCTAAGTCCTAAGGTGCACTCGAGCCTTGGTAATGAGCTCATCTCATAGTAACAGTATCACCCAAGTCCCACTAAACAGAAAAAATCCAGTCCAGACAGTCCAGTACATATATGATGCATGAAAATAAATACTGAAAACTGTAAATAAAGTTGTAAATAAAATTGTAAATAAACAACAATAAAATAAACATGCAACGATAAACAATCAAAACACAAAGAAATAGAAACATGCAAGCGCTAGAAGAGACTCTCAAGGGAACCAGAGATTCTGGGTTCGATCCCCAGCAGAGTCGCCATCTGTCGCTCCCTAGATTTCCATCCTAGTACAAACGCGAAAGTGGCGCGGAAAGAGAGGTAGAGTCTCCAGCCAGGTGTAAACACCCCAAATTTGCCCTCACCCATTCATACCATGGCTTGTGATCTTTTCATAGGCATAAGTTCAATCATACCATCTCATATTGCATTTTTGATTCACTGCATTGTTCCCAAGTCATCTGCATCTAGGGTTTGTGATTTGAGCTATCCAAGAGCTATTTGAGCCACTCCAGAAGTCATCAATCACTTCAAAGGGGTCCATGTATGTTCAAGCATCATATTGTATCCTCACAAAATCAAGAAAATCAAAGAATCACAAGAACTGAGAATGGCATGGAAGCAGAGCCAGGCTTAACTGCACAGATGACCTAGAATTAGGGTTTTGGTTTCAAAGGCCATAACTCCAATTTTTTTGGTCATTCTTGTTTCTATTGGTCTCTATATGGTATAAGGATCATGCATAAAAATTTTCATGAAGAAATTCCATGGGGAAGGCATCTAATCAAGAGTTGACTTCTTGAGCAAGTCAGTGCAAAATCAGGGCATCTGAGGCCCCCAATGACCCAACCAAGGGGTATTCTTCATCATTTTGAGTGTGTATGATCTTTATTTGATCATAGAAGATGTTAGAAGTTCACAAAATTGAAGAATTCCAAGCCATTTGCAAAGTTGCCTTTTTGGGAAAATGACTTGTAATGTAAACTTGCCATTTTGGGAAAGTTTTTCAACCCTTGCTTTTTGATTCAAAAATGCCTCAAATGAGAAAACTTTGGTCATGAAAGTTGAAGAATGGATCATTCCCTTTTCAAAAAGTAAAAGAACTCATTCTAATTCATTTTGGATCAAAAGTTATGGCTTGTCAAAGTTGGGAAAAATCACATAATTTCAAGTTATGAACCAAAGAGGCAAAGTTGCAAAATCACTTGCCAAGGCAAAATGAGACCTCAAAGTGACTTATAAGCTTTGTACCAACATGAACCATTGCCTAAAATTCAGAATGCACCAAGAGTTTGTCCATTTTCATGACTTGTGGATCAAGAAACTTCAAAAGGGCCAAAGATGAACAAAGTTGCAAAACATCATACAAACCCTAATCCACTTGTTAATTGGTTTCAAACCTGATCCCATGGCCCTCCTCATTCCTTGTTGCGCAGAACACCTCTCTTGTACTTGGCCTACCATTGACCCATACCTCTCTTACACAAAGCTTGACTTTTTGCATAAAGACCCATACCAATCACAATAGGGCACAACCACTCCACAGACCTATCACAAGTTGATATGTGGATCAAACCCAAGCCATAACACCACACAACACAAGCTGAAACCAGAGATTGCCATAGTTATCAAAAATCCTCCAACTTGCAAAACCATTCGAATCTCTCAGCTCACTCAACCATTCTCCAAACCAACTTCACCATTGATCTCAAAATGACTAACTGATCACAAACCAACCATTGAAACAGCCAAAAACCTCACATAAACCAAACACGATTTCTGACCAGTTGGCTTGCAAACTCCTAAATCAACCAAGAGAAATTCCTTCCAAGCATCAAAACTTCATCAGGGGTTCAATAGGAGTGGATTGCACAAAGAGAGAGAGCCTGAAAGTCCAGAACTGAGAAAGCTCAAGCTCAGGTACCTCCTTGAAACATTTTTCCAGAACTCTTATTTTTTGTTTCTAAATGATAAAGCTTGCTCTCCTGATCATACTGGACTTTGTATTTTTGAAAATGGTGAAAAGATGAGTATTTACTGAGCTTCTGAAATTTATGCCATTTTTGATGTTTCCTTCGAATCTTGATTTTGGGTGAAAAGAAATGAAGTTTGGGGTTGGATTTGATCTTAGGGTAGTGAGAGGAGTGAATCTGGAGCTTTAGAGCTCCAGAAAGTGCCTACGGAAGAAGTTGGCAACTTTCAGGTGAGGGTCTGGCCGGAGAAGATGACCGGAGGTCTTCTCCGGCCACCTGAAAGTCATTAGTGACTTAATTAGGTTTAGGGCTCAGTTTGAATTTAGGCCTTAGATCTGGTTGACTTTCATTGACCCGCGCACAAACAGATGGCCAGGATGGTTTCACTTAACCCTAATCCACGTCATTAGTTAATTAATTAGGTTTTTTACATTAATCCAGTCAGTTCAAATGCCAGCCGTAGGATAGCGCGCCAGTCAACTCCCGCGCGTCCCATTTAAATCTCAGCCACTGGATCTGTTGACTTTCATTTATTTTCATTTTAATTTCATTTTTCTTGCATTTTCTTTCTCATTTTATTAAAAATAGTAAAACAAATCACAAAAATCTCATTTTTTACATGCTGACTTAGAATATTTTTCTCATTCCAAAAACATTTTTATTTTTATTTTTTGCATAAAATTTGTATTTTTAAAATATTTAAATGTTTATTTTAATTAATTAATGGGAATTAATTAATTAAAATACCATTTAGGTTTCTAAAAATCACCCAAAAATTCACATTGCATTTAGAAACATTTAGAAACATTGTCCAACTCTCAAACCAAATTTCTTTTTTGTTCTTGATGCCTTTTGATCATTTTCATTGGATTTAATTTCATTTCAAGGCAATATTTTGGTTCAAACTTCAAAATTTTCTTTCTGCCTAACCATTGGGAGTTGGATGATGATTCTTTTGGCATTGCATCTTGTATAGCATGTAGTTTATAGGATAAAATTGGTTTGATTTGATCTTGCATTTTCAATTTGTTTAGGATTTTTCTTGACAAAGTACCCCAAAACCCTAGCAATTTTAGGAAATTCATAACTTGCACTAGGTTAAGAGTTGGATCCTCTCCTTTGGGCAGTGAGTTTGTATAGGTTTAGGGTACCTTTGGTTGCATTTTCAAATTTTTATCATGTAATTTGCTTCTGGTTTTGGATTTTTGCTTTGTGTGATGCATGTAACCCTAATTTATGTCTTCCTTTGCATCCATCTTCCATTTGCTTGCATACCATGACTTGCCATGGCATTTTGTGCATTCATTTGATTCATAATACATCTTAGGACATATTAGAATCATGTTTGATCATTGCATCTTTCATTTACCATTTTATATGTCCATTGCATCTCATAACTTTTCATGTACTTTCATGGTTCAATGCATGCCTCATTTGCATCCTTATGTTTGTTTGATCATCCCCATGCCTTGTCTCATGTTTGTATCACCTCTTAGCATTATTGACATCATGTTTATGCTCCTGGTTTTGATTTCCCTCATTGCATTCCATCTCATTTGCATTACATTTCATTTCTTTTGCTAACATTTCAGGTGGTAAGTTGTTTGAGAGGTGAATTTGCCTTCACTTCTCACATTCTCTTTTCATCTCTTTCATACTTCCTTTGCTGCATTTTTGTATGTGCATTGGATTGAGCTTGCTCATTCTTGTTCATCTTACTTTCTTTCTTCAAGCAACTTGTCTTCTTAAGTGAAGCAAGTTGTTTTGCCTCTCTTTGCTTCTTGCTTCTTTCATCTGCTTCACTCCTAGTGGTTCTTTGAAGATTCTTTCTCTCTTAAGCCTCACAAACCCTAGGAACAACCAAGCATGATAATAATTAGGGTTTGATTAGTCCCCCATATAGTTTTACCTTTGTGTCATCTTTGAGTCTTCTCTTCTCATCTCATAGTCAAGGACTAAACCTTAAAGGCTTTAAGGCTTTGTGATTAAGCTTATGCCTGCATCCTTCTATTAGGATGGAGTGTATAACTTTAATCCTAAGTGTTAAACCCTTAATGTGTTTAAATCCTTTAATCAATCCACCTAATAATTATTAAGACATCAAGCTTGTAACTTGGGCCTTGCATTAGGGTTCTAATTCTTCCTTAATTGGTTAAGAAGGGCTAACCCTAGTGTTAATGGACAAGTCCCCCTCAAGTTGTCTTACCAACCATAAAACTCACTTCTTGATTTTATCATTAACTAAAATCCATCTAATAAAGGCTTTGTTTTGTCATGAGGTTAATCCCTAATCATGGATTAAGTTGAGGAGTTTTTCTCAGCTTAAATGTTCTCATCTATTATCCTTCTATTAGGATGGTGTAATGGGTTCATTAAATCCCTGATTATGGCATAAACTCATTACTTAACACTAAATAAAAACAACAAAAACATCTAAATAATCACAAGTAGGTTAATGATCTTAATCCTACACCAGGGTGATTAAGTGTGAGATACTGACATCACACTTAAGGTATTCTCATTACCCCTAATCAGGGGGAGGATGTGATGAGTTTACTAACCCTTGGTTTAGGCTTAAGCTCATTATCTTATGACAAATCCAAAAGCAATAAAAGATTGAAAACACAAAAACAAACAATAATCGTCTCCTCCGGGATTCTTTTCTCACCTTATTCACTCATAAACGAGAACTCGCTTCTTCCTTCTAATGCAAGACAGTTTGCACCTGAGCCAGACATGTCATAAACTTGAGCATAGACAAGTAAGCAGTTCACAAGTCAAATCATCTTTCAGTCTCTTTGAGTCGAACTACGGTGTTCTGACTTCCTCATTGCACGAGAGGATACATAGGCATAACTTAACAGTTATCGGAAAAAAGTCTCTGTATATTCCCCCCTCCTTCCAGCATCATTCTTTAAGCCTCATAGTCTTGAGCATTCCATTCTTATTCTTACACTGACACTTCTCTTATACACTTCACACTGACACTTGCATTATTTCCAGCTTTGATACACAAATTGCACAGACACTACCCCTTTTAAACACAAATATCTTAAGCGTGGATCCCGTCGAGTACGGCGGACAATCTGGGTGCTAATACCTTCCCAGGTTGTAATCAACCCCCTTTCTCAGTCTCTCTGGTTCGCAACTGTCTTATCCATATCTTTCTAGGTCTATGCAGCATTACCTTTCCTCCGGGATAAAAATGCCTAGCTGGCGACTCTTGTCTTCTGAGTTCACCCATGTGTGTCCTCTCTCTTTTCGCCGACCGTTCGCGTCTGTACCCCTTCTGACCAGGTGTCATTTTGGTGGGAGCGACAGCTTGGCAACTCTGCTGGGGACCCTTATATTGTAACCAGGGCTTCTGGTTCTTTTTGTGGGTTCCTCCTAGCGCTTGTTTGATTTGTGTTTACTGGGGTGTTATGTGCTAATTGTGTTTGTATATTTGCATTTATTTTTGCTCTATGTACAGTTATTTATTGCTTTCTTTACAGCTTTATATATCATACTGTCATGTTGTCATCTGGCTGGATCTGGTTTTTGCTTTGGTGGGTGGGGTCCTATTGAGAGTTTAAGGTCCTATACCTGGGACCTGAGTGACACCTAGGCTAGAGTGGTTCATGTTCTTTCCCTATCCATTTTGGTCTGGTGCGGGAATATGAAACACGGTTCAGATGTGGGTTTCTTCTTGAGAACTCTGTGCTACAGATTTCCTGTAGTGCTAGGGCTATCTGGGAAGCCTGCTAAGTCTGGATGACCTTTATTATGACCTTCAGAAGCTGAGGTGAATTAGAGGAGGATCTTTTATGGTTATTGTAAACACTGTACCTCCGGGTTAGAAGTGTTTACACTTCTCATAACTGATCCAAGTCTGAGGATCCTTGTTTTAGAACACCACCTGTGAGGGGGTTGGGCTGTTTACAGGTTTGCAGGTACCATTGACCACATCATACCCTGTTACTTTGTTTTGATTAAGAGTACTCCATTTTGGGACAGTTCTTGTGATTTAACCCTGGACATGTGACTCTTTATTTGAGTCCCCCACCTTGGTTGCTGGACTTTTGAACCTCCATCTGGACTTCCTGAACATACATGGACTTATATCAAGGCAGTAATCAGATCCAGCTTGATCACAAAACCTTGCATATCATTTGCATACTCATCATTTGCATCATTTAACATTTGTTTATTTGTTTTTCAGGGTATCCATATTACATCTGGCTTGGTTTTGACCCCTTCATCTGCATAGACCTTGTTCATCAGTTATCTGCTTCAGCTATCTTCATCAGTTGTCTGCTTCAGCTGCCTTCATCATCACCAGCCTCAGCCTATCAGTGGCTCATCTCCAGTATCAGTCTTCATCATCAGCACTTGTTTTCAGCTCTTCATCAGTAGTCATGGCACCCAAGAAGAGCAACATTTCATACCATTTCTTTGAGCCTGTGCTGACTGGCATCAGACAGGTCCAGGCACTTATTGTGAGACTTGGCTGAAACCCTGTATTGTGAGATAAAACCTAATCTAGCTGTTGTCAGACAAGCATCCTGGGCTTGGGACAACATCCAGACCAAAGGGATGGCCATTCTTGGGAGATGCAATAATGTGGCTTCAGCTCAGTATTATGAATGGTCTCATGCTAGGGCTCAGATTTCTGGGATGCCCTTCACCATTGAGGATGCACTTGGACCATCCACAGTACCACCTCCAGCCACTGTCAGCCTGGAAGAATTTGAGAAGCTGAAGGAAAGGAATGAGAATCTGTCTCAAGCTCTGAAGAAGACCCTCTGGGAGAGGAGTGATGGTCGTCTAGATATTGAGAGGTTGGAGAAACTTAAGGTGGAGCATCTAACCAAGATTGGGAAAGCAGAGGACTACATCAAGAAATCAAGAGCTGGAGAGAAAATATTGAAGAATGCCTGTAAAGAGGCCCAGTTTCAGAAGGCTAGGACTGATCTCTATCTAGAGGAAAGTCAAGCTAGGTGGGTCAGGATCACTGAAGCCCTCACTCAAGAAGATAAGAGGACTCAAGCCAGGATTGAGCAGTTGGAGGCCAATGAAAAGAAACAACAGGAAGCTTTGCTGGAAGCCTAGAAGGAGATTTCAGAATTGAAGCTTAGGGCTGGTGTGAAGAGGTCCAAGGACCAAGACAGACACAAGAAGCTGACCACTGCTATTGCCACCAGAAACCTTCTTATCAGAAACATTACAGAGCATCCGGCTGGTCCTGTAACTGAAGCACTTCTGAAGGAGGTTAAGGAGGATGAGTTTGGATTAGATGTTTGACTTCTTTGCTTGTTGTTATTTCCATTTCATGTACTTTTCTTTTTTATGTTGTATTTTGACCCCTCAGGGGCATGTGTTGTAAAAACCAAACTATGTATGATCCACCATTTCTAATGTATTTGTCAGTTTGTTTCATGTGAGTTTCTTTTCTCAAGCAACATCAAAGCATCTTCCTCAGGGTCTGGAAAGTTCAAAACCAAGAGCCAAGCCGGATACCTTGGAAAATAAATAAGCATACTGCATTGCATACTGACTTTTGTTTTGTTTTGTAGGTTTTGCCATTATTTTTGTTTGTTTCTAACTCTATTGTAGTTCAGGAATTATTGCTCGCCGTCGGGTGTTCCCTCTCAACCGTCCGCACAGGTATCCTACTCGCAACAATCTTCCTGGTATCCAAATGGACCAAGTACAGCAAGATCTGACAGAGGTCAGAACCCAGATGGCTAATGAAAGGCTGGAGATGAGAAACCAAATGACCCAGTTCATGTAAGTAATGAATGGCTTGGCCCAAAGTCAATAAAGGTTGAGGGCATTGGTAGAAAGGCAAACCCCGGAAGAACCTCCTTTGGGAACTGGAGGAACAAGTAACAATGAAAGGGGTCAGCCTCATGTTAATCCACCAGTATATGGGCCTCATCTACATCCGGAAGTCAACATCCCGGGTAATGTGCAAGGAAATACTACTGGAGGGAGGATCTTACAAGAAGACCCCCAAGAGGAGCAGTTTACTGTAATGGGAGCTGGGGATGAAGTTTATGATAGGAGGTTTGATGAAATTGCTGAGAAATTGAGATCTCTGGAGTCTCAAAATTCCTTAGGTTTTGATGTCATGGATATGGGGTTAGTGGACGGGGTAAGAATTCACCACAAGTTTAAACCCCCGTGCTTCGAGAAGTACAATGGAACTTCCTGTCCACGAACTCACTTACAGTCCTTTTTGGGGAGGCTTAAGGCATACACCATGGATGAAAAACTGTGGATGTTTTACTTTGAAGACAGTTTGACTGGGGCTTCAAGGGAGTGGTAATCTCATTTGACCAGAGCTACTATCAGATGCTGGAAGGACCTAGCTGAAGCCTTCATCAGACAGTACCAATACAATCTGGACATGGCTCCTAACAGGACCCTTCTGATGGGAATGTCTCAATCCTCCAGAGAAAGCTTCAGGGAATATGCCCAGAGGTGGAGATAGCTTGCTGCTGCTGTCCAGCCACCCATGTCGGAAAGAGAAATGGCTGACATGTTTATGAATACGCTGCAAGGAACATATATTGATAGGCTAGCTGCCTTTTCTTCCACCAGCTTCGCTGACGTAGCTATAGCTGGAGAAAGAATTGAGAGCCTCCTGAAGATGGGTAAGATTTCTGATAATGGTGCAAGTTCGTCTAGTAACTCCAGGAAGCCTTTTGTGGGACCTAGAAGAACCGGTGAGACAAATGCCATTCATGCCAGCAGGGGAAGACCTCAGTATGTCCACAGATCAGTAGCAGCTGTCACTATTCAAGCTCCGATTCCTCAGCAACCAACATATCAACCACAACAACAACCACACTATCAACAGCAAATTCAGTATCCGCCACAAAGAGCCTACAACAACAATAACAGCAATCAACAACAAAGACCTTTTCAGCAAAGACCGTCACAGGCAAATAGGGTGATTGACCCTATCCCTATGCCTTATGCTACCTTATTGCCACAACTCCTGAAACTCAACTTGGTTGAATTAAGGACATTGGCACCACCAGATCCCTCTAATCTTCCAAGAAATTATGATGTCAACGCCAGATGTGCTTTCCACTCCAATGCACCTGGCTACAATACGGAGAAGTGTAGGGCTTCACAAATGAAGGTGCAAGATCTTGTGGATTCCAAAGCCCTCAACTTTGCACCCCCTCCAAGTTTCACCAAGAATCCCATTCCCAATCATGGAGGACCAAGAATTAATGCCATTGAGGAAGACAAGCCATCTTTCTTAATCACCAGTGTTGGACAGATTCGGACACCTCTGGTTGAGATTAAAGCTCAGCTCTTAGTGTGCCAGATGTTCCCCGGTGTGAGCTCGGTTGTGGTTATTGCAACATTTCGGTCAATGGGTGTGATAATTTGAGAAGCGGTATAGATGGTCTTATCAAAAGTGGTATACTTCAGATCACGACAACGGTGCCTACAAATCCAGTAAATCCTTTGACAACAATTCCTAACTCTTCTACAACTGCAACAACAATCATTCCGACCAATTCATCAATATCATCAACAATGGCTTCGTCCATCACTTCAGCAAACCAGATGTCAACAACCATTTCTTCTACAACATCAGCATCCATTTATTCAGCAGAATCTTCTACAACGCCAACAGAAATCAATGAAGACATCTCAGCAGTCACCATTTACTATAATCCATCAGATGTTCCTCCAAACAACAACTTTCAGCAACAAACAATAGCACCTCCTGCCAGGTCACCAGTCACCATTTACTACGATCCGCACACCATTTCAGCACCCTCCTCTGCAGCAGTCAGTCCAGTTACCATCACGGTGCCTGGGCCAGTTCCATATGAAAGCAGTAATGCCATACCTTGGCATTATGGATCTGACCTCTACTGCAACGGGGAGAAAATCACTCTGGATTCTTCAACCTCTTCTCCGCAGATTGATAATGTTGGGGGAGGCGGAGGCTTCACCAGAAGCGGACGCCTTTTTGCCTCACAATTGCAAAGACCTAATGCCGAAGCAGAAGCTGCTGCCAAAGCAAAGGGAAAGAGTGTGATATCTGAAGAACCGATTATCAAGGAAACTCAGAAGACATCTTTTGAACAAGATGTAGACGAGTTTATGAGAATTATAAAGAGAAGTGATTACAAAGTGGTGGATCAGCTTCACCAAACTCCCTCAAAGATCTCCATTTTATCCCTGTTGATGTGTTCTGAAGCTCACAGGAATGCATTACTAAAAGTCTTGCACGCAGCATACGTGCCAGAGGAGATCACTGTTAATCAGCTAGAGACCGTGGTAGCAAATGTCAATACCAGTCATGGACTGGGCTTCACCAATGCTGACTTAACAATTGAGGGGCGTAACCACAACAAGGCTTTACACATCACTCTAGAATGCAAGGGTGCTGTTCTATCTCATGTACTGGTGGATACTGGGTCATCGCTCAATGTCCTACCAAAGAAAGCCTTAGTGAAGCTAGAGTATGATGGATTGGCACTGCGTCCAAGTAATCTAGTGGTAAGAGCATTTGATGGCTCTAAAAGATCGGTGCTTGGGGAGATTGATCTGCCTATGATGATTGGCCCGCAGACTTTTAAAATTACCTTCTATGTGATGGACATTCAGCCGGCCTACAACTGTTTATTGGGTAGACCCTGGATCCATGTCGCTGGCGCTGTTACGTCTACCCTTCACCAGAAACTGAAATTCGAGTGGGAAGGCCAGATCATCACCATTTGTGGTGAAGAGGATATCTTTGTTAGCCATCTGGCTATGTACAAGTACATTGAGATGGATGGGGAGATCCATGAAACTATGAGCCAGGGGTTTGAGGCCCTGAACATAAATGAAGCATCTGCTGTACTAGGAACCTCCATGACATCTTATCAGCAAGCCAAGAAGGTTGTTGAAGAGGGGACTGCCCAAGGCTGGGGCAAGCTGCTGCCCGTGGAGAAGAAGGAAGACAGATTTGGGTTGGGTTACAAACCAACTCAACAAGATCAATCAGGGTCTGCCAAGAAGCCCAAGTTTGTCAGCGGGGGAATGCTCACCCCGGATGCAGTAAACAACTTGGAAGACGAGGAAGAAAGCGACCGCAACCTGGAGAGCTGGATACGTCCAAGGATCCCGGGGAGCCAAGTCCTTAACTGGTCTTCCCAGGAAATTATAAGGGTTACTCCTGCAGAGTAATTATTATTTCCTGTATTTTTTTAAGCATGCATCAAGTCTTGCATCTTGCCCAAGATGACAAGACTCATTTTGTAATCGGGCCATCTTGTAATTTTGTGCAAATAGATCAATCAATGAATATCGGACATCTTTTGCAAATGAGTCTTTTCCTTTTTCCGCTCACTGTTTTTCATTTTTTCGTTTTGTACAAAAATAAAATGGCAATGTTTTCCAAAATGATAAACTTCATTTCACTTTTTCTAAACAAGATTAAAATCAATCACTAAAATGAATAATCTAAACCCTTGCAGAGAGTGCCTTTCAGACTGCATCGACAACAGCACAGCTATGACTTCGTATGACTTTGACAATCCAATAAATCAAGCTGATGAAGGGGTTGAAGAAGATTATGAGCTTCCTGAAGAGCTAGCCAGGTTGTTAAGACAAGAGGAGAAGGTTATCACTCCTCATCAGGAGGAGGTTAAAGTGGTTAATCTTGGTACGGAAGAAGACGTGAAAGAAGTTAAGATCGGGGCCTACCTACAAGACTCAGTGAAGGAACAACTGATTGACATGCTTCGGGAATATGTGGATGTGTTTGCTTGGTCTTATCAGGATATGCCAGGGTTGGACACCGATATTGTCATGCACAAGCTGCCTTTAAAGGAAGACTGCCCACTAGTGAAACAGAAGTTGCGCCGTACTCGCCCAGATATGGCAATAAAGATTAAGGAAGAGGTGCAAAAGCAATGGGATGCCGGGTTCCTTGCTGTGACTAGTTATCCGCCGTGGGTCGCTAATATTGTACCTGTGCCTAAGAAAGACGGCAAAGTGAGGATGTGTGTGGACTACCAGGATTTGAACAGAGCCAGCTCGAAAGATGAATTCCCATTACCTCACATTGATGTGTTGGTGGATAACACGGCTCAGTTCTCGGTATTCTACTTCATGGACGGATTTTCAGGATACAATCAGATCAAGATGTCACCTGAAGACATGGAGAAGACAACTTTCATCACACCCTGGGGCACGTTCTGTTACAAGGTGATGCCATTCGGACTGAAGAATGCTGGTGCAACTTATCAACGGGCTATGGTAACATTATTCCACGACATGATCCATAAAGAAATTGAATGTTATGTGGATGACATGATTGCCAATTCCCTCACAGAAGAAGACCACCTGGTAAATCTGCTGAAACTGTTCAAGCGTCTGAGGAAGTACCAACTGAAGTTGAACCCCAACAAGTGCACATTCGGGGTGCGATCTGGTAAGTTGCTGGGATTTATTGTAAGTGAGAAAGGAATTGAAGTTGACCCTGATAAAGTCAAAGCAATTCAAGAAATTCCTGCACCGAAGTCAGAGAAAGAAGTTCGGGGGTTTCTAGGTAGATTGAACTACATTTCAAGGTTCATATCTCACCTTACAGCAACCTGTGAGCCTTTGTTCAAGCTGTTAAGAAAAGAACAAACGGTCAGGTGGAACGAAGACTGCTAGAGGCCTTTTGACAAAATCAAGGAATACTTACAAGAGCCTCCAATCCTTATGCCTCCAGTTGAAGGGAGACCTCTAATCATGTACTTGACAGTTTTAGAAGAGTCAATGGGGTGTGTGCTGGGCCAGCATGACGAGTCTGGTCGAAAAGAGTATGCAATTTACTACCTAAGCAAAAAGTTTACCGACTGTGAACAACGTTATTCACTGCTCGAGAAAACTTGATGTGCTTTAGCGTGGGCTGCTCGCCGACTGAGACAGTATATGTTGACCCACACTACCTTATTGATTTCAAAGATGGATCCAGTTAAGTACATTTTTGAGAAGCCAGCACTTACCGGACGGGTTGCAAGGTGGCAAATGATCCTCACAGAATATGACATCCAATACACATCTCAGAAAGCCATCAAGGGCAGTGTATTGTCTGATTATCTTGCCGAGCAACCCCTTGATGATTACCAGCCTATGAGATTTGACTTCCCTGATAAAGACATCATGTTCATAAAAGCAAAAGATCATGAAGAGCCTGTTCACACTGAAGGGCCTGACCCAGAAGAAGAATGGACTATGATGTTTGATGGGGCTATTAATATGAATGGTCGGGGTGTTGATGCAGTACTCATTACACCTAAAGGGGTTCACATGCCTTTCTCGGCAAAGCTCAACTTTAACTGCACTAACAATGAAGCTGAATACGAAGCTTGTATTATGGGTCTTGAGGAAGCCATTGACCTCAGGATCAAGACTTTGACTGTATTCGGAGATTCAGCTCTGGTAGTTAATCAAACCAACGGCAAATGGTACACACACCAAGATCATCTGATACCTTACAGGGATTATACAAGGAGGTTATTGACTTTCTTTACAACGGTCAAGCTTGAGTATATCCTTCAGGACGAGAATCAGTTCGCAGATGCTCTGGCTACCATTTCATCAATGATCAAAGTTCAAGCTGCCAACTTTGTGTTTCGGATTTCAGTGTCCAGACTTGACAGACCAGCATATGTATTTGCAGCAGATGTTGTTAAAGATGATAAGCCTTGGTTCCACGACATTAAATTCTTCTTGGAGGATCAAACATACCCACCTGGGGCATCTTGCAATGATAAGAAGACATTAAGAAGGCTAGCTGGTAGTTTCTTCCTGAATACTGATGGTTCCCTGTACAAAAGAAACTTTGATATGGTACTCCTCAGATGTGTTGATAGGGCAGAGGCAGACTTGTTAATGCACGAAGTGCACGAAGGATCCTTTTGTACCCATGCAGGAGGGCATGCCATGGCCAAGAAGTTGCTAAGATCAGGTTATTACTGGATCACAATGGATACCGACTGTTGTGCCTATGCCAGGAAGTGCCATAAATGCCAGATTTATGCGGATAAAATGCACGTGCCTCCGAATCCTTTGAATGTGATGTCTTCACCCTGGCCCTTTGCCATGTGGGGCATTGATATGATTGGCAAGATTGAACCGACTGCTTCAAATGGCCACATATTCATCCTAGTAGCCATTGACTATTTCACCAAGTGGGTTGAAGCAGCTTCCTATGCAAATGTCACAAGGCAAGTGGTAGCCCGATTTCTGAAAAGAGATATCATTTGTCGGTATGGAGTGCCCGAGCGGATCATTACTGATAATCGTTCCAACTTGAACAATAAAATGATGGCGGAGCTGTGCCGGGACTTCAAGATCCAACACCACAATTCTTCTCCTTACAGGCCAAAGATGAATGGCGCTGTTGAGGCAGCTAATAAGAATATCAAGAAGATTGTGCAGAAGATGGTAGTCACCTACAAAGACTGGCATGAAATGCTACCGTTTTCCTTGCATGGGTACCGTACGTCAATCAGAACATCCACTGGGGCAACACCGTATCAGCTTGTTTACGGTATGGAGGCAGTCCTACCTGTCGAAGTTGAACTACCCTCATTGCGGGTGTTAATGGATGTTAAGTTGAACGAAGCAGAATGGGTCCGGTCCCGATACGAGCAACTGAGTCTGATTGAAGAGAAGAGATTAGCTGCAATCTGTCATGGGCAGCTGTATCAGAAAAGAATGAAGAAAGCCTTCGATCAGAAAGTCAGGCTCCGAGAGTACCAAGTAGGAGATCTTGTGCTGAAAAGACTTCTCCCTCCTCATACAGACCACAGGGGCAAGTGGACTCCGAATTATGAAGGACCATTCGTAGTAAAGAAAGTTTTCTCCGGTGGAGCACTGATGCTCAGCACTATGGATGGTGAAGTCTTCCCGTCCCCTGTGAATTCAGATGCAATTAAAAAATACTTCGCATAAAAATGACCCGCTGGACATAAAAACAGAATGTAAGTCCAGGCAAAAATAGGGCATCCTGGCGAGTCAAAAACAGAATAAAAGACTCGGGCAAAAATAAGGGAAATATAAAAAAAAATGTACACCCGCTGAGTTGAAAAGCCACATTGGACAATCCAGGCAAAAATGGGTATCCCGGTGGATTGAAAACCCGAAAGGGCGATCCACGCAAAATAAGGGAATAAGCGAACAACTGCATTCTGAATTCATCTGTATCACTTGGTAAGCTTCGGAAGGGTCAAACGCCGGTCAGAGTCAGCCTTCTTCAGAAAGCAGGATAAGAAGAACGTCAAATGTCATACGAGTCATAGCAAAGGGGAAGCTCCTTGAAGCGTCATCAACATTGCCAATACCTTTTATTTCTCCATTTGTAACAATCTCCTCATTTTAGGGGATTTGTTTCTTAAACTGTATCTTGCCGATTCAGGGCACATGAATTAATAGAACCAGATTTCTCAGTCATGCTTTGTCTCGTACATTTTATTTTCATTTGCAAGAATGTCCGATGTCTTTTAAGATACTGATTGCATAAATACAGATGCTTCTCTTCTAAAACACGTGCTTGCAAGAAATATACTCACTCCCAGGAGTGCCTAAACTCTTATGATGGAATCTGGCAAAAGATACTTCGGGATCGCTTGTGCGTTTCTCTGACTTTTCAGGATTGCAGGTATTCAAAGCACAGCATGGGGCATGAAAGCTTCATCCCAGCAAGCTGGCAAATCATCATCTATTCAGTCTGAACACCGGAGGTGCTTTCTCCCCAGTTGAGTTGCCATTTATTTTTCCTCCTCAGCCAAGTACAAAAGCCAGGGGACCATCTCCCCACAAAGTTTCAACTCCTGTCCAGAAGAGCAATACCTGAAGAGCTCACAACAGAGTGACGAAAGCTTCTACAAACCCCAGTTGGGTCCCTCATTGCCAAAATAGGTCTATCAGTGGCCTATATCCCCAAGCAGAGTCCCATATGTCAGATCTACCAATGATTTCACCCCCAGCTGGGATGTCCAGTTCAAGCAGATCAACCAGAGATCTTCGCAGCAACGGGATCCGAATCCCGGATCGGTATCTTTGCATAATCATAGCATTCGCATCATATCTTCCCCACAGAGCGTAGCATTCCGTCTAATACGGAGCATTACGGCAAAAATCAAACATATTGCATAATCATAAGCCATGTGTCGAACCAAACACTTGTAAATACTGACAACCCGTCAACAATATACAGAAAACTCCCCAGAATCCCCGACAGAGAGTCAAGGCATTTTCCCTAAGGATACAGATACTTCCTGACACCCGTCCGTGTCATATCCCAGTAGAAAGCCAAAGCGTCCCCTTTGCACTCACAGATACATATATACAACTCCTTTGACACTCGTCCGTGTCACCCCCAGCATAACTACCCAAACACTTGGTAAACCATATGCTTGTTTATATTACACCTTTCTCTTTTGACACTCATCCGTGTCACTCTCACCAGCGAGTTAAACACTCATCGGTACACCACTCATACTTATTACTCTCACCAGCAAGTTAAACACTCATCGGTACACCACTCATACTTATTACTCCTGTTTCACTCATACAGATACTCGTCCGTATCTTGTATACACCGCTTATATCCCTTCAGATTCGACACTCGTCCGTGTTCTTTGTTAACCAGTTGATACTCGTCCGTATCATCATCTCTGAACATGTGTCAATGTTTGTTTCTACTTGATACCCGTCTATATCATAGTCTTAAGGATGCTCGTCCGCATCTTCAATCTATACACCGTGTCAAGCACTTATACCTTTCATTTCTTGGATGTAGACACTCGTCCGTGTTTACTTTTCCCCAGCGAAGTCCCCAACAAAACTTGTTGAGCTACTTCCTTTCTATCTGACATTCGTCCTATGTCATGATACCTTTTCGGCAGCCGTACCCTGCCAGGTGAACGTCCTTCACCTTTGGATGACCGTCCCTCATCCTTTCCCCAGCGGAGTCTCCATTATTGGAGCCCTTTTCTAGCCGACATTCGCTCTATGTCGTGATATTTTCAGCAGCCGTCCCCTGCTAGGTGATCGTCCTTCACCTCTTGATGATCGTCCTTCATCATTTTATCCGATGGTCGTCCCCATCGTTGATCTTGTTATCTGACATTCGTCCTATGTCATGATAAACCCTGAGAGCAGCCGTACCCTGCTAGGTGATCGTCCTTCACCTCTTGATGATCGTCCTTCATCGTGCTTATACGATGGCCGTATCCATCGTCGACTTTTTTATCCGGCATTCGTCCTATGTCGCGATACTTTTGGCAACCGTACCTTGCCCGGTGATCGTCCTTCACCTTAGATGACCGTCCCTCATCTTATCCCCAACAGAGCAGCCGTCCCCTGCTAGGTGATCGTCCTTCACCTTTGATGACCGTACCTCATCATTTTTATTTCGTTTACCTTTAATCCCCAGAGAGTCTTATAGCTTTACCTGATGGCCATCCCCATCATAATCTCTTATATCCCTAGCTTGTCGGCCGTCCCCGTCATTGCTTTATTTCCCGCATCTTCCCCAGCATGTCGGTCGTCCCCGTCATCACTTTATCCCCAGCAGTCGTCCTCTGCTCGACGGTCGACCTCCGTCGCCCGCACTTTATAATATACTTTATCTTCCTTTACAATCTATATCCCTTTTCTTCTTCATTCTGTGAGTGCAAATTTCGGACTGTCTGTGATATTCAACCACAAGTTATCTTGTTCGCCTGTTAAGTCGTTGCTTACATCCTGCACAACTAACTCATGTTTGAATAGGGGCAGGTGTAAACACCCCAAATTTTCCCTCACCCATTCATACCATGGCTTGTGATCTTTTCATAGGCATAAGTTCAATCATACCATCTCATATTGCATTTTTGATTCACTGCATTGTTCCCAAGTCATCTGCATCTAGGGTTTGTGATCTGAGCTATCCAAGAGCTATTTGAGCCACTCCAGAAGTCATCAATCACTTCAAAGGGGTCCATGTATGTTCAAGCATCATATTGTATCCTCACAAAATCAAGAAAATCAAAGAATCACAAGAACTGAGAATGGCATGGAAGCAGAGCCAGGCTTAACTGCACAGATGACCTAGAATTAGGGTTTTGGTTTCAAAGGCCATAACTCCAATTTTTTTGGTCATTCTTGTTTCTATTGGTCTCTATATGGTATAAGGATCATGCATATAAATTTTCATGAAGAAATTCCATGGGGAAGGCATCTAATCAAGAGTTGACTTCTTGAGCAAGTCAGTGCAAAATCAGGGCATCTGAGGCCCCCAATGACCCAACCAAGGGGTATTCTTCATCATTTTGAGTGTGTATGATCTTTATTTGATCATAGAAGATGTTAGAAGTTCACAAAATTGAAGAATTCCAAGCCATTTGCAAAGTTTCCTTTTTGGGAAAATGACTAGTAATGTAAACTTGCCATTTTGGGAAAGTTTTTCAACCCTTGCTTTTTGATTCAAAAATGCCTCAAATGAGAAAACTTTGGTCATGAAAGTTGAAGAATGGATCATTCCCTTTTTAAAAAGTAAAAGAACTCATTCTAATTCATTTTGGATCAAAAGTTATGGCTTGTCAAAGTTGGGAAAAATCACATAATTTCAAGTTATGAACCAAAGAGGCAAAGTTGCAAAATCACTTGCCAAGGCAAAATGAGACCTCAAAGTGACTTCTAAGCTTTGTACCAACATGAACCATTGCCTAAAATTCAGAATGCACCAAGAGTTTGTCCATTTTCATGACTTGTGGATCAAGAAACTTCAAAAGGGCCAAAGATGAACAAAGTTGCAAAACATCATACAAACCCTAATCCACTTGTTAATTGGTTTCAAACCTGATCCCATGGCCCTCCTCATTCCTTGCTGCGCATAACACCTCTCTTGTACTTGGCCTACCATTGACCCATACCTCTCTTACACAAAGCTTGACTTTTTGCATAAAGACCCATACCAATCACAATAGGGCACAACCACTCCACAGACCTATCACAAGTTGATATGTGGATCAAACCCAAGCCATAACACCACATAACACAAGATGAAACCATAGATTGCCATAGTTATCAAAAATCCTCCAACTTGCAAAACCATTTGAATCTCTCAGCTCACTCAACCATTCTCCAAACCAACTTCACCATTGATCTCAAAATGACTAACTGATCACAAACCAACCATTGAAACAGCCAAAAACCTCACATAAACCAAACACGATTTCTGACCAGTTGGCTTGCAAACTCCTAAATCAACCAAGAGAAATTCCTTCCAAGCATCAAAACTTCATCAGGGGTTCAAGAGGAGTGGATTGCACAAAGAGAGAGAGCCTGAAAGTCCAGAACTGAGAAAGCTCAAGCTCAGGTACCTCCTTGAAACATTTTTCCAGAACTCTTATTTTTTGTTTCTAAATGATAAAGCTTGCTCTCCTGATCATACTGGACTTTGTATTTTTGAAAATGGTGAAAAGATGAGTATTTACTGAGCTTCTGAAATTTATGCCATTTTTGATGTTTCCTTCGAATCTTGATTTTGGGTGAAAAGAAATGAAGTTTGGGGTTGGATTTGATCTTAGGGGAGTGAGAGGAGTGAATCTGGAGCTTTAGAGCTCCAGAAAGTGCCTACGGAAGAAGTTGGCAACTTTCAGGTGAGGGTCTGGCCGGAGAAGATGACCGGAGGTCTTCTCCGGCCACCTGAAAGTCATTAGTGACTTGATTAGGTTTAGGGCTCAGTTTGAATTTAGGCCTTAGATCTGGTTGACTTTCATTGACCCGCGCGCAAACAGATGGCCAGGATGGTTTCACTTAACCCTAATCCACGTCATTAGTTAATTAATTAGGTTTTTTATATTAATCCAGTCAGTTCAAATGCCAGCCGTAGGATAGCGCGCCAGTCAACTCCCGCGCGTCCCATTTAAATCTCAGCCACTGGATCTGTTGACTTTCATTTATTTTCATTTTAATTTCATTTTTCTTGCATTTTCTTTCTCATTTTATTAAAAATAGTAAAACAAATCAAAAAAATCTCATTTTTTGCATGCTGACTTAGAATATTTTTCTCATTCCAAAAACATTTTTATTTTTAGAAACATTTAGAAACATTGTCCAACTCTCAAACCAAATTTCTTTTTTGTTCTTGATTCCTTTTGATCATTTTCATTGGATTTAATTTCATTTCAAGGCAATATTTTTGTTCAAACTTCAAAAATTTCTTTCTGCCTAACCATTGGGAGTTGGATGATGATTCTTTTGGCATTGCATCTTGTATAGCATGTAGTTTATAGGATAAAATTGGTTTGATTTGATCTTGCATTTTCAATTTGTTTAGGATTTTTCTTGACAAAGTACCCCAAAACCCTAGCAATTTTAGGAAATTCATAACTTGCACTAGGTTAAGAGTTGGATCCTCTCCTTTGGGCAGTGAGTTTGTATAGGTTTAGGGTACCTTTGGTTGCATTTTCAAATTTTTATCATGTCATTTGCTTATGGTTTTGGATTTTTTCTTTGTGTGATGCATGTAACCCTAATTTATGTCTTCCTTTGCATCCATCTTCCATTTGCTTGCATACCATGACTTGCCATGGCATTTTGTGCATTCATTTGATTCATAATACATCTTAGGACATATTAGAATCATGTTTGATCATTGCATATTTCATTTACCATTTTATATGTCCATTGCATCTCATAACTTTTCATGTACTTTCATGGTTCAATGCATGCCTCATTTGCATCCTTATGTTTGTTTGATCATCCCCATGCCTTGTCTCATGTTTGTATCACCTCTTAGCATTATTGACATCATGTTTATGCTCCTGGTTTTGATTTCCCTCATTGCATTCCATCTCATTTGCATTACATTTCATTTCTTTTGCTAACATTTCAGGTGGTAAGTTGTTTGAGAGGTGAATTTGCCTTCACTTCTCACATTCTCTTTTCATCTCTTTCATACTTCCTTTGCTGAATTTTTGTATGTGCATTGGATTGAGCTTGCTCATTCTTGTTCATCTTACTTTCTTTCTTCAAGCAACTTGTCTTCTTAAGTGAAGCAAGTTGTTTTGCCTCTCTTTGCTTCTTGCTTCTTTCATCTGCTTCACTCCTGGTGGTTCTTTAAAGATTCTTTCTCTCTTAAGCCTCACAAACCCTAGAAACAACCAAGCATGATAATAATTAGGGTTTGATTAGTCCCCCATTTAGTTTTACCTATGTGTCATCTTTGAGTCTTCTCTTCTCATCTCATAGTCAAGGACTAAACCTTAAAGGCTTTAAGGCTTTGTGATTAAGCTTATGCCTGCATCCTTCTATTAGGATGGAGTGTATAACTTTAATCCTAAGTGTTAAACCCTTAATGTGTTTAAATCCTTTAATCAATCCACCTAATATATATCAAGACATCAAGCTTGTAACTTGGGCCTTATATTAGGGTTCTAATTCTTCCTTAATTGGTTAAGAAGGGCTAACCCTAGTGTTAATGGAAAAGTCCCCCTCAAGTTGTCTTACCAACCATAAAACTCACTTCTTGATTTTATCATTAACTAAAATCCATCTAATAAAGGCTTTGTTTTGTCATGAGGTTAATCCCTAATCATGGATTAAGTTGAGGAGTTTTTCTCAGCTTAAATGTTCTCATCTATTATCCTTCTATTAGGATGGTGTAATGGGTTCATTAAATCCCTGATTATGGCTTAAACTCATTACTTAACACTAAACAAAAACAACAAAAACATCTAAATAATCACAAGTAGGTTAATGATCTTAATCCTACACCAGGGTGATTAAGTGTGAGATACTGACTTCACACTTAAGGTATTCTCATTACCCCTAATCAGGGGGATGATGTGATGAGTTTACTAACCCTTGGTTTAGGCTTAAGCTCATTATCTTATGACAAATCCAAAAGCAATAAAAGATTGAAAACACAAAAACAAACAATAATCGTCTCCTCCGGGATTCTTTTCTCACCTTATTCACTCATAAACGAGAACTCGCTTCTTCCGTCTAATGCAAGACAGTTTGCACTTGAGCCAGACAGGTCATACACTTGAGCATAGACAAGTAAGCAGTTCACAAGTCAAATCATTTTTCAGTCTCTTTGAGTCGAACTACGGTGTTCTGACTTCCTCATTGCACGAGAGGATACGTAGGCATAACTTAACAGTTATCGAACAAAAGTATCTGTATATTCCCCCCTCCTTCCAGCATCATTCTTTAAGCCTCATAGTCTTGAGCATTCCATTCTTATTCTTACACTGACACTTCTCTTATACACTTCACACTGACACTTGCATTCTTTCCAGCTTTGATACACAAATTGCACAGACACTACCCCTTTTAAAAACAAATCTCTTAAGCGTGGATCCCGTCGAGTACGGCGGACAATCTGGGTGCTAATACCTTCCCAGGTTGTAATCAACCCCCTTTCTCAGTCTCTCTGGTTCGCAACCGTCTTATCCATATCTTTCTAGGTCTATGCAACATTACCTTTCCTCCGGGATAAAAATTCCTAGCTGGCGACTCTTGTCTTCTGAGTTCACCCCTGTGTGTCCTCTCTCTTTTCGCCGACCGTTCGCATCTGTACCCCTTCTGACCAGGTGTCATTTTGGTGGGAGCGACACCAGGCATTTTTATCCCGAAGGAACGAGAATGGTAATGCTGCACAAACCAGAAGAAAGAAGAGGAAGGACACGGGTCTTGCGAACCAAAGAGACTGAGTTCGGGAATCGGTTACGACCTGGGAAGGTATTAGCACCCAGATCGTCCGCCGTACCCGACGGGATCCACGCTTGCAAAGAAATCTGTTTCAAAGGGTGAAGAAGTGAAAGTTGCTGCAAAAGAAAAGGAACTGGAACTGGATAAAAGAAAAGAGAAGGGAACTGAAAAAGAAATGAAAAGGAAAAATGTAGGGAAAATAAAGATTGTGCTCGAACGGGCCCTACCCCGCTGCCTATGTACCTCATTTGGACAATGAGGATCAGAGTCGCCGTAGTTCCCCTAACTAGGGGTGGAAAAGATTGCTTGTGAATTAAGGCTTGAACTGCCTATGTCAATGCTCAGGTGTTGCAGGCTCAGACGACGAGTGCGTAACCGTCTTGCAAAATGAAAAGAAGAAGCAAGTTCGCGGACGGAGCGAAGGAGATGAGAAAAGAAGTCCCGAAGGAGAGACGCTTATTGTTTGTTTGTGTTTTTCAGAGGCTTTTTATGAGTGTGTCACAAGGAAGTGAGCTCAAGCTCTTTTCCATGGAATGTATATTTGTCACTACATTCCAAGATGGAATAATAGAACAAGCACACTCAAGTAAGGAGAAGATCCCTAAAACATGATTCCAGAGATTAGGGCCTAAGCTCACTAACTCATTGAATTTATTAAATGTTTTTGTATTTTTGAATGAAGAAGTGTTTTTTTATGCTTTTCTTGATGAAGATGACATCCTGATCAGACTTGTGCATCATGATGAACAAGCTTATACTATCCCAAGATGGGAAAACTACAAGTGTTTCATGGAATAAGGCTATTGCACGGGAGACCACTTCAATCTTTATTAAGTGTTTTTTATGCTTTTTGTTTTGAGATGAGAAGAGAAGAGAACCAAAGATCTTAAAGGTAAAAGTCTAATGGGGAAGTCTAATCCTAAAGTTATCATGCAAAGGAGGTCCTAGGTTAGTGAGGTTTACTATCCTAATGAAGAAGAAGGAAAGAAAAAGAAAGGAGCGGAAAACGCTAGAAGACAACTTACTTCACTAAAGAAGTTAAGTTATTTCTAAAAGGGGAGAGATGAAGTTATTCACGAGATGGCATAAGGCACATCACAAAGACAAATGAGAAATCCAAAATAAAGGATGAGATAATGACTTGAAATGTGGATATCATCCACACTTCACTTACCATGAGCCCCTGAATGGAAAGATTAGTGAATCGCATAAGCATACGATAAAATAAGAATATTCAAGCAATACGCACACCAAATCAGAGGTCACAAACCAAACCAATCAAAAAGTCATTACCTAACCCTATAGGTGACCTAAAACAAAAACCAAGAAACCCTAATAGGATGGCATAAATGCCTTCCTCAAACTATGTTAGAAAGAAGGAAGAAAGAGGCACGAAACGCTACCTAAGAAACAAAACTCCAAAAAAATATCAAATGACACGAGAAAATTATGAAATTTAATTTCTAAAGTCAACAACCAGCAACAAATAATGTGTCAAAATATCTCACAAAAATTCACAACGAAACTCCATTAAATGAACGCATAAAGCCGCTTAGGAACAAGTAACGAAAACGCGCAAACAAGACTCCTAAAACTATGGATAAAATGGAATTAAAAATAATACAAAAATATTTGATGCACTTTTCTGAGTCAATGACATGATGCAAAAAGAACGGAATTAAAATAATGCTTGAGGTGGAAGAAATAAATTTTACAAGTTAACGCGTTAATATGGAAATTAAATGAAAAGGAAATTAAATGGAAATTCAAAATAAAATTGAGAAATTAATAAAATCAGAAAAATAAAATTGCACAAAGTTTCTAAAATGAATTAAGATGCTACAATAATTTTTTGGGAATTTTCTAAAATGATTTAGTATTTTTAATGAATTAAAAGCAAACTATATGAAAAGAAATAATAAAAAAACTGACAAAAAGGAGAGGAGGTGTATGCAGTAATAAAACATAGTTAGGAAAACTAAAATGGGCAAACGGGGAGGTGCGAATAGCAGGAAGGCTAAGCCCAAACGCAAGGCTGAGAAAGGGGAACATGGTGGAGGCACGGTCAATTTGCTGACCAAATCTGGAGCGCTGGATCTGAAGACTTCACATAGTATGATCATCGAGTGGGCATGAGCGCAAGGGAGTATGGATGCTATGGTGAAGATGCACACGCATGATTGAAAACGGAAGGTCCTACCGGACGATGACAAGTGTCACCGCCGGTATGGACAGAAAACCACAAAAATCTTCCATGGCTTATATTATCTCATTGGAACTCGCAACAACCAACAAATCCTTTTATTCTCCATTTTCCATGAACAAAGCTCTTAATATAATTTATTTCTCTCATAATGCTCTTTAAAATAAAACAAACAAGCTGAAAAAAGTCTAAAACACAAAACCAGCACACTTTTTCGCTTCCTCCCTCCTGCTGAACTATTCATCACCTTCTTCAACCTAAGCCGCCGCACACTCCTCCTTCCTAAACCTAACCCGCCGTTCAACTTCTCTTCTTCAACTTTCAAATCCCGCTGCCGCCATCGTACGCACCACTAGAGAGCCACCTCTAAACAACGAAATAACAACATGAACCCTCACTAAACTTCCCCCCCCCTTTACAAATCCGTAAACCGAATCCAAAGAAACAAACTAAACCACCGGATCGAAGCAAGATAAACAACAACCAATACACAATCATGATTATGAGAGTTCAGAACCGTGTACCTGTGAGCGAAGAACGAACAACGGTGAGCACCTCCTTCGATTCAATTTCGATTCTCTCACCCTTGCTTCTGAAGCTCAATCTTCTTCTTATGCGACTTTATTTCCTCTACTGATTTTATTTTTTCTAACTGATGTGGAGACTCGATGAACCGTGTTGATGTTGTTGCGATCTCTTCTTACACCAAATCATTATGGACAGCTATGCTACTGACTGATGCAGGCATAATGATGAAGCACCTTCGACACCGATTACAACACGCGGATTTGATGATTGAAGCTGGCACGATGATGATGAGGACGATGTTGCAATTGTTGACGAACGATGAGATTAATGTTGAAGAGAAATTGAATTCGGCTTTGTGGTTTTGGTGTAGAGGACCGATGATAATCGACGTCGTTAGGATGAAGATGAGGTATGCATATTTTCCATTATTGTATGATAATAAAGAGTTCAATTACGGTTTTTCCGGTGTGATGAAGGAGAAGAGTGTTTTGATTTGGTTTTGGAGATTGAAGAATTTGGTTCGTTTTTTTGTGATGGAGAGTTCTGAAATGGTGATGGAGCCTGAAATTCTGCTTATGCAATAATGAAGAGTGATAGAATTTTGTTATTGGTGATGAAGAAAAACTTTTTGGACTCAGTTATGTTGCATTGTTGATGATAGAGAGTGAAATTTTGTAACAAACGTTTTCTTTCTCAATCCGTTATCATCTTTTTTTCCTTTTTTTTTCTCGTGTTTTTTCTTCCTCAATGCATTTCAAGTTGATCTTTTTCTGCGTTTTGTTACTTAGCTGATGCATTTTGATTCACGATTTTTACGTGCTTGTATGCTTTTTTGTGTGATGTGATGCTGAGGATTGGTGTGAACGAACGATTCTGTTATGACTTTTTGATGAAACTATGTCACATGGAATGGAATGGTGCCTCACTTCTTTTCCTTTTTTCTTTTTTTTTAACATTTCGTAAATTTGTAATAATAAAAAATAAAAATAAAATAAAGTAAAATGGGCTCTTAGAAAGGAATGCCTATGGGCCTAATTATGGTTTAATAGCTTTTGACATGAATTTAACTAAATGGGTGATTATGGATACTAACTGAAAAAATAAATTGAATATGATGGACAATTGAAAATTGATTAATGAAAAAGAAGGTTTAAGAATATGGACTTAATGGATAATTGGAGTTTAAACAAGGAAATTGGGTAATGTAATGTAGACTTAAATGAGAAAATAAAAAATAGTTATTGGAAAAAAAGAAAAGTTCAATTGGAAATGGATAATGGATATGAGAATGGATTTAGGTGATATTTAAGATGGGAGAAATCAAAATATGAACAATGGTTGAGAAATTGATTTAAATGGATAATTCGACAAGAATGGTTTAGAAATGAATATAATATATATTTTTGTGGGACGAACCAGTTATCACCAATACGCACATATCCACAACATATTGATTCATCAATTCACTCAACTCAAAACCAAATCTCGCATTGTCTCCACATAAACCACCGACCTTCCGAATAAGTCACATTATAAGCGTCATCATGATAAGCCTGAATCTTTGAATCCAAAACCGTCACATGAACCATTGGCTGGCAAACTGATGACCTCTGCACACAACACGACCTGACTTTGAAACACGTCGCTTGAGAAATAACCACCAACGCAGATGACTTCCATTTGAGATAATCCCTCAATAGTTTGACCAAGATTAGGTCAAACGTCCCTCTGAATTGAATCGATGAACTGAAATCATTGCCAGCTTATGCTATGCTAATGGGTGCCATGCTTTATCTTTCTATGCTAATGATGTAGTGCGAAATATGAAAATGATATGCTAAATGCTATGAAAAAGAGAGGGCAAATTTGGGGTGTTATAGCATGGTTGAGGCCTGAGATTTTGGGGTATCTGTCCTCAGCATGAATCAAGGGAGGCCATGGGATAGGTTTGATGCAGCTGGAACACATGGAACTAGGGTTTGTATGAGTTTTTCATATTTTCCCTCTTTGGTGTATCTTGTGATTCAAGGCATGAAATGATTCAATTCTTGGGCCAATTCTAAGTTTTTGAAGTTGTTTTATCATGTCATGAAGTATTTGGGCACATTAGAAGTCATTAGAAGCCTTGGCAAGTGGTTTTGCAAAAAATCCTCTTTGGTGCATTCTTGAAAATTATAGGATTTTTGCCAACTTTGAAGGATCATAACTTGAGTTCCATAATGAATCAAGACATATTCTTGTACTTTTTGAAAAGGGAAAGACCTAATATACAACTTTCATGACCAAGAATTTTTCATTTGAAGCATTTTTGGTTGAGAAAGAGGAGGTTGAAAAACTTTCCCAATGACCCAAAATTCTTCAATCTTGTGAACTTACAACCTCTTTTAAGATTAAATAAAGATCATAGAGCTTCAATTTGATGAAAATACCCCTTTGGTTTCATTGTTGGGCGCCTCAGATGCCCTGATTTTGACTTAACTTGCTCAGGAAGTTACCCAGTGAACAAATGACTTCCTCAATGAATTTCTTCATCAAACTGGTACACATGATCCTTATAACATCTTAAGAACATTAGAAACAAGAATGGCCTCTGAAACCAAAACCCTAATTTTGGTCATTTGTGTAGTGAAAATCCTGGCTCTGCTTCCATGCCTTGCCAGTTCTTGTGATTTCTTGACTTCTTTGAACTTTGAGAGGCACAATTTGATGGTAGAACACACATAGACCCTCTTGGAAAGCTTTGAGGCCCTTGGGATGGCTCAGATGGATCTTGGAATGCTCAGATCACAAACCCTAGATGCAGATGAACTTGAACTATGCAGATGAAACAAATATGCAATGTGAGATGTAATGCTTATGTTTATACAAAAATGAAAGATCACAAGCAAAGATGTGATATAAGTGAGGGCAAATTTTGGGTGTTTACAGATACCCTGAGTCACTTGTGCATTTCCTTTGTCTTAGCAGGTTGCATGTGCTCAAGGCAGACAATCTTTCATAAGATGGGGTATATCATGCATTTTCCCCAGCCAAAACAGCAATCACATCATCACAGATTACTTCCCAGAAGTTATCTCCTCCCCAATCAGGACCTCCTGAGCAATGCCCGACGGCTTTTCCCCAGTAAAGTAGCCAGGAAATTTCTATTCCCCGTCGGAGTTGCTGAAACTTCCTCATCCCCAACGGAGTTCTCCCTCCGGACAGATAGACCAGAGATCTTTCTCCTTACGGGATCCAGATCTCGGATCGGTTTTCTCATTTGCATAATCATAACATTCACATCAGTTTTCCCCAAACTAAGCGTAGCATTCCATCTAATACGGAGCATTACGGCAAAAATCAAACATTTGCATAATCATAAGCCAGGTTCGAGCCAGTCACCTGCAAATATCAAGATCACTTCACAGCAGTATATAAAACTTATATCCCCTGCATATAAAAGCCAAAACATCCTCTTTGCACTCTCGAATACAGATGCCTGTTCATATCTATACATGCTCTTTTCGACACTCGTTCGTGTCATCTTTCCCCGGTGAAGTCGCCATAATCCTTTTGATATTCGTCCGTATTTTACTTATACATAATTCCCAAACACTTATTCATACTTGTACATATTCTTTTTGACACTCGCCTGTGTCATACTTCCCCAGCAAGTCAAACACTCGTCCGTGTCCCTTGCTCAATCCCTTTTGACACTCGTCCGTGTCTTGCACATACTTCCCTAGCAGATCATACTTGTGCATACTTATACATAAGTCTTTGATACTCGTCTGTATCTTGTATATATCCCTCCTCAGCAGATCAAACACTCATCTATGTTCCTTGCTTAACCGATTGATACTCGTCCGTATCATCGTCCTCAAATAAGTGTCAGCGTTTGTTTCTAGCGATACTCGTCCGTATCATGGTTCTAAGGATGTTCGTCCACTTCTTTGGTCTATACACACTATCAAACACTTATACCTTTTTAAAGCGTAAGCACTCGTCCGTGTTTACATCCCCTACAGAAACAAAACAACTTTCTCTATCCGGCATTCAACATATGTCGTGATACTTTCGGCAGCCGTCCCCTGCCAGGTGATCGTCCTTCACCTTTGGATGATCGTCCCTCATCCTTTCCCCAGTGGAGTCCCCATTATTGGAACCTTCTATCCGGCATTCGTCCTATGTCGCGATATTTTCGGCAGTCGTCCCCTGCCAGGTGATCGTCCTTCACCTTTGGATGACCGTCTCTCATCCTTTCCCCAGTGGAGTATCCATAGTTGGAACCTTCTATCCGAAATTTGTCCTATGTCGCGATATTTTCAGCAGTCGTCCCCTGCCAGGTGATCGTCCTTCACCTTTTGATGACCGTCCCTCATCATTTTATCTGATGGTCGTCCCCATCGTTGATCATTGTTATTCAGAATTCGTCCTATGTCAAGATAATCCTCCAAGAGCAGTTGTCCCCTTCTAGGTGATCGCCCTTCACCTCTTGATGATCGTCCTTTATCATGCTTGTCCGATGGCCGTCCCTATCGTTGATCTTTTCTATCCGGCATTCATCCTATGTCGTGATATTTTCAGCAGTCGTCCCTTGCTAGATGATCGTCCTTCACCTTTTGATGACCGTCCCTCATCATTATTTCATTTATTATTTTACCCGATGGCCGTCCCCGTCGCGGTTTATTTACTCTTCAACCTGATGGCCGTCCCCGTCAGTGCTTTCCTCATTTCTTTAATCCCCAGAGAATTTTATTTCTTTACCAGATGGCCGTCCCCGTCGCGGTTTATTTACTCTTCAACCTGATGGCCGTTCCCGTCAGTGCTTTCCTCATTACTTTAATCCCCATAGAATTTTATTTCTTTACCCGATGGCCGTCCCCGTCGCGGTCTCTTTATATCCCAGCATGATGGTCGTCCCCGTCATTGCTTTACTTACCGTTTTACCCCCAGCAGTCGTCCTCTACTCGACGGTCGTCCTCCATCGCTTATACTTGATAAACATACTATATTATCTTTTACAATTTATATCCCTTTTCTTCTTCTCCCCAGAGAGTGCAAATTTTGGACTGTCTTGGTATTCAACCACAAGTTATCTTGTTTGTCTGTTAAGCCAGGCGCTTACATCCTGCACAACTAACTCATGCTTGAATAGGGGCAGCTGTAAACACCCCAAATTTGCCCTCACTTTTTCTCACACCATGGCTTATGATCTCATTTTGCATAAACATCTCATTGCATCTCACATTGCATAAACAACTTCATCAAATCATTGCATGACTGCACAATTAGGGTTTTGTGATCAGATGAATCTTAGAAGTGATCTGAGCAATCTCTGAGGCCCTGAAGCATTCCAAGAGGGTCCATGAGGGGTCTATGGTCTTATTATATCTCCAAGGATGATTGTAAGTCACAAAATGTCAAAGGATTGCACAGAAGTCCAGGCAGAGTTAGGGTTTTCCTACACAGATGACCAAAATTAGAGTTTTGGGTTTGAGGCCCTTAACCTCAATTTTTTTGGTCGTTCTTGTTTCTAATGGTCTTAATATGTTATAAGGATCATGTGTATCAAATTTGATGAAGAAATTCACTGTGGAAGTCATCTGATCATTGGGTAACTTCTTGAGCAAGTAAAGTCAAAATCAGGGCATCTGAGACCTTTATCAAGGGTACCAAAGGGTCATCATCATTTTGAGTATCTATGATCTTTATTTGATCATTGAAGTGGTTGGAAGTTCACAAAGTTGAAGAATTTTGAGCCAAATGCAAACTTGCTATTTTTGGAAATGACTTGTAATGGAAACTTTCCATTTTGGGAAAGATATTCAACCTATTCTTTCATGGCCAAAATTGCTTCAAATTAAAAATCCTTGGACATGAAAGTTGTAGATTATGTCTTCCCATTTTCAAAAAGTACAAGAACATGTCTTGATTCATCCTAGAACTCAAGATATGGCCTTTCAAAGTTGACAAAAATCCTATAATTTTCAAGTATGCACCAAAGAGGGATTTTTGCAATTTCACTTGCCAAGCCATTTCAAGACCTCTAATCAACTTCTAAACATCATACCAACATAATACGACACATTTTGATCAAGATTGCACCAAAAATTACAATATTCTATGCCTTGCACTTCAAGAAATTCCAAAGAGGGAAATTTGCAAAACCTATGATATCTCTTCATCCACTTGTTACAGCTCACATGTTTCAATCCAAGGGCCATCCATGAACTCGGTTGAGGCCAGGCACCCCTTCAAACAACTTCTGCCATGGCACATGCTTGTGGTACAAAAACTTTTGAATTTTTGAAAATTGCCCATACCAATCAAACTGTTCCACACCAACTCCCCTGGCCAATCAAGACATCACATACAAGCCTCAAGGAGCTGATTTCATAACACAAATTGGCCTGAATCCATTGCTAAGATTAGATTGCAAAAAAAATCCCCAAAACCTTCATCTCTTCGAATCTGATCACACAAGCCACAAACCTCAAAACAAACTTCACCAATCATCTCCAAATGGTCCATAAAACACAAAGCACCCTTTAAAAAGCCTTGAAACATAGCCAAACAAAAACATAATTCCTGGTGCAGAGGAGCTGTATCTCTCAAACCAAGCCACATAAACTTGTTCTAAGCATTGCAACATCATCAGGGAGTTCATTGGAGGTGGATTGAACAAAGAAAGAGGCCAGAAAGCTCAAGGAGTGAAAGCTTCATCTCAGGTAGTTCATCCAAACTTTTTTTCCAGAAGCTTTGTTTTATGTTTTAGAAATGTTCCCCATGCTCCCCTGATCACACTGCACTTGTTGTTTTTGAAAATGGTGAAGAAACGAGCATGAACCGTATCTCTGAAATTTCTGACCTAAAAAATGTTTGCTTCGATTCATGCTGGTTTTTCAATATAAATGAATTTTGGTGTGGGATTCTTATTTAATGATGTTCATAGATCATTTCTGAAGATTTTGGTGAGGTTTCATGGCCTATGGTGGAAGTTGGGTTGAGGGTGTCGCCGGAGAAGATGATCGGAGCTTGCTCCGGTCACCTGAAAATGTTTAGGGTTTGATTAGGGTTAGTTTTCCAGAATTAATGTGGACCCTTGGATCTGTTTTAATTACGCATGTGAATGGCTAGGATTAGGTCATTAAAACACTAATCTAATTAATTAAATAAATCCTGTTTAATTAATTATAAAACAATTTAATTCGCTAGAATGAATCCAGGCCCTCCATTCATGCGTGCAGTCAACTGCCTCCCCTCAAGTTTGAATCCTAACCATTGGATGTGCATACTTCTCATTTAATTCATTTTTATTTTCATTTTATTGCATTTTCTTTCACATAATTTTTAAAAATAGCAAAAACAATTAAAAAAATATCATTTTCTGCATTTTTGTTTCAAATAATTTTCTTAAGCTAAAAACATTTTTTATTTTAATTTTTGCATTAAAAAAGTATTTTTAAAATATTTAAATGTTTTATTTAATTAATTAATTGATTTTAATTAATTAATTGATTTTAATTAATTAAATATGCATTTAGGTTTCTAAAAATCACCAAAAAAATCATGAAGCATTCTTAAACATTTAGAAACATTTTCAAACTCACCATACAAATTTCTTTTTTTTGTTTGATCACATTTTCACAATTTTCTTTGAATTAGGGTTCTTAAATTTCACATTTTTTAACCCTAACTTGAAAAAATCATTTATGCCTAACCATGATGAGTTTGAACTTGATTCATTTTGCATTGTTTCACATATTGCATCTAGTTTCTAGGTTATTTATCTCATATTTTTCATTTCATTTTCAATTTGATTTGCATTTTCCCTTTAGAATAACCCAAAAACCCTAGTTAACTTAGAAATTTCATAACTTTGCCTAGGATTAGCTTCTGACTTTCTCCTTTGGGGTTTGATCTTGTATGTGATTAGGGTTTGTTTGAGTTCAATTTCAATTTTTTATCATGATGAATGCTTCTGTTTTGGTCATATGCATCTCATGTTGCCTTAAAACCCTAATTTTGCATCTTCATTTGCATTCATCTTTACATATCATGAACTTGTGAACTTGTCATGCCATTCCATTATTTTGTATGTCATATTAGACACCTTAGGACATGTTTGAAACATTGCTTGATCATTGTTTCATCATTTTGGTATGCTTTGCATCCATTACACTTCATGAACATCCATGTGTTTTCATGCTTCTAAACATGCTTCCATTGTATCTCATCCTTGTATGATCCTTCATATGCATCTTGTATGATTTTGCATCATCTCATAACACATTTTCATTGCATAATCACTTCTGGTTTTGGACTTTGCATCCTTATTCATCTCATTTCTTTTTGCTTTATGTCTTATGCACCCATACTAACATTTCAGGGGCTTAGGGTAAGTTAATTGGGATGTGGATTTGACTTCACATCCCACCTCTTCTAATCTTCTCATTTTCATATTTATTTGTCTTTGAAGTGAACTTGTTTCACTTGTGTTTCTCTTTTTAATTTCTTTCTTTTAAGTTACTTATCTTCTTCAGGAAGTACGTAACTTATTCTTTCTCTCTTTCTCTTTTCATCTGCTTCTTCTTCCATGGTGGCCTCTTGAAGATCTTTTCTCTTAAGCCTCACAAACCATAGTGAAATTCTGTGATCAGGTACGTGATGTCGAATGAGATGTTTAAACACTTGACAACTTGACTAAAACTTAAAGTGCAGGAAAATTAAACAACACAGGAAATTGTTAACCCAGTTCAGTGTATAACCACACTTACATCTGGGGGCTACCAAGCCAGGAAGGAAATCCAATATAAGTAATATTAATTCTAGACTTAACCCACTCATTTTAATCTTTCACTTAATATCTACCCAAGGCAATTTCTACCTAAGACACAACTTAGATATGAGTACCAACTCACTCCCCCTCAATCACACAGTGATATGTTTACAAGTTTAATAAAATTGAAGTCATAATTCAAACAAAACAGCTTGATCTTACTTCACAGTTTCAATCAAGACACAAATACACTTTTGCTTAAAATCTCATAAAGTGGTACACATAAAACAACCTGCTATTAAAACACAAACACCCTATTTAGTCTTCTTAATTTCGTGCTCTATTCTGAGAGTTTCTGTTGCTTAAATAGGTGTTTGGATTTTGGGCTTTCTGTAGGTTTATCCAATCCTGATACGCATGCTGCCATCACCTTGAATTAGGGTTTGTTACTTCCTAGATTCTAGGTGATTCAGTTCTTCTGATTATGTTGAAGTCACATAACAAAACTCCCTACAGATGCGCCTTCTTCTATTTTATCCATCCATAATTAATTCAAGATAACTTCCCTTAATTTACTCAGTTCTGTTATTCATTAATTAATTCTGGTAGCAGGTTTGAGATGTCATAACATCTGGTGTGACATCCTGAAAACTGAGCTTATTTCATTTACTGATACAATGTCACAACATCTGGTGTGACATCCTGTAAACTGAACTTACTTCATTAACTGATACAATGTCACAACATCTGGTGTGACATCCTGAATTCAGTTTATTTACATATACTCTGTTTGATAATTTCACAACATCTGGTGTGACATCCTGAACTAAATTCATTACTTCTTGTTGGTCAAAAATTCTGCCAATTCTAAACATCTACAAACTCCCCCTTTGGCTAATTTTTGGCTAACATACTTTTCTGGTTTATCAGAGTGCAGCAGAATTTCTTATATCAGAGTACATTAGTTCTTTTCTGTTGAGTCATGTGAGAGTTTACTCCCCCTCAAACCTACATGTGTTCAGACTTGTTGCAACAGAAATTTTTCATCAAAAACACAGCTTTAGTTCAGAAGCAAACAGAAGTTTTTTCATTAATCAGTAAGCTGCATCATACATTGTTCAGTTCTCATACATTACTCAGTTCTCTTTTCTCCCCCTTGTTAGACATAAATTTGGGGCCAAAGTTTTACAGAAGAATTACAAAAGCAAAATACAATGCTGGAGTAGACATTACATATTCCTCACATACATGTTTCACTCAGAATCCTCATATTCAGTGTCTTCCTCTTCTTCAGTTTCTTTATCAGAAGCAGCAGCTTTCTGAGCACTCTCTTCAATCTCCAGCCTTTGGATAATCTCCTCAAGCTTCTGCTTCCTGGCATCCAGTTCTTTGCATGTGTTCTTCAGCTCAGCAATCAAATCAGCTTTGGAGATTGGATTCTTTGCCTTTGAAGATCCAGCAGATGTCCCAGAGGGAGCTTCAACATCAGCTGCATGATGACTTAAGAACAGCTTGTAGTGGAAGGCCATGGGACTCTCTCTTTTGCAGATTGAATCCTTCTCATTGAGGATACCTGGATACTGGCTGAGTATTATTCCACACAGTAGAGAAGGGAAGGCAATAGGCAGCTTTGTTGCAGATGATCCAGCATGCTTCAATGTCTGATCAAACATATAAGCCCCAAAATCCAGCTTTGTTTGGGTGCCCACAACATATATAAACCTGCCTAATCCAGTTGCTATTGAGGAGGTATGGTTGGTAGGGACCCAGTTTACAGTGCCAATCCTATGCAGCATTGCATACTTCCTTGTCAGCAAGCTCACAGAAAGTTTCCCTTTAACTAGCCAAGTCTTGACCTGATTTGCAGTGATGACCTTGCACACCTGGTTATATGTCTTTCCCAGCTCATTAGGTCCATCAGATTCTCTTCCTAGATAGTGGTTGATAACCCTAGGAGAGAATTCCACACATCTCCCTCTTACATACACTTTTCTGAAGTCAGCTGACTTACCATCAGCACAGTCTTCTTGAAGGTTGACAATGAATTCCTTGACTAGCAGCTCATAACAAGGAGAGAAGTTTGACACTGTTTTGAATAAGCCAGCAGAAGAGATGAGATCAATTACCTCAGTGCACTCAAGTGCACTACTGCTCAGCTCTCTTTCAAGTGCTACCCTTCTTTGATAGACAAATTTCCATCTGTTCACACTTGACACATGATGGAAAGAAATGTTGTCCAGAGGAGCTTCTGGAACAACATAGGAGGACCTTGAGGGTGCTGGTTTCTTCTTTGGTGGGGATGTTGGGACATCGTCTTCAACATCTGAATTTGGAGGGGTGACAGCTTTCCTCTTCTGTGTATTCACCTTGCTCCATTGTTTGGTAGGACCAAAAGCAACTTTAGCTTTATCATTCTTTGGTGTAGGTTACTTCTTCTCAGGAGTGGCATGTCCTGCAGTCTTCTTTTCCTTCCTAGTCCTAAGCCTTTTAGCTATGCTAGGATTTACAGAAGCAATGATTTCTGTGTCAGAATCATGCTCTATGTTTACAACAGGAGGAGGTTGAGCAGTCTCCTCTTCAGCAGGTGGATCAACAGAGGCTTGATCTTTAGTGGAGGCCTTGTGCTGGTCCTCAGATGTTTCATCAGCATCATAAGTGGAGGCCTTTTGCTGGTCCTCAGATGTTTCAACATCTATTGGGACATCCTTTTGAGCAGGAGTGTCCTCTTCAGCCTGATTTTGTTGTTCTTCTTGTGGAGCTGGCATGGTGTTCAGAGGGATAGATATGCCACTCACAACTCTTTGCTCAGACAAAATCCTGTTCACCAGTTCCTTTATAGAATCATCCACATATTCAGAAGCTTTTGGAGTAGTGTTTGAGGATGAAGGCATGCCTTTGGCTTTGCTGAAAACAGGTTCCTTTGCCCTTCTCACAGTAGGGGTTCTTGGCTTTTGAGCAAGAGGAACACTTCCTCTGATTTCGTCTATTGGAGTTGAATCCATAGGTACCACAGAGACGAGGGTTGCATGCACCACATCTTCTTGGTTGAGAATTTCTTCAGAGAGATTAGGGTTTTGATGTTGAGACATTTTCGAAAGAGGTGGATGAAGAATTTAGGTTTGAATGATTTTGATGAGTTCTGAAAAAAACAGTTAGAGAATGCAATTCGTTTTGAGAGGATGATGAGAAGATGAATAGCTGAGAACAATCTGATATTTTTATAAGTAGCCGTTACTTGGAGAAATTTTAGGAGTGGAATACCCAGAGTCCTTGACCAGACTGGTGTTGCCATCTGGTGATCATGCCACACGATGTCATATGACATCTTGGCACATCTCCATAACTGCTATATTTCACATAAACAGATTCCCAATTTACCCCTTAGGTTTTCAAATTGGGTAGCATCCAAAGCTTTAGTAAATATATCAGCCAATTGCAGATTTGTAGCTACATGTTCCAATGAGATCACTTTCTCTTCCACAAGATCTCTGATGAAATCATGCCTGATATCAATATGCTTGGTCCTGCTATGTTGGATAGGATTCTTTGATATGTTAATAGCACTTAAGTTGTCACAGTACAATGTCATGACATCTTGTGGGACATTGTACTCTGTGAGCATTTGCTTCATCCAAACCAACTATGAACAACTGCTTCCAGCTGCAATATATTCAGCTTCAGCAGTAGATAAGGATACACAATTTTGTTTCTTACTGAACCAAGAAGTCAAATTGTTTCCTAGAAAGAAGCATCCTCCTGATGTGCTTTTTCTGTCATCAACACTTCCAGCCCAATCAGCATCACAGAAGCCAGTGAGAATTGGTTTGCATCCATGAAAGTACATTATGCCATAGTCACAAGTACCATTGACATATTTTAGAATTCTCTTGACTTGGTTTAGATGACTAACTTTTGGATCAGCTTGATATCTTGCACATACACCTACTGCAAAGGCTATGTCTGGTCTGCTAGCAGTCAGATATAATAAGCTTCCAATCATACTTCTGTATAGGCTTTGGTCTACATTCTCACCCTTGTCATCTTTAGTCAGCTTTAAGTGTGTGGGGGCAGGAGTTCTCTTATGAGTAGCATTGTCCATCCCAAATTTCTTGACAATGTTCTTAGCATACTTGCTTTGGGAAATGAACATGGAGTCCTCCATTTGCTTTATTTGCAGTCCAAGAAAGTAGGTTAATTCTCCTACTAGGCTCATCTCAAATTCAGATTCCATTTGAGTGACAAAATGTTTAACCATCCTGTCTGACATCCCACCAAAAATAATGTCATCTACATATATTTGAGCAATCATGACATTTCCTTCTTCATCTTTAACAAACAAGGTTTTTTCTATTCCACCTTTCATGTACCCTTGCTTGATAAGAAAAGTAGTCAGCCTTTCATACCATGCTCTTGGAGCTTGCTTCAGTCCATAAAGAGCCTTCCGTAGTTTGTACACATGATTTGGACAACTTGGATCAACAAATCCCTTAGGCTGTTCTACATATACCTCTTCATTAAGATATCCATTTAGAAAGGCACTTTTCACATCCATTTGAAATAGCTTGAACTTTAGGATACAAGCAATTCCTAAAAGTAGTCTGATTGATTCAAGCCTTGCTACTGGTGCAAAGGTTTCATCAAAGTCTACTCCCTCAATTTGTGTGTATCCTTGAGCTACAAGTCTAGCTTTGTTCTTTGTAACAACTCCCTGCTCATTTGACTTGTTCTTATATACCCATTTAGTGCCAATCACATTTATGTCATCAGGTCTATGAACAAGATCCCACACTTCATTCCTTGTGAATTGACTTAATTCATCTTGCATAGCACAAATCCAGTACTCATCAGTAAGAGCTTCCTTGATGTTTTTAGGTTCTATTTTTGAGACAAAACAGGAACCTGAAATCACCTCTCTTGGTCTAGTGCTTACACCTCTGTTGGGATCCCCAATTATCAAATCTTTGGGATGATCCTTCTGGATTCTGATGGAGGGAGGTTTGCTGGATTGTTCTATCCTTGCATCAGTTTGAGTGAAGTCAGGATGATCACTCTTTTCTTCAGCTTCAGTTTGGCTGTCAGCAGATGTTCCAACATCTTCTGTAACATCTGCAGGGGCATCATCAATTATTACATTTATGGACTCCATGATAACCTTGGTTCTAGAGTTAAATACTCTATAGGCTCTGCTGTTTATAGAGTATCCAAGGAAAATCCCTTCATCACTTTTAGGATCCATTTTTCTTCTTTGCTCCCTATCAGCCAGAATATAACAATTACTTCCAAACACATGGAAGTACTTAACTGTGGGTTTTCTGCCCTTCCATACTTCATAGATTGTGGATAAGGTTCCTTTCCTTAGAGTGACTCTATTATGAATGTAACAAGATGTGTTCATAGCTTCAGCCCAGAAGTACAATGGTAACTTTTTAGCATGGATCATAGCTCTTGTTGATTCTTGGATAGTTTTATTCTTCCTCTCAACAATCCCATTATGTTGAGGAGTGATTGGTGAAGAGTATTCATGATTGATTCCTTCTGAAGAACAGAAATCTAAGAATATTTGGTTCTCAAACTCCTTTCCATGGTCACTTCTTATTCTGACCACACAGCTGGCTTTTTCTCTTTGTATTCTTTGGCATAAATGTTTGAATACATCAAATACATCAGACTTTTCTTTGATAAAATTTATCCATGTATACCTTGAAAAGTCATCAACCACCACATAGGAATACCTCTTACCACCAAGGCTCTCAACCTGCATAGGTCCCATAAGATCCATATGCAATAATTCCAAAACTTTGGAAGTTGTCAGATGTTGGAGCTTTGGATGGGACATCTTGGTTTGCTTGCCTATTTGACATTCACCACATATTTTGCCATCATCAATCTTCAGTTTAGGAATACCTCTCACAACTTCCATAGATATGATTTTCTTTATGCCTCTAAAATGAAGATGACCTAGTCTTTGGTGCCATAGTTTCACTTCTTCTTCTTTGGCTAAGGAGCAAGTTGAAGTGAGACTGAAGTCTTGAGGTTCCCACATATAACATTTATCTTTAGATCTTGCTCCTCTAATGACAACCTTCTGTTCTTTATTAGACAATATGCATTCAGTTTTGGTAAAGTTTACACTGTAACCTTGATCACATAATTGACTTATGCTGATCAAGTTAGCAGTCAATCCTTTTACCAGCAGCACATCATCTAGTCTTGGTACATCTGGACAGTCCAAGGTCCCAACTCCCTTGATTTCTCCTTTAGCTCCATCTCCAAAGGTTACATATCTGGATGAATATGACTTTAAGTCTACTAGAAGATTCTTCAATCCAGTCATGTGTCTTGAACATCCACTGTCAAAGTACCAGTCTTCTTTAGCTGATACTCTTAGAGATGTATGAGCTATATATGCAACACCCTTCTTTGACCATTTGTATTGAGGTTTCTTTTGATGCCTCTGCCCTGTGTAGTGTCCATTAGTAGAGCTCCAAGGTTTTTTGTTGAACTTGTTCTTGGGCATGTAGCTTTGATCAGTATGAAGACTAGCTTTAGGTACCCATACTTTCTTGATGACCTCTGTCTTCTGCTTAGGGAGTTGCTGATATCTTTGATGTTGATGTCTATGCAGTACTTTCTTGGTAACCTCTATCTTCTGCTTAGGAGGTTGCTGATACATCTGATTTGGATATCCATGCAACTTGTAGCAATGAGGTTTGATGTGTCCAAACCTTCCACAATGATGACATCTCCATCTTTGATACTTCTTCTTCATTATATTCTTTTCATGATGTTGAAGCATTTGTTGGGACATCTTGTTTGACTGTATGGAATTTGAAGTAGTTTTGTTGGTGCTAGCTTCAACCTTATGAACTTTGTTAAATCCCAGTCCACTTTTATCCCCTGAATGCTTATTGTTGTTGAGAATAACATCCAGTGTGTTTGAGCTACTGTTCAGCATTCTAACAGATTTGGACATATGCTCTAACTTGGAGTTGAGAAGACTTACTTCACTTTTCAAGGTGTCAATGATCTCTAGATCACTTGTTTTTTCATCCTTTAGTGCCTCAATCTACTTCTTCTGCTTTATACTCTCCATGCATATTTCAGTGCTCCTTTTAACCAGTTCTCTGTATGATTGCTCAAGCTCTTCAAAAGTAAGCTCCTCGTCACTGGATTCACTTTCAGATTCACATAATCCAGGTAGAGCAGTGATATGCTTAGCTGATTCTTCTTCTGAATCACATCCTGAGTCTTCATCAGACCAGGTTACAGAGAGACCTTTCTTCTGCCTTTTTAAATAGGTAGGACATTCATTTCTGATGTGTCCATATCCTTCACATCCATGGCATTTAATCCCTTTTTCTTGATTGGTCTTTTCATCATAATTTGACCTTCTATTAGCATCATAAGTTCTTTTATTCTCAGAAGAGTTTGAGTATCTTCCACTTGGTCTGGACTTGTCTTCCATCTTTTTGAGAATCTTTTTGAATTGTCTTCCAAGCATAGCAATGGTTTCTGATAAATTTTCTTCAGGTTCTGCTTCATTATTTTCTTCTTCTTTATCAGTATTTGACACCAAGGCTATGCTTTTGTTCTTCTTTACAATTGTGTCATTCATTCCCATCTCAAATGTTTGAAGAGAACCAATAAGTTCTTCAACTTTCATTGTGCATATGTCTTGAGCTTCTTCTATTGCTGTGACCTTCATGTCAAATCTTTTTGGCAAAGATCTGAGAATCTTTCTTACAAGCTTTTCATCAGTCATCTTTTCTCCCAAAGCACCAGAAGTATTGGCTATTTCTAAGATGTTCATGTAGAACTCATGAATTGTCTCATCTTCCTTCATTCTCAAGTTTTCAAACTTGGTGGTGAGAAGTTGAAGTCTTGACATCTTCACCTTTGATGTTCCTTCATGAGTTGTTTTGAGAGTGTCCCAAACATCTTTGGCCAGCTCACAGTGATGCACAAGTCTGAAGATGTTCCTATCAATGCCATTGAATAAAGCATTTAAGGCCTTGGAGTTGCCAAGTGCTGAATCTTCTTCCTCCTTACTCCATTCTTCTTCAGGTTTCAACACTTTTGCTCCATCTTTGGTGTCTTGGACAGGGTGCTCCCATCCATTGTTGACTGCTTTCCAGGCCCTATTGTCAAGTGATCTTAAGAATGCTACATTTATTGGCTTCCAGTAGTCATAATTAGATCCATCCAATATAGGTGGTCTGTTTACAGATCCTACATCTCTGTCCATGTTTCCAGAATTTGCAGTCCCTAGATCTCACCCAGTTAAACAGGCAGGGTGCCTGCTCTGATGCCAATTGAAATTATGTGATCAGGTACGTGATGTCGAATGAGATGTTTAAACACTTGACAACTTGACAAAAACTTAAAGTGCAGGAAAATTAAACAACACAGGAAATTGTTAACCCAGTTCAGTGTATAACCACACTTACATCTGGGGGCTACCAAGCCAGGAAGGAAATCCAATATAAGTAATATTAATTCTAGACTTAAACCACTCAGTTTAATTTTTCACTTAATATCTACCCAAGGCAATTTCTACCTAAGACACAACTTAGATATGAGTACCAACTCAATCCCCCTCAATCACACAGTGATATGTTTACAAGTTTAATAAAATTGAAGTCATACTTCAAATAAAACAGCTTGATCTTACTTCACAGTTTCAATCAAGACACAAATACACTTTTGCTTAAAAGCTCATAAAGTGGTACACATAAAACAACCTGCTATTAAAACACAAACACCCTATTTAGTCTTCTTAATTTCGTGCTCTATTCTGAGAGTTTCTGTTGCTTAAATAGGTGTTTGGATTTTGGGCTTTCTGTAGGTTTATCCAATCCTGATACGCATGCTGCCATCACCTTGAATTAGGGTTTGTTACTTCCTAGATTCTAGGTGATTCAGTTCTTCTGATTATGTTGAAGTCACATAACAAAACTCCCTACAGATGCGCCTTCTTCTGTTTTATCCATCCATAATTAATTCAAGATAACTTCCCTTAATTTACTCAGTTTTGTTATTCATTAATTAATTCTGGTAGCAGGTTTGAGATGTCATAACATCTGGTGTGACATCCTGAAAACTGAACTTATTTCATTTACTGATACAATGTCACAACATCTGGTGTGACATCCTGTAAACTGAAATTACTTCATTAACTGATACAATGTCACAACATCTGGTGTGACATCCTGAATTCAGTTTATTTACATATACTCTGTTTGATAATGTCACAACATCTGGTGTGACATCCTGAACTAAATTCATTACTTCTTGTTGGTCAAAAATTCTGCCAATTCTAAACATCTACACATAGGATATCCAAGCATGATAATCTTTAGGGTTGTATATAGTCCCCCTAGCTTTTTACCTTTGAGTCTCCTTGAGTATCTCTTCCCATCTCATAAGCAGAGGCTAAACACTTAAAGCTTTAGGACTTTGAATTAGGGTTATGCTTGCATCCTTATCTTAGGATGGAGTGTATAAATTTAATCCTTAGTGCTAAACCTTTAATTTGTTTACACCTCTTAATCAAAATACTTAATAATGAACAAGACATAAGCTTGTAACTTGGGCCTTACATTAGGGTTCTATCTCTTCCTTTTGGTTAAGAGGGATTAACCCTAGTGTTTAATGGACAAGTCCCCCTCAAGTTGTCTTACAAACTTAAAACTCATTTCTTAATCTCATCCTTTAATTAAAATCCACTTAATAAAGACTTGTTATATAATGAATTTAGTCCCTAACCATGGATTAATTTGAGGAGTCTTCCTCAACTTAAGTGTTCTCATCTATTATCCTTCTCTTAAGATGGTGTAGTGAGTTCACTAGTCTGTGGTTAGAGATTAAACTCATTACTTAACACTAAGCAAAAACCCAAAAAACACTTAATAATCACAAGTAGGCTAATGATCTTAATCCTATATCATCATGGTAATTAAGTTGAGATCTTCATCTCATGCTTAAGTAGGCTCATTATCCCTAATCAAGGAGGATATAGTGAGTTTACAACCTTTGATTTAGGCTTAAGCTCATTATCCTATGCAAAACACCAAAAATAATAAATAACTGAAAACACAAAAACAAACAATAAACGTCTCCTCCGGGATTCTTTTCTCATCACACTCACTCTATAAACGAGAACTCGCTTCTTCCGTCTAATGCAAGACAGTTAGCACTTGAGCCAGACGAGTCATACACTTGAGCATAGACAAGCAAGCAGTTCACAATCAATTTATTTTCAGTCTCTTTGAGTAGAACTACGGTGTTCTGACTTCCTCATTGCATGAGAGGATACATATGCATAACTTAACAGTTATCAAACAAAAGTCTTTGTGTCTTCCCCCTCTTTCAGCCTTCTTTTTAAGCCTCAGTTCCTGAGCAATTCACACCTTTTTCACTGACACCTGTACTTTCTTTCCCTAGCTTTTGCACATAGATAGCACATACACTTACCCCTTTTAAATACAATCAAGTAAGTGTGGATCCCGTCGAGTATGACGGACGATCTGGGTGCTTGTTGCGGTGAGAATCGGATACCAAGCTATTGATTAAGCTTGAATCACAATTATTAAATGTTCACCACCGACTTTAATTTAATCCAAAGGGAAAAGGGAAAAAGATCGTAAAAACCCTAAATAAGGAGAAACTATGTTCGGGGGTTGATTATACCTAGGGAAGGTGTTAGCATCCTAAGCATCCGCAGTATCCTATGGGAACCTCTTGTTAATATTTGTGTTATTGTTATTTATTGCTTGCTAAAATTATGGAAACCTAAGGTTTTATTTCTAATGGTGCTCGCACAACATCGCATCGATGCCTACGTATCGGGTATAGAATCAAAGCACTCGTAGTTCTCCTAAGGATTCACAAACACTTGGTTACGCTCAAGGTTCGCGGGGGAAGGTAAGTGTTATGGCAAACACTCACGTGACTTTAGAAAAGTCACAAAAAGTTGTAAAATAAAAATTCCTAATGGCTAAGGTTGAAAAGGAACTAGGGATGGCTAAACTTCCTATGACATTGAGTCAACTGCAGGAGTTCTTTCACTTTTGGATTTAAATGCGAAAAAAATAAAGTAAATAAATGTGGGTGCAAGCTCCTAAGTCTAAGGCATAGGTTGCTACTTGTAAAAATAGACTGAATAAAGTAAATGGAAATGCAAGGTAAAATGCTTAGTAATCGGGCTATGACTCGATATATGGATCGAGAATGCGGGGGGTGGAAGACAAGCGTGGTGCATCAATTTGCTTAAGTTGGAAAGCTATGAAGTGTAAAGACCGTGCAGATGGCGATCGTAAAACGACCGACTTACGTGTGTGAGTGAAGTGTATGAGAACTCAACTTGGCGTTGGACCAATGATTTATTATCTTGAAAGTTAAAATTAATGTGGTGAGCGCTTCATGTTTTATTTTGACAATTTACGGTCATATGCAAAATTAAAATTAATACAAATCCTAGCATACATACAACCAAGACATCAAAAGATTAATTTAAAAACTCACACTAAGCGATAAGCCTGAATCTAAACCTCTCAAAATAAAGGGATCTAGGCTAAACTAAACAATCTAAAACTAACTTCTTAGAAGAAAAGAGACTAAACAAAATTTGGATTTTTTTTTAGAGTTTTTTAGAATAAAATAAAACAAGAAAAGGTTAATTAAATTAAAATTAGATATCTAATAAAAAAACTAAATCTAAATGGATTAATAAAAAAGAACAAAAGATTTAACAAAGTTAGATATACGATAAAAAAATGTTTTTTAGATTTTTAAAATGTATTAAGTAGGTAAACAGACAAATTGAGACTAAAATAGAAAAACCTACGTATATGCAAATATTTTAAAATACAAAAGTTTAGTAAAAGAAAATATTTTTGATTTTTTTATATTAAGTGAAATTAACAAAATGGAAAATTAAAAAAAAAACTACGTGTTAAAATAAAAAAAAAATATTTTTAAAATGAAAAGTTTAATAAAAGTAAAAGAAAATATTTTTGGGTTTTAGACATATTAAGTGAAAGTTAAATAAAATAAAATGAAAAGTTAATTGGAATTTTTTATTTATTTCTTATAATAATATATGAAAATAAATTAAGGTAAAAGATATAACTTGTTTTATTTATTTATTTTTTCTAACAAATATTTGAGAATAATAAAATGAGATAGATGACATAATCTTTTTGATTTTATTATAATAATATAATCTACATAACAATCAAAGTCAATAAGTACTAAACTTAATCCTTTTTAATAGATGTTTTTTTTTATATAACAATATCTAAAGATAATGAAAGAAAATAAATGCTATAACTTTTTTGAAATTTAAAAAAAAAATAGTGAAAGAGAAAAAGTACTTTTTTTGAATTTTTTCATAATAATATCTAAAAAATTAGCGAAAATAAAATAAAAGCAAATTTTTAATATAGTTACAATAATATCTAAAGAATACTAAATGAGAATGAATATTAACTTTTTGATTGATCTTTTTTACATAATCTAAATAATAATAATAACACAATAAATATGATAATTATAATAATATCTAAGAGAGTAAATGAGAATAAATACGTTATCTTTTTTTTTATTTTTTATTATTATAAAGAAAAAATTAACATATTTATAAATATTTTTAGATATTAGAAACTAAACATACTTTTTTTTAGATATAAGAAAATAAATAATTCTTGTTGGATTTTTTAGATATAGAAAAAAAAAATTAAGATAAAAAAACTAAGGCAAAAGGATAAATATAAAAATTAAGGAAATATTTTTTTGATTTTTAAATATATTTAAAGAAAAACAAATGGAGATTAATAATGAAACCTAAGTTTTGAAATAATTTTTTTTACAAAATAACTAATCACACAAAAAAAAAGGAAATATTTTTGATTGACCTTTTTTAGGTATATTAAGTGAAAACTAAACAAAAGTAATCAACTAAATTAAATTAAATACAAAAGTTTAATAGAATTAAAATGAAAATATTTTTGATATTTCTTGATTTTTACTAATAATAATTATACTAAATATTCTAACAATTTAGACAAATTACTCTACTTGATTTTCTAAAAAAAAGTAGAGGTCTAAAAAACTCAAGATTAAGTGAAATAAGATTATTTGCTTAAAACTTTCAGAAACTAATACTAAAAATAAAATCAAAAATCAAA